>CM035110.1:80794146-81109146 GCA_020205505.1 Panax japonicus | reverse complement strand
CCAAAAAATAGATTTTGTCAGGGACCAAATGGTACGCGACTCGCTGCCAGCTTGAACAACATTAGTTTTGTGAATCCTTCTATCGATATTTTACAGGCTTATTATAAACGATTAAAAGGTGTGTTTGTCGAAGATTTCCCAAGTTTTCCCCTAGTGGAATTTAATTATACGGCTGATTATCAGTTGTTGAGTCTAGAATCGACGAGAAAGGGGACAGCAGTAAAATTACTAGAGTATAATTCTGACGTCGAGCTGGTTTTTCAAGGGACAAGTTTAGTAGCTGCAATAGATCATCCCATGCATTTGCATGGGTATAGTTTTTATGTTGTGGGCTGGGGTTTTGGTAATTTTGACAAAGAAAAGGATCCTTTAACGTATAATTTGGTTGATCCACCTTTGCGTAACACTCTTGTTGTCCCTAAGAATGGCTGGGCTGCCGTGAGATTCAAGGCAGACAACCCCGGTAAGCATTTTCAATGTCAAATTAATTATATATTATATATGTTAATTACTGGTATTCTGAAATTATTATTTTTTAACCTTTTTTTTGGTTGGTAATATTAGGGGTTTGGTTTATGCATTGTCATTTAGATCGTCATCAAACTTGGGGGATGGATATGACCTTCATAGTGAGAAATGGAAGGGATGCTAATGCGAAAATGTTACCGCCACCACTTGACTTGCCGCCATGTTAAATTAAGGAGCCGTTTTACAGCTCTCATTTTGCTGGTTTTTAATGCTTATATTTTTCTGAAATATTTCAAGGCTTGAAATAGAATTTATTTCGGTGGCTTTAGTTTATACTTAATTGATAGCATGATACTATTTTTTTATAGTCTTAATTTTTGGGAATCAAGTACATTATTACTATTATTATAATATATCAAGATGAATCAAAATTTACAAGAAGAGAAAGAAACAAACTTACAAGCCAAACATGATTTGCATAAAGGAGAAAACATACTTTACATAAAAAACAAATTATGTGTGAAGTACTGATAAGATGTTAAATGATAACAAAATATATTAAACGTTACAAAATATAAGAACAATTATGAGATTTTGAAGCATATAACTAATACAAAATTAAATTACATTCATTAATTGTGCAGAATACAATCATATATAAAAATTACTTAAATTATCTAAAAATTACTACCAAGCTCTGGATTTGGTGCAGGACGAACAGCTAGCAATTAATTTTCATTTTTGTTCCTCCATCACCTGTCTGTCCAGGCCGGCTAGGGACACATTTTTACTGAATTTCGGTACTCCGCATATATAATTAATTTAATTATATAGCTCTACCAAAACCAATCGTACTAGCTAGCTAATATTAACTAACTTCCAATAATTAATCTGCAACTAGCAGGTTTAATTTTCATTACATTAGAGCATATATATATATATATGTATGTATGTATGTTAACCCCACTAATGAACTTGGAATTAATTTATGGTACCCATGCCAACAAATACGTACTAAGACATGCATGGAAGCGGGGCTAGAAAAATCTTTGGATTTGATTGAATGGCTGCTTGGTTGTATATAAATAAATTTAATACAGAATTTGTGAATTTTTCAAAAAAAAATTTAATAAAAAATAATATATCAGTTGAATGTGAAATCAGTTGCAATATAAAATGTATATGATTAGGAAAGAGAAACCACGTACGTACCTTTTCCCATTTTTTAAAAACATGATATATATATATATATATGTGTGTGTGTGCATGGTTAATAATATATACTCCCTCCGTCCCAGATAAAAGTCTTGATGAATTTTTTACGCATATTAAGGAGAAATGAAATGACAAAATTGCCCATAATAATATGTCATTAATTATTTTCAATGTAGGTGAGAGAGTGACTTTCTAGCTATTCAATTCAAAATATTCTCTCTCCATACTTATTAAATATGAAGAGAGAATTAGAATAAGAAAAGTATGAGATATTTAATGTTATGAGTATAATAGGAAAAAATGTGTAAAAGTTTGGTTATTAAAGAAAAATAGACATTTAACCTGTGACTATCTAAAATAGTAATAAGGACTTTTATTATGAGACGGAATGAGTATATATTACGTACTACAATCATATATGAATTTTATATGAATATTTGATAATAATTCAAAGTGTTTACTAGTATTACTTAGTGGTGCATGGATTGGTGGCTCACGTATTTTGCAAGAACTTGTTATTATTATTTGTTAATATAAATATCATAATCCGCCTGCCTGCTTATTCAATTATTACTCCGATCCATCTTCCAAAACTTTATATAAGAACCTCCTCAATTGATGCTTTTGCTAACCACCAAATTAATTTTACAAAAATAATTGAATATTATTAGTATGCGAATAGGTAGGTGTAGTAGCTTATTTTTAATTCTTAGAATTTGTAAATGAATGAAGTTCTAGTTGCTTAATTTGATGATGATGATGCACAGAGACTATGTGCAAAGACGTTATATTATTAAAAAAATTATCTATAATCCACGAAATTAACCCACATAATTGTAAATTGTTAAGAAACTTGATTGATGAAATCGCTTGAATGTGGAAAAGTTCGCAAAATTATAAAATTCAAAAATAATAATATAACTAATTCTATTTGTTGATTTCAAAATTTAAATGAAACTAAAACAATTTTTAAATTTTAAATTTTAAATTTTACAAATTAACTTTAAAAAGTCAAAATGCATTTTTAATAATAAATAAAATGAGAGACGGTGGTGCCCATGCAGTTCCCTTAATTACATATAAGCATGATTAACCCAACCTTATGTAGCATTCTGTAGTATTTATACATATGTCTATTACACGAGCATGACCAACCTTACATAACTAGTAAAAGACAAACTTATCTCCACCATTCTAGAAATCAATTAAATTGCAGAGTCAGATTTTACAATAAAGTAGCATCTTCAATAATCACCTTGATGCGCTCCTCAGGAGTAAGCTCTCCCCTGGAAAATGTTGCCCATAATTGCCAAATTACAAACTGCGCATTCTCACCAAGAGATCTTCTTCCCAAGTGTTCAACAGATCCTTGGTAAGGAGTTCTAACATGCACCCAAGCATCATGCCCTTTCTTGCATCTTCCCAATCTCTGGGTAAGCAGCAGGACATATTTTTTCCATGATTTTCATCATGTTGGCTAGGCATGTACAGCTCTTGTTCGCTCCATCGTCGTTTTGTCAGAACCTATAATTGACAAGGTTAATAATAAGGAAATCCATCCTCCCAGCAATGTTATAAACAGTTGGAATTTTTTTGTATGGCACATGAGATAAGACCAAAATCTCAACCCCACTCACCCCTTTATTAGATATCATGCCGGCTTTTAAACAACTGTGCCATGTATGCTTATTCATTCTATCAGAGTTTATACTACAAGCTTAAAAAAAGGAGTATTAAATATGGAGAGCCAACTTAGCTGGATCAATAGCTTTTGACCCTTGTAGTTGTCAATTGTCATTCATCTTCTTCAATGGAACTCTTGACATAGCCAAAACCCACTATTTTCTCCAAACCTTAGAATATCAATGAAGCATTTGCAAAATTCACCAATGACATATTCAAATTATTATAAAATACTAAAATGTTTCGACATGGCTCCATATCCATTTAAAAATAATCCTTTCCATTACTTTAATTTCTCCTCACTTCTATAATCACTAACATTTTAATTTAGAATGAAATTCTAAGGAGGGGAAAATTATATTAAATAATTAATAAAAAAATGCACACACAAATATGTGTGTTCGGATTACTATTTATTCTTTAAAGAGAAAGAAAGAGAAAATACTTTAAATCGGCAAATAGCATTTTTCATATATGGAATTTTACCAAAATTTAAACAATGCAAGTTTAAACTATGATAATTGACTCTAACCTTGCACACAAGGGAATGATCTCTTTAATGAAAAGAAATCCAATGAACATCGACCTTGTCCTTTTGAGAAGTGTCTTCACTTGAGCAAATGCTTATGCAGAAACTAGAGAATGAAAGAGAATTAGAAAGACAAAGAAATAGGAATAGTTAGTGATCTTTAATGAAATGAAATCCAATGAACATCGACCTTGTCCTTTTGAGAAGTGTCTTCACTTGAGCAAATGCTTATGCAGAAACTAGAGAATGAAAGAGAATTAGAAAGACAAAGAAATAGGAATAGTTAGTGATCTCTCATCACCATCTTTTACCAAGTTATTCTGATGTAGAGAGTTATTTGAACTTGAATTTGTATAGAAACAATGTGAAAATTACTATATATACCATACCTATATAGATCTTGATTTCTTTGCACACACACTTCTGAATCTTGATAACTTAGATCTCGCATCTCATGATCTCCTTCACAGAGTCTCGTACTTGGATTGGTCGCCTGGATCACCGTCAAGCTGAATTAATCTTCTTCTCTTCATACTAAACACAACTAATCCAAATGCGATGGAACCTAAAGAATTTAGGGGTGGGGCGAATATTTTTTTTTGCTGGAGTTATGATGCGGGAAGAAAAGAATCATGGCTGTAAATTGTGGAACCCTAAAGCTAAATTTTATAGTGCACTAGTAAGTTTATCCAAGGGCTGAAATATAAATCATTATATCCTATGGTGGAAATTTAAAGATCTTGATCCTAAAGTCCAGGGTCACCCAATTATACAGATCATCGGCTAATATTTGAGGTCAAAAGTTAATTAAAGAATTCTTGTCAAAAAGAAACGTGAGATAACTTTAAACACTAAAAAAATAATTTCACGCATCAAGTACTATGTTCACATCATAGACTAGCCACTCCCAAAGGAAATTGTGTCCTAAGAAATCAAATATTAAGATTTTAGTTATCAAACTTGTTACAAATGGTATGATGGTTTAAAAATATAAGGGATTTACTATTTCCATGAAAAATTAATATTTTCACAAGGTATGTGGGTCCCGTTTACTATTCATGAGAGCTTTGTAGAAATATCAATTTCCCTTGTGGAAATATCAATTATAAAATATAATAGTATTGAAAATAGAGTGTCCACCATAGTCATGTAAATGTTGCTTTAAATCATAAGGTTATAATCAATTCATATAGCTTAAGCACCTCTCGTGATAGCACAATTTAGTTATCTATTAAATGCTTTGCACATATGACTTTTAATTCAATAACAATGTTTTACAAAAAACACGGTATGATTGAATTTTGCTTGTTATTTAATTGAATAAAATGAATATTCCTTCCGTTCGATTTTAGATGTCTCCATTGTAATTTTATGCATTAAGAAAGTAAAAGGAGAAACCCCTATTTAGAGTTCCAAGGTTAGCCTTCATTTGAAATCATATTTTTGCTCTTACAAGCAAAATAATTGCTTCCAATATATTAAAATCATGCTCCAAAATGTTGAAAGGAAACTTTGTTCACGTTACAGAATTATGATAGAGTTCCAAGATTACCCTTCATTTGAGATCATATTTTTGCCCTTACAAGCTAAATAAGTGCTTCCAATATATTAAAATCATGCTCCAAAATGTAGAAAGGAAACTTTGTTCATGATACAGAGTTATGCGACTCAATTAAGAGATACTAAATAAAATGGATTGACTAGTGCTAAAGAGGTGAATGAAACTTACCCAAAAATGGTCATCTTAAACTCTTTCTGAAAGTTACCATGTTTAGGACCAGGGAATGATTGATTTGAAGCAATATCAGTGTCTTTCACTTACTAGCTGCATGAGTGTTCTTCAAAATCTTCTGTGTCAACCACTTTGACTCTAGAAATCATATTGAAGATAGAAACTGAAGGTTCTAAACCAGACTTTATCATTTCATTAAGAAGGATTTGAGCTTCTTTCCACTTTCCATCCTTGCAAAGAACTTCAATAGTCAAAAAGTAGCTAGCCACATTAGGAACCATTCCATTTTCACCCATTTCTTTGACCAGCCTCAAGGCTCTATAGGAGTTGCTCTCTTTGCAGTAGCCATAAATCATCATATTATATATAACATCATTTGGCTGCAATTCCATGTCATGCATTGATCTAAACATCTTTGATGCTTCCTTCATATTGCCTTGATTGCACCAACCATGTATCAAGACACCATATGTATATATGTCTGCCACCAAACCAGCCTTCTCCATACAGGAATGGACTTCCAAGGCTTTCTCCATGTTACTTGATCTAATAAAAGCATCAATTAGAATTGTATACGTCACTTTTGTCGGGGAAATGCCTCTCTCCTCCATTTCCCGAACTAACTCTGCAACCCTTGCTGGATTTCCAGCTCTAGAAAACCCAGCAATTAAAACATTATAAGTAGCCAAAGAGGGTGATAAACCATAAAACTTCATTTGATTGAAGAAACTTGTAGCCTTGTCAAACCTCTGAATATTACAAAATCCATCTATTAAGGTGTTATAAGTTATTACAGTTGGATTCAAGTCATCCCTCCTCATCTGATCGACTAACCTCTCCACCTCCACCACCCTCATTTCTTTAAACAATCCTTTAATTAAAGTGTTATATGTCACAACATTACATGCCACCCCTTTCTCGTACATTTCATCGAACACTTTAAAAGCCTTACTCACATTACCATCTTGACAATACACATTCATTACGGAATTATAAGTATACAAGTCCGGCAAGATTCCAACAAGCTTCATTTTCTCAAACAGCTCAAACCCATCCCGTTTAAGACCATTCTTGAAGAAACCATTAATCAAAATTGTATAAGTGAACTGATTAGCAACCAACCCCAACTCCTCCATCTTATAAAACAACTGCCTTGCCCGCTCAATCTCCCCACTCTTACAACACCCATCAATCAACGAAGTGTATATAACAACATTTGGACAAAACCCCATTTCTTCCACCAGCCCTAAAACCTCAAAAGCCCTATCTAAATCATTATTTTCACAACAACCCTTAATCACTATGCCAAAACTATACAAATCCAATACAACTCTGCCTTTATTTTCATTGAAAAAAGACCATGCTTTATCAAAACTACTAGACTTGATAAGACAAATTAAGATATTATTGAAGGTATTAGAAGTGGGTTCAAGGCCTTTCTCAAGCATCTGATGAAAATATAAAAGGGTTTGCTCAGGTAATTGAGATTGTACATGTGCATTAATAATTGATTCATAGAGAGGAGCAGAGTTCAAATGGGATGGAGGCAAATGGTGTAGAATAGAAGAAAGTGTGAAGGCCAATCGACCAGAGATTAGCTGGAGGACTAGAGATTGGGCATGCGAGATCATTCTGGAAGAGAGAAGGAGTTGGAGGATTGTGGATATGGATTTTTCAGAGTGTTGGGTCGAAGAGTTGAAGAGTGAGAGAGCTTTGAGTGGAGGGATTTTCACCATTTTCGGAATCAGTGAAAAAGCTTGAAGGGTATGTGACATTTTCACGATTCTTTAACTTCTATCTTTTTCGAACTTAAACAAATTTGTGTTTCTTTAGAATCAAAAAAAGTAAAACACGAAATAAGAAGGGATAACTCAGACCTGATAGATTGCCGGAGATTAATGGAGTACTGCCTAACCGGAAATGAATGCTTAAATTGCCGGAAGTATTAATAGGTCAATAATCGATTGATCTATTGCTGCCAAAGTGAAACGTCAAACTGTAAAATTCTTGACCGAAAGAGTCTAATGGGTAAATAATAGTAATTGTTATTTAAATACTCTTTTCCTCATGTTAAATGTTAATATAAATAACAAAATATTTTCAAATTTATTATCATAATAATTCTATTATCATGTCATTATTATTAAACTAAATACTTGCTAAAGTTAATATTAAACACAACATAGAGATATATTCTTAATATTTACAGATTTGCTAGTGAGACTTTTTTTCAGAACATAATTTTTTTAGGACAAAGAAAAATAAATTTTGAGGGTTTATTGTGTATTTTGTAATTCTACTCTATACTGAATAATTATTTAATTCATCTTAAAATAAGAGGATTATTTTGTAAGAAGAGTAATACTTTGTTTTTCTTTTAAGTGGCTGTCTCCTCAATTAAAGTTACTAAATTGGTTTCTACCTTTTCCCAATTAAGATTGATCGGAGACTCCTTCACCCTCTTCATTTGTGGCACCGAAAATAAAGATCAGAAAAACCATTCTAGATATAAGCACAAAGAAACATAGCCAAACTGCCACCTTGTTTATTGCACTAGTTCATTTACCTTGCTCCCTAATCCTCCTTGGCAGTTCAGACAAGAATTGAAACCCGAGTTAAATCTCTGTGAAATACTAACATTATTTTCTGACACGTATACCACATTAATATGACAGTATAGCTACATGGTATAGATATACTGGTACCATCACCATGTTTACAACTCCAAAGATTGTTTCAAGAAATTACAAACAAAACAAGTCATGTGAAAAGCACCTTGGAGGCTTCCAGCCTAAGGTAACTATTAGGAAAAAGTAACCTCGTTGATGGATATAACTTGCTATCTATTTTTCATCATGACCAGAATTGACAATGATAACATAAGAATTAGAAATTGTTTCACTACAAAAATCTTGGATGGTCAAATTATAAATTTCAAGTGCAATTGCTTAATCTTGGGTGGCGGCCCCTTGGTTGAGTTCTGCAAATCTCATGCCAACCCGCATCGAATGCTTTAAGAACTTCTCTGCACATCGCCTTACACATGTTTCCTCTTGCTTGTCTAAGGTTTTGCGTCTGAATGTGTCCACACAATCAGTAAAACATGTCTCCACAAGGGAATTATACATCCTCAGGCTGAAAAGAAATCAAAAAAAAATAAACCATTAGAGAAGTTGTCCCATGAATCACGATTAGACAACCAAAACGGCAATACTATGTTTGAGATTGCAGTAGCCAAAAGACAAATCCAAATCACAGCCTTGGACAGAAAAGAAAGATAGGTACTTCTAAATCTCTCTCCTCCACATTCTACCTAAAACATACAAAGAAGTTTCAAAAACAATTTAGCACATTAGAGTACCTGGCATTCCCTTAATGTCCAAATGAAAGAAAAATGCTGCAATGTACTCGGTACACTCCTTCTGGCTTCACAGTTGCACAAGTTTAAAAAATGAACATGTGACCCATAGGAGGATGTGAATTGACAAAATAAAGTTATGATTCTCCCACCCCAAGAAATATGTAACGTTATGCAGATTATATTCAGCTTCCAGAAGTACAGGTCCATAATACCAGCTAATTATAATCAAGAAAAAAAAGTTCACCTACAAGGCTAAATAAGATCATGTTGACATCTAGTACAAGTTTATAACAATCGCAGCAATACATAATGTAGTTCCCTGAACGTCCAGATGCAATATAAATCTTGCACTAGTATTGAGGAGAACATTATTCAGGCTTCACAAAAAGTCACATGACAGAAAACCATGTATGTAAGTTGTAACACACTGAATGTGGGTTGAGAAGCCAAAGCCTTGGCCTTGTATTAACATTATACCAATTTTCTAGCAACAGCACAGAAGTCCCAAGCTAATATGAGACTTCAAAAAACTTCACAAATATAGGTGGTACAAATATATAATAATTGCATCAATACATGATATTGTTCCCTTAACGTCCATATGCAATATAAAACTTGCACTGGTATTGAGGAGAACTTTATTCTGGCTTCAAAGTAACAAAGTCACATAATATGAACAATTATGTAACCCAAAGAACATGATTTGAGAAGCCAAAAGAAAAGGACAACAATAAGATACAGTCTGCTTAGGCTTATAGAATTATACCGTCTCTATCCAAAGTTATATGGCCACTTGTTCCTGAGTTTTTTGGCACGGACTTTTAAAAAACATCAAAGATTATATTTTTCACCTGTTTAAATTTTTTAATATTTTTGTATTTTATAGTTATCCTTTATGTTGACATACGAGATTCAGTTTCGGCCTACCCAGCTAGTTAGAGATAAAAGGCATTGTTGTGTTGAGTTATATTTATATTATAGTTTAAAACTATATTTAGAATACAGAAAAGATATAATGCATAAACTTGTTTTTTCAACACGTCTAAAATTCATGGCGAAAACACTCAAAAGTAAGTGTTCAAATAAAATTGGGCAGAAGGAGTACAAATTCTCTAACAACAGCATAGATGTTCGAAGCTATGGAGAATCGGAGACACATCAAATGTATTAATATAATATATTTATGAGAGGCATATTTTCACAAATTACTTTTCTAGTTTCACAAGTTCCCCTCTCACAAGTGTGAATACCACCTACTATTCATGCGAGAGGAGCTTTTGGAACTAACATATTTTCTTGTGGAATTACAATTCACTATACATTGCAATAAATTGATAGGCAGGGAAGTACAAGATTAGGTTTTTTGAAGGAGGAAAGTTTTTTCTAAGAAATTGACGTGGTTTATTAGGGGTCAATTCGACTATGCAATTTGCATTTAGATCTCGTTACAGTTCTGTCAGCTAATTTGATAGACTTGAAGTGAGGTGCTGATAATAAACTCAATTGGTTGGTTGCAGTAAGGCTCAAAAACATGATTAATTTTGGATTTCAGGATAAAGAAACCTCACAAAAAGCATGACAATCTTAAGCAATCTTTTCTAAACCTTCCTTCACATCAGATGTCACGTATACACAGCAAATAAAAATTATGAATGAAATGCTAATTTTTCAATCTTCAAGTTATGTAAGCTCATTGCACCATGGATAACCAACAAGTATGAGAACCGCTGAAGTTTTTATATAAAACAATAGGAATAGAGAAGGATGCAAAAAACACATTCTAAGGACCCTTTTTCTTAACTCTACAATTCGTCATTTTAGCTTATTTGAATACTTAAGGCACACAGAAGAGAGTGCCGACTACCTATAATTTAATGAAAAAACACAGATAAACAATCATACACAAACATATATATATATATATATACCTGTCGCGGATTTGGAGCTGGTCGATCATGGAAGCCATTTTAGCCTGATCTTCTTGAGGAAGAGATGAAAGGTCTCCTAGCATGTTTTTGTCCATCTTCTCTCCTAGCCAACTCTTCCTAGATTTCTCGGGTTAAATTTTTTAACTTGCGAACTAGGGTTTTATGCTCTGAGGTCTCTTTCAACTTTATAGTTGATGTGCGTGATGAACCCTAGAATTCTGAACAAAGTGAGAGCAAATGCCCAACGAAAATGACGTCGTTTAGTCTGCTGGCCATTATTGGCGACCAAACTCCAATGTTAACACTTAAGTATTGCTAAGATCTATTTTTTACCCCAAAGTTTTTCACAAATTTCAATTACATATACACCCCTTCCCTACCCTAGTTTAATTTCCGGTTACAAAATGCATGCCTCGAACGTTTGTCCAGCCATTTGTGACAGGTCACACGGTACGAATACGATGATGGCGCTAATACTACTACTATTACATTTTATACTCCTCCACCGACAGATGCTTTTGGAAGCCACAACCCGTGATTCTAACCCTTGGATTATGTAACCATTTTGCGACTTTCTCAAGCTCAATACGCTCTAATTAAAGTATAAAAATTTATAATTTATAAAAAATAATTGTTTTAATTTATTTAAAATAGATTATAAGCTGAGTACAACACTTTTTTCAAGTATTTACGGTTTTCTTTATAACTTATTAAATATTTTTAATCATATATTTTAAAACAAAGAGGTGAATACTTAGGGCAATGACTTATGAATTGGAATTTAAAATTATTTATAAATTATTTTAAGTTATGATATACAAATGAAAAAGTATTTGGCATCATTTTTATTTATAAATTAAAATAAGTTGTAAAGATATTTAGTTAAATTGACTTATAAATTAAAATAAGTTGTAAAAATAACTAAAATAAGGATAAAATAGTCTTTACATTTGGTCAAAATTACTAATTTTATTTTTTGATAAGTAAAAAATAGATCCGATTAATAAAATATTGACACAGAATCACACCTACCCTACATGTCTATTAACCAATTTACTCAAAAATAAATTCATGTCATTTCCGTAATAAATTATTACTTCTAAAACATAATAGTATTATTTCTTCAAGTGGGTAAATATAAGCGGACAGAAATGGCCTAAAAAGAAGATCAATCATTTATAACAATGATAATAATGATAATAAAAAGACAGTAATCAGCAAAAGATGCCCACTGTGTGTGCTAAAGAACGACGATTGGAAGAATGACACGGAGCGTATTCGGAGCCTCACTAACCTCTCCGAAGGTTGATGTGATCTTCGATATGGGCAATCCTTTTCTAAATCACACCGTCGACGGTTTCTTGAAGATCGGCGCTGTATAATTATTTTTTACATTTTCTTTGATTCTCTCACCTTTTTTGCTTATATGTTCTTCCTTTTATCAGATAATTAATCATTTGATCACTATTGTAAATGGGTTCTCTTTGTTTTATTAGATTATTAATCATTTGATCATTATTGTAAATGGGTTCTCTTCGTTCTTCGTTTTTCATTTCTCAGGTTGCTGCGGCCAAAACAGCTGTGGAGGAAACTTATCATGTTGTCAAACGAGGTTTCCCCTACTTCTTGGTTACTTTTGATGACTTGTTTAATTATATTTAAATGATAGTAATTTTTGGTAATTCTTTGCATCGTATATATAAATTGAAAAGCAACCAGCTGTATGGTGTATATGGCATTATTAGAAGTTGGGGGATGTCGCCGGGCATGATTGGACAAAACTAGATTTCTTGACTTTTTCACTAGTGATGAGTATTTGGAATATTAATAATTAACTTCATGGTTGAATTGTTTGATGTTTTCTTTTTGGAGAGTGTTTTTGGTTAATTGTGTTGATGGAACTGGGTTTTGCAGGGGATATTTCACATCACAAATTTGAGCAGTCGGTGAGATTTCTTCAATTGAATTCTGTCATTTACTTTGTTCATATAATGGTGCTCTGCGTATATGAATTTGTGTGTGCTCGTTATGCAGCATGTAAACCATTTTATGCTGGCTTGAACCTATTTAATGGGGGAAGAATACGATTTCTATCAACTAACCTGAGGGAGACCTAGTTGGGGGAGTAAAAAACTTTCTTTTGTTGAGGTGGATACATGTTCACTTCTGAATCTGGTAGCTATAAGTTAGGATAATTTTTTTTCTATAATATGGAACTCTTCATGGTGACAGGAAAAATTGCACAATGAAACTTGTGCCTTTCTTTTAAGCATTTGCTATTTATGCCAATGCAAGAGATGATATCTCCCAGTACATACCTAAAAGAAAAGAAAATACTATTGGTCTGTCACTGAGGTAGTATATACACATCTAACCTCATGGAAATTATTACATGATTCAGATATTGTTCTTTCCCTCCTCACTTCTGATATCTTGTGCTAGAAAAGTGAGTTCTCTGGGTTGCCACGGTATGGAACACTTTTTATGCTTGGTGTGTATGGTGGTTTCCGTGCCATGATCTGTTCGGCTTTCAAGTGTCAATTTCTTTTGATCCATTTGGTTCTTGTAGTCTTGGATGTTTTTGCAGAGCTAGTAAACATTTTCTTTTGTTTTCTTTAAGAAAGAAAATTAAGCAGTGTCAAAGGAAAAATCTAACATGGTTACTTTTGTTGCAGCTAAAGAACATGTGTAAAGAAGGCGCTTATTGGGGTAAGTGTCATTCATTATAAATCTAACACATAAGAAACTAGTAAATTACTTGGTTCCTCTTGATATTTTTGGTTGTTTTATTCTGAGAAATCACCCTAAGAATTCATTAATCGCCTCAACAGGAACATTAGCTGGGGTATATGTTGGAATGGACTATGGAGTGGAGAGGATCCGTGGCACCAGAGACTGGGTAATTTTTGATGTGTTTTATCAAATATCTTTCATATTATGGTTGATCCTCTTTACTTTTAAGCTTAAGAAATTTCCAGTCTATTCGTTTTAAGTTGATCATATGGCTATACCATAGGATTCTTTCTTCATTGTATTTTTGATTTGATTCATGTATTATTTTGATAGCTTACTATCAAAATCTTTCAACCTCCCCCCCCCCCACCTCCACCTCCACCTCCACCTCCACCTCCACCTCCACCTCCACCTCCACCTCCACCACTTTGCTAGTAACATATACTTGATTAATTTTCCTAAACTCTTGAAAGTGCCCTAGTTCATTTTCTGGACCACTCTTTGGTATCTATCAAATGAGCTGAAGGTGGTTCTTGTGTTTTTATCCTAATTAATTTTTATTTGTTGATAGTCAAATTGTATCACATTCTTTTTTCTTCGCTTCTAAAGCACGAGTCACTTGCCTGCTTTGTCATTTCCTTTTTGCATGTTGCAGAAGAATGCACTGATTGGTGGAGCACTCACCGGGGCTCTGATATCTGCAGCCAGCAATAACAAAGGGGACAAAATTGTAATGGATGCCATCACAGGAGGGGCTGTCGCAACTGCTGCGGAGTTCCTCAACTATCTCACATAAATATAAAGAACAAAATTTTCACCTTTGTTCTTTACCAGATGAAGTATTATTGTAATTGTTCTTTCCTGTTATTTAAAATCTGTCAAGTTCGAGAGACCCAGCACTTTTAATTTGATAAAATAACTTCAAAGCCATGACCACGCACTCCTTTCATTATTTGGTGCAAGTATGTTCTCTGTCATCTGATCAGCTCAGTTTTGATATTTTTCCATTGGTGAACAGTACTTACAAAGAAGGGACATCTCTATAATATTACGTGAAATCACAAGAATGTAGTTAAAGTATTACATGAAATCATAAGAATGTAGTTAGTTAGAAGCAGCATCTGTTTGTACATTGTCAACTCACTATTGAAGTATGCAATATCATTACAGTATCACAACGTTGAGAAATTACGATAATAATCAGACGTTACATAAAGAAGAGAATAAATATCACAAAAAAAATAAACTTTCACAAAAGTGAGAATTGAACTTGATATCTAAAATGCTACACAGGCCTCGGTCTTAGCCACACAGGTCTAAGGGTGTAAATGAGCGAGTGGAGCCGAGTATTGAGTTACAGATTTAGTTTATAAAATTTTTCGAGTATAAAATAATGTTTAATTGAGGCTCGTTTAGGCTTTAGTTATGAGTTGACCACAATTTTGAATCGAGCCCGAGCAATTATATTTGAATCATTTATATTTCGAATGAATTTAAACTTTTAGTCGAACGAGTGCGAATGGAGACCGAACTATTAACTCCCTTACACAGGTCTCAGTCTAATCAGCTTAATTTCATCTGCTTGAGAATTTTCAGAATGGTTTTCATAAGGCTAGGGAAGGAATGGTAAATAATGAGCCGATTGAAATTCAAGGGCGAGATAGGATAACCAAGTTCCCTCATTAAGCAAGTGAAAGGGATATCTTGGCCCTTATCCAAGCATTTCATTACAAGATTATTATAAAGCAACTCGGTTCGGAACTCAGATGGGTCGCGAGGAAGAGTCCCTCACCTTGCGAAACCCTGTTGGGTAAAGTTGCTTAGCGGTGAATTCTAGTAGATAGTAGTGGTAAAGTTGCTTTAGCCTGTTGGGTCTTTTCTTGATCACCCATTCCATCACCTGGGTTCAATTTCAAAAATACATATTTGCTTCTTTCTTCATACTAGTAATCTAAATCTCTCATTTATTGGATTAAGATTGTGATGGGTGATGGTGTATTTGATTGGCTTAATTGGTTAACTATTGTGCTAGAAAGCATATTTTCTTAAAGTTTTAATGTCTAATTGTGGGTTGTTTGGACTTTGGACTCGTCTTGTCTTACAATTGGTCAATTACATAAATGGCCTGATTGCTATTCGTTCTGACAAGAACAACCTGGACTGATGTTTCTCTGTCAGATAGGTACAAGCCAGTGGCTTTGCCTAACCAACTAATTTATCATCATACCTTTGGAGTAGTATTACTAACAATATATGATGTTAAACTTCTACATTTTGTCTTGAATTTGTTTTTGGTTAATGTGTCCCAAAAATTTAGCTGTCAATGATCCTAGAAGATTTACTGGATAGTGAGCTCCTAATACACATGTGAAGTCTTATGCAAGATATTTGTATCATGTGTGAAGGAATTATGGTTAATGGTGTGGTAGTTATTTTTTGTCAAATTTTCTGGTCATGTTAGTTCAATTATATTGTGACGATAA
Source organism: Panax japonicus (assembly GCA_020205505.1). NCBI lineage: Eukaryota > Viridiplantae > Streptophyta > Magnoliopsida > Apiales > Araliaceae > Panax > Panax japonicus. The sequence continues at coordinate 81,093,014 of CM035110.1, read as the reverse complement.
TGGAAAACAATTTGGTGTCAGGGTTATGTTGTGGCTTGTGCTTAGCATAAACTAAAAGATACATATATTATCAATTGCTTTTGATTGTTGTTGCATTTAATGGGATTACAGTTGTCAGTTTCAAATAATCTGGTTGATTAACATTGTTGTATCATCTTATTATTATTATTATTATTATTGTTATTATTATTGTTATTGTTATTATCATATATATATATATATATATATATATATATATGCTAACTGTGATTAAGGATGTTCACTACTTTCTCTGTCTCTCTCCTTTCATCTCATTTCTGCAGATCAGAATTTGGTGTCCTTTTGATCTACTATTACTTATGTGATTGTACAAATCTCTTTGGCAAATCGAAAAAGGTATGCCAATGAAAAAATCAAGTATGCCACATAGACTGTGGAAGAGTATCAGGTTTACTTGTAGCAACACTTGGAAATTATATTTCCTTTGATATTAATACGTAGAACTGTGATGAACATCTATGTAGATTTATAGAGTAACTCTCAATATCAACTAGGCTTTGTAATGTGTTTCATGATAGAAAAGATGAACTTAGCAGTATTGACGTTTATTTATAAATTGTAAAGAGAAGAGAGAAGATCAAAAGGGGCTTATGTTGTTATCAATTAATGAATTCTCTGTAGTGAGTATAATGATGTATTTATATTAATCCTAGGACCCAAAAAAAAATAAAAAACCAACCTATTATTGCTAACATTCATTGACCACCGTCGACAGGCACGACTCCCGGTAAGCTACACAGGATTGACACCGAAAACTAATAAGCCGCCCGACATTGTTTATATATTCAGAGATTGCCAGACTAAAGATGTCCTGAATACACTTAGCAGACTGAGTTATTTTACCTATTAAGTAGTACTCTTGGGTATATTGCTTTCTTGACTTCAAAAGGCAGCATAAATTTTTCTTGATCAGAAGATTCAAAAGGGAGAGTATTACCAATTGATATTTTTTTTGTCAAATTTGATCATCGCACAATAATATACTATCTTCTTATTATATTTTAATATATTAATTGTACGCATAAATTTATTATTAAAAATTTAAATAATCCTGCCGCAAAGCGCGGGTTAAAGATAGCTAATTAGGACTTGAAACATTTTCACTTATTCATCCACCAATAGCATTGTCTATCAGGTATATAAACAAACAAATTGCAAACAAAACAAATAAGCAAGATCATTATAGTGTTAAGAGACTTCGAGGGCAGGCTTGTTCAATTTACGCTCGGGCAAAAGGTTAAGTATTATGGAAAATATCACTTCTATGAATTGGGAAGCCGTCACTCATCCAGCTCTGCAAGGCAGAGCCAACAGGCTCTCCTATTGGTAGCTTCTCAAATTCTCCAACAATAGCCCTTGGCTTCTTCTTCTCTGGCTGAACTTTCCACAAGAGAGCTATTAGCTGCTTAGGTACAGAAGTTGAAATTCAGTCATGAGTGGATAGTCCAGGAGATGGGAAGTGTTCGACGAATTGCCTCAAAGAACTTTCGTTCACTTGGAAGTTGGAAGGATTATTGTTTGCATGCTTGGGTTGTCACACCCCACTTGACATGACAAGAGTAGAACCCCAACCTCATGGTAACCATGGGTTGAGTAATACCATTCAGGCCAAAAGCCTTGGGTAGAGATTTTTGAGTTTGTTTCTCATATATTTGTTTTTTACCAACACGTTGTTGGACATTACTAATTTGGTGCTTCTGGAGGCGTGTAGTTGTTGAGTTTGAAAATTGTGTTCTTCAAATAAAAAAGATTTTTAAGTACATTTTTTTAGTGCTTGTTTGGTTAGAGGACATTTGATGCGTAAAGTGTTTTTAGTGTTTTTGAAAGCTTAAACGAACTCTAAAATCTTGTTTGTTTAGAAATTATTTATTTCAAATTTAGTTTTATTAACTTGTAAACGTATATACATTTGAGACTCAAACGCACTGCACTAAATATAGAATAATATTCATGGATTACTTGAGCCAAAGAAACCAATTTCTAAGTTTAAAACTGAAGATTAATCTTAGAAACATGTAAATCATTGAAGGAGATGAGATAAATGCCTGATATTTGTTCCACACAACATTCACACATAAAAGAGTATATTTTTCGATACCAACAAAACAGAGAGCAACATAAATAGGTACACAAAGTAGCCTAGTACCTAAGACATGAGCAAAATCCAAGAAATGAATTTTCTCATGTACTGGTGGCTGTCTTATTAAGCTTCATCATATTCCTTTATTTAGATAAAACATAACGACACAAACACAGGCTGCTTCGTTTGGTATCCCATCATCCATCGGTACGTTTGGTGATGATCAGCAATTGCATGGATCACAGTTGCAGTTTGATCCACACTTGCAGGCATGCCCTCCTTCAGCTCCAAAGTTCTTCTCAGACCCATCAAAGTAACTGTAATATTCGCCAGATTTTAATGTATATACATATATATATATATTTTAAATTAGAGTACTGATTCAAAGATAAGAAATTAAAGCTTATTTCGGATGAATTATACATACGTCTTTGCCGGTGCAACCCCAACGATGATGGTGGCAGTTGTGGTGGTCTCTATATCAAGGTGCATCCCGCATCTGCACTGAAAACATTTCAGTAATTTTGAAAGAAAATAAAAGAAAGAAATTTGTGTGCATGTTTCGTTAAATAACTATGCTTTTAACTGAATAATAATATTTTCAAAATTAAAAAAAGGAAAAACTAGATAATTGCTTCCCCAGCTCAGATCATGAGATCAATGCTCAATTTACTGTCCCAAAGGGCTAGGGGAACTAGGCTGTCTTGATGCACTCGCTTGTTGATAGAGTTGAGAATTTATATGCACCCAAAAACAAAAACAAAAAACGAAAACTTGTATATATTTCTACATGTTTGGATGTGCGACTGAGATATGTTATAAGAAGTTTTACCCTCCACCGTTGCCACACTTGCAGTTAGAACCACAGCTACAATTTGATCCGCAGCTAGACATTTTTCTTCAAAGTAGGAAATTAAGAGAATATGGATGATGAATGAATTAAGGTTATTCTAGATATTGTACTCAACCCTCTACTACTTATAATACAATAGAGAGGAGAGACAATGCTTACCGAATGTACACGTGAATTAATGTAATTGGCTGGTTTCCACCTATTTTTTTTTTTGTTTTGGTCGTGATGGATTTTCCTAAGCCTCTTAACATTAAATGTTGGTGTCGTAAGGTGTAAGTTATTGGCCGCTTGATACAAAAATGAATGGTTTTCAATTCCAACTTTGTTTCTTTTTTAATCAATCTCCCTGTCTATCAACCGTCACCAAATAAATAAAAAAGGGGATATTCTTGAAGTGCAAAGCGAGTTTGGAAGATACATAAAAACTCATCGAAATAAATGTTCCTTAAATTTATTTATTTATTTGATTTTTAAAAAAAAAATATATATATATATATATATATAATCTTTGTTAACCCCTCCCTCCCTCCAACTGCAACTTTGGTGGATTGGATCTTTACAAATCCCGCCAAATAAAAAGGTTTGAAATTATCAATGTTCACGTCCATAGATCTTTACCCAACATTGTGTATGATAAAAACGTGTTGTTTTGTTTTGGAGTCTGGAGATAGGTCTGATCAGCATATCATAGCGGAGTTTTACTGGAACAATTGAAAATGAATTCTAAAATTATATATACTCTAAAGGACAGGAGCCAGGAGGAGAGATATTTTTCTTGTTGCTCATAAGATATTAACTCTTTTGGTAAAAAAATTTCTCTTATTTCTCCTGTCATTTATATATACTAGTAAGAGCAAGGCGTACCAAATCACTCCTCTCTCCGTTTTAAAAATCTCACTTTTATTTCTTCTCTCTTCCTTCCTCTCCCACCACTTTTTATTGCTCAAATCAATTATAATGAATCTTGTGTTTTCCAACCAAAATTCAGATTCTATCTTATTAATAATATAGATATTTATTGTGGGCTCTCAATGTCCTCCCATTATGTGAAAACACAAAATCATAAACAAAATTTTGAATATATTCATCTGTACCAAGTGTTCTAAGAAAAAAATATTCCTATTTTTTAAGTTGTTAACTCTTTTCCTAAAATGTTAAAGGTTTAACTAAAATTTATTCGACAATTTTTTTTTTATCATTAATTGAAAGAATAAAATTTATTATTTGAGAATTCAAAGAATTATATTGAAGTGTGTTACGTACAAATCTTTTAATATTTGGAAAATAAAAAAAGAAGGAATGAAAGAAAGAAAGAAGGTAGAACTCATTTTATAAAAGGCAGACCGGGTATTACTTAATTGGCCTTAATATTTGTGGTAGTAATTAACTCGCAGTAAATTTACTAAAAGGATCCGTGGCGCAATGGTAGCGCGTCTGACTCCAGATCAGAAGGTTGCGTGTTCGATTCACGTCGGGTTCAATTTTTTATTTTATCACCATAAAAATGGCCGATCTGCCGACTGCCATAATAAAAACAGAGCTATACTAACTAGGGAAATTATTATTTATAATAAAAACAGTTGAAGACTGCCATAATAAAAACAGAGCTTATACTACTAACTAGAGAAATGATTATTAATAACAAAATTTATTTTATTTTAAATTATTATAAGTCATACAAATTTTAATAATTAATATATTTTCGTTTGATTTTAAAAATCAAATTGTATTTTTAATTTTGAACTAAAGAGAGTCAATAAATTTATTTATCTTGGTAATTAGCAAAAACATTCTTTCATACATAACGACACCAAATAAATAACCAAAAGACATCAAACAAATCCAAGAAGTGAATCCAAGATGTATCATTAATGTAGGCAAAATTATTTTTTATACTTGTAGATAAATATTTTTATTATTGAAATAGATTCATACTCCTGCGGCAGGGCGGGTTCGATTAACCCAACAACGCTTGAGCCTGATTTCTTGAATCGAGTCAACTGCTCTGCTCTTACTTATAATGCAAGACAAGAGAAGAGAGGCTATCCCAGGCCTTATAATTGTTGTTTTTCACTGTGGTGCTGCTGATCTTTCCTACGCAACTCCTGATAAAATATTGTGCCTGGCGTATGAATCTATCTCTACCTCTGGTTGTCAACTGTTAAACAAGATAAGATTAGTGTTTTATTGTTTTAGTGCTAACTTATTCAAAAGATACCGTCTGTACACCTACACAAATTTATAGCAGTGGAAATTACATCTTAATCATTTATCTCCTTGGTTAATGAGAAGCACATGTAATGTAAGTGATGACAATGCATGCAGAAGATGATCTGCAAACTGAATTATTCTTTTCTCGATGAGTACCTGTTAACGCCAAATTTCGCCGGCGCGTCCAATCACAGAATCCGCGCGCTAGAACCTGCACAGTAACAGATCACACAGAAGCTTGACGGCTTGTGCCGCCGGGGGATAGCTCCGGTGTGAGAATGAGTACAGACCGTTACAAGGGTAAACAATGGAGGCAAAGTATTTAGTGCTCAAAAGTAGGTATTACCTCATAATGTTAACCTAGGCCTTGTATTTATAGAGCTCACCACCTTAGAATCCTCCTCCCAGTCGGATTAGGACTCCTAGTGTATGGTAGTTACCATAACTTGGGTCCAACACAATCTCCTTAAAAGGTGCAAGTAGAATCCAATCCCACCACTACCTTTGGAGTCACCGTGTATGAATAGGCCCCCGAACTCTGCACGCAGGAGAGCCCACTGTGCAGGCCCAAACGGTCCTATTATCTGGTCTGGGCTTCGGCCCAAAGGACTCGAAAGCCCGACCCCTCGTCATCACCAGAATGGGTTCGGCCCCGACCCCGAAGGACACATATGCCAACCCGAACACCCGTAACACCTTCATAGGCTTCACCCCATCGATCTATCAAACCCTTCTACCAGAAAGCCTTCAGCCCAGATGGAGGTCGGTAAAACGCTCCCGAACATTGCCCCCCAGTCTCTGGTTATAATATATTTATGACTAGAGACTTGAAAGGTCACGACAACTAATGATGAGTCATCTTGGGAAGTCCAACGGTCTGTCATAGATATTTTAAACGTTGCACGCCTTTTAACGCCTGGTCCCACCTCAACATTTATTAGCCGCCCTGGGGTTCCGCGCCGTACACCCTATAAAAACCCCTCACCCCCTTCATTATCACCTTTACTGACTCCACTCTCTCAAATCCTATAATTTCAAAATTTCCGGCAAAGGCGATTTCCGGCGAAATTCCGTTCACTCGCATTCACCAATTTCCCCATCTCTTGCAGCGTTTGAGTACTATTTTTGCTCATTTCCTGCCTAAACTTCTCATTTTCTCAATATTCCTCTTGAAATGGATGATTCCAGCAACAATCCGGCAAATGAGCCCACCATTGTCACCACCGGCGACCTTCTAGAGGTCGAACTACCAACTGTCCCGGTTGAAATGTCTGTGGAGAACGCCGAGTCCCAAACTCGTCGTCTCTATGCTTCAGAAACCGATTACGCGGTTATCAACACCAAATCATCCATCACACCCTCCCAACTATCTGACATCCGCTCGTCATTCAATATCCCCAAAGAGTACAAGCTTCGGGTGGCCGAAGCTAGCGAGAGGATGTATCATAGTCCCGAAGGTGGTTGGGTAGCCGTCCACCTCTACGCCCTGAAGTACGGAGTTCGGTTTCCCCTCCACGAATTCATATCCTCCTTTCTGTGTCTGGTCGGGGTCGGGTTCGCACAATTAGCGCCGAACTCCTATATCCAACTTATCAGCTTCATAGCCCTCTGCCAAGAGGCCGGTATCACACCCGGGCTGGACTTTTTCTTTGTCCTGTTTTCCGTCTGCCGATCCAAGGAGCCCGGTCTCCGACACCTGAACCGTGTTCCAGGCCGAGAGACTTTCGTGAAGACCCCTTCGAGCAACAAGGGATGGCATTCCCAATGGTTCTTCATGAAAGGTACCGACCTTAACCTTTTGCCAACCTGGGCCGGTCCCGATGACACCCCAATCAAAGTCACCAAATTCCCGAAGGGTCGTGCTGCAGCTTTCAAAAAGTTTTATGCCATTCTGAAGCAGACCAGCTGGGGTGTGGGGATCGTTTCAAACGAAGCGTGGCTTTATGAACATGGTTGTAAGTAATCATACCCGAAACTATGTACCTGTATTCTTGTCTTTCTACTATTGCTTCTCGTCAATAACATTTTTGTCTTATGTCGTAGTGACCATCTTCAAGCCCGATGACGCCGAAGCGGCTCTGACCCCCCTTCCGATCACAGCCGAGCCCATTCACCCCCCTGCTGCTGATGATACCCCTTCGGACGAGGCTGTCCTCATTACTGAGTTGTCCGTTGGTTCATCAACAGGGCCTCTTCCTGATTCATCTAAAGCTGACGTTTCTACAAAAAACGTGCTCGAGATGAAAGGGGCGGACAAGATGGCCTTGCTGAAAAAGGCCAAGAAGAAGCCTTCCTCTGTCCGAGCTCCCGTCAAGGCAATCCCTGCGGCCGAGCCGAAGCCTGCTCCCAAACCGACTCCTCCCCCGCCTGCTTTAATAACAATGGTCGAGGATTCGGAGGATACCGAGGACCGACCACTTGTTCGGCCCTCGAAGAAGCCTCGCCTGACCGAGGGTCCTATTGAAGAAGTGACTGGGCCGATCCCTGCTGCGACCCCGACGTCCAGAGCAAGTTCTTCTGAGGGGTCGGCGACTACCTGTTGGCCGAAGAGTCCCTCCGAGAAATTCCCCTTCTACTTGCTTGATCAGTTTAGGCTTTCCGGTGACGATGATCGGTTTAAGAACTTTTCATCCGAGGAATTTCTGGTTACTTATCTCAAGGCTCAGACACAGGTATTCATCCTCCTTTGTATATATTTTTCCTTAGTGATTCTTTGTATGTTATCTGACCGTCATGTCTTCTATACTTAGGCTAATGCTATCCTTGCCCGGGCGATAGCTCCACTTGCTCGGTCTACGAAGATGGAGCTTCAACTGGGGACTGATGTGGATCTTCTCCAGGCCGAGCTAAGGGGTCGGGACTCGGAGCTGAAGAGAGAAAGAGAACTTCATGCCGGTGCCCGAGATAAAGTGGAGAAGGCTGAACGTCGAATCGCCGAACTCGAAGACCAACATGCTTTATTATAACAGGAGTTCGTCGGTCTCGATGATCATGCCAAAAAGTTGATTCGGGACAAGGAGGCCCTGGTGGAGGAGAATAAGACTTTGGTGGGGAACCTTCACGCCGTCGAGGATCATATCAACCGGATGCACGGTCAAGTAAGAACACTGATCGCTGCAAACAGTACCTTGGAGGCTGAACGGGCTGTCATCAAACAAGCCGCCGTCAAGGAATATGAAGAATCGCCAGCCTTGACCGAAAAGATAATGGCCCAGTTTGCTGAAGGGGTCGAAGCTTATCGGGAGAAGGCGAGAGCGAAGCTTGTTGATGCCGGCCTGGATGCTTCGGTACTTGATTCTTCCGACGAGGAGTCCGACGCCGATGAGGGTGCTCCTTAGATTCTCCCGATAATGTTCTCCCGATAATGGGCCACCATTTTTTTGTTTTTGTTGTTGTTTTTTTTTTTTTTTTGTACTGTTGCCCGACTCGTAAGCGATCGGGTTGTAAAAATTTTCTAAGTATAAATGAAATATACTCTTTTGGCCCATGAATGTTTGTTATCAGTTTTACTTAGAACTAATCTCGATCAGTTGTGTTCATCCGAACCTTCTAATCAGATTGCCCTTAGAGTTTATCTGATATTGAAGGGTCCGACAGTTATACTCGGGACTTATCTCGATCAGTGGCATCTTTTTGAACCTCTTGATCGGATAGTAGCCGAGATCTGTTCTTTGAGAATGTATTGAACTCTCGGTCAGTTATGTTCGGGATTTATCTCGATCAGTGGTGTCTTCCCGAACCTCTTGATCAGATATTGCTCGAAGCATGTCTGTTCGAGTAGTAATGAAACATATGAATATAGATGAAGTTAAACATTAACAGAAAAGACTTTCATTCATATCATTTAGATTAAATCGGTTACATAGATAAGAGTAAGAATAACATAGCTATTACTGGTAAAATTTTCTAAGTCTACCAGCATGCCATGTATTCGTTACCTCCGAACCGTTCATTGCTCGAAGCCGGTATGTTCCGGGCTTTGGCATTCCTATCACTTCATAAGGACCTTCCCAGTTAGGCATTAACTTGCCAGTGTTCTGGGGGGTTGAAACCTCCGACTCCCGGAGGACTAGATCTCCTACCGCAAACCTCCTAGACTTCACCTTCTGGTTATAGTGTCTGGCTGTCCGCTGCTGATAAATTGCCAACCTCATCACAGCCGAATCCCGGACTTCATCCAGTAAATCCAGATTTGTTCTCAAGCCATCGTCATTGTATAATTCTTTATATTGGCTGACCCGAAGGGTGGGTGATCCGATCTCGACAGGAATTAGAGCGTCGGTCCCATATGCCAGTCTGAATGGAGAGTCTCCCGTTGTAGTTTGTGGGGTAGTTCGGTACGACCATAAAACAGATAATAGCTCTTCGGGCCACCGACCCTTTAATTCATCCAGCCTTCGTTTTATCCCATTGAGTAGGGTTCGATTTGTTACTTCCACTTGACCGTTTGATTGAGGATGGGCAACCGAAGTCTTTCGGTGTTGGATCCCTAGATCTTTCAGAAAGCCCTCGAATTTTGATCCGACGAACTGTCTGCCATTGTCTGAGACTATTGCCATCGGGATGCCGAACCGGTAGACTATTCCTTCCTTGGTGAACTTTAAACACTCCTGCTCGGTTATCCTTTGCAATGGCTTAGCCTCGACCCACTTGGTCATATAATCGATGGCCACGATCACAAAACTGACTTGTCCTTTAGCTTTTGGTAGAGGACCTAGGATGTCGATCCCCCACACAGCAAAGGGAATTGGGGATAGAACCGAGTATAACTCTTCTGGAGGTTGGTGTGGAATGTTGCTGTTCATTTGACATTTGGGGCACCTTCTGACGAATTCTTTAGCCTCTGTGTAGATAGTCGGCCAGTAATACCCCTGCCTCAAAATTTTATGTGTCAGTGACTTTGCTCCCATGTGATCCCCACAGATCCCTTCGTGAACCTCTCGAAGTGTGTAATCTGCTTCTGAAGGAGTCAAGCATTTGAGCAGTGGAGAGCTAAAGGCTCTTCGGTAGAGATCTCTATCAATGAGGACGAAGTTCGAGCTTCGATGCTTGACTTGTCTGGCTAGAATTCGGTCCGAGGGTAAGGTCCCGTCGGCCAAATATGAAATATAAGGAGTGAGCCAGCAATCGAGTCGGTCCAAAGTTAGAATGTCTGTCTTTGGGACGCTGGGTTTTTCCAGAACCTCTAAGTATACTGATCCTTCGAAGGAGCTTGCTTCAGTAGTTGCCAATCGTGCCAGGGCATCTGCTATGGTGTTTTCTGATCGATCCACCCCCAAGCAGCTGTGTGATGCGAAGTATGTGAGCTTATCTCTTAATTCGGCCAGATATTTGGTCATCCTCGCCCCCCGAGCTTCATATTCGCCCGATAACTGCTTGACCACCAGCTGTGAGTCACTGTAAATAATTAATCTTTGCACCTCGAGGCTTCGGGCCAATCGTATCCCTGCTAAGATGGCCTCGTACTCTGCTTCGTTGTTCGTGGCCTTGAAGCCGAATCGAATGGCTTGCTGGACCTTGAACCCTTCTGGACTTGTCAAAATGACCCCTGCTCCACTGACGTCTGAAGTTGATGATCCATCCACGTACAATGTCCACGAGGTCTGCCCCGGTTGTGCTTCGGCCACTAAGTTCGTCTCCGGCTCTGTAAAGGAGCACTCTACTACAAAATCTGCCAACGCTTGTCCTTTGATTGCCGTTCGGGGATGGTACTCTATAGCAAATTGTGTCAATTCCATCGCCCATGCGGCCAGCCGACCTGACACCTCGGGCTTATGCAGAATTTTTTTCAAAGGCTGATTCGTGTAGACCACCACCACCCGACCTTGGAAATAGTGTCTAAGTTTCCTGCTAGCAATTATGAGGGCGTAGGCGAACTTTTCCAGGTTCGGGTACCTCATTTCCGCGCCTCTGAGAACATGACTGACGTAGTAAACCGGAAATTGTTTGCCTCCCTTGTCCCTCACCAGTGCCGCCCCTACTGCCATCGGGCTGGCAGCTAGGTATAAGTATAAGGGTTCAGAGGCGACCGGTTTCATCAGTAATGGTGCCGAACCCAAATACCTTTTGATCTCTTGGAATGCGTCTTCGCATTCTGAAGTCCACTGGAAGCTTTTGTCATTTTTCGGACCCTTGAGAGTGTCGAAAAAGGGTAGACACCTTTCTGCTGACTTTGACATGAATCTCCGAAGGGCTGCGATTCGGCCCGTCAGCCTCTGGACATCCTTGTACGTCCTCGGAGATTTCATGTCCAAGATAGCTTGTATTTTTTCGGGATTGGCCTCGATTCCCCTTTTGCTGACCAGATATCCTAGGAATTTTCCTGAACCCAATCCGAAGGTACACTTGGTCGGGTTTAGCCTTAGATTGTGTTGCCTTACCGTCTCGAAGCAATCTGCTAAATCCTCCAGATGATCTCGGGCTGCCATGCTCTTGACGATCATATCATCTACGTACACTTCCATACTTCTTCCCAGCTGTTTTCGGAATACGAAGTTCATCATACGTTGGTAGGTTGCCCCTGCGTTCAGTAGTCCGAAGGTCATTTTCCGATACGCGTATATTGCCCGATGAGTGATGAAGCTAGTCTTCGGGATATCTTCCTTATGCATCGAGATTTGGTGATATCCCGAGAAAGCGTCCATGAAACTTAGCATCTCATACCCTGAAGTGGCATCAATCAGCTGGTCTATGTTGGGTAGGGGATAGAAGTCTTTAGGGCACGCCTTGTTCAGGTCAGTGTAGTCGATACACATCCTCCATTTCCCATTTTGCTTCTGAACCAATACCACATTCGCCAGCCATTCGGGATAGTCGATTTCGAAGATGAACCCAGCCTCTAGCAATTTGGTAACCTCGTCGTCTATGATGCTCTGTCTTTCCGGGGCAAAAATCCTTCTTTTCTGTATCACCGGCTTTTTTTTAGGGTCGGTATGAAGCCTATGCAGTGCTACTGATCTGCTTACTCCGGGCATGTCGCTGGGTTCCCAGGCGAAGATGTCGGCGTATACCCTGAGTAATTCCACCAGACCTGTCCGCAGCTGTTCGGTTAACCCGACCCCAATCTTGATCAATTTGTCTGGATTCCCTGGTATTAATTCTACGTCCTCTGTTTCTTCGGCTGGGAGAGCCATAGGTTCGGTACTTCCCTCCGTGAATGGCTCTAACTCAATGGTCATCGCCTGTTTGTGTTTACTGACCCCAATTCCTGAGGATATTAAAGTGTTCCGATAACACCTTCGGGCGATATCAAGATCTCCTTTTGACTCCCCTATCCCGTTTGGCGTCGGAAACTTTAGTTTGAAGTGGGGTATAGACGTTACTGCCTGTAATGCTGCTAGAGTAGGCCTCCCCAGGATGGCGTTGTAAGCCGAATCCACTTGTACCACGAAGAATTTTACCATGATTTCTGTCTGCTGTGGGGCCGTGCCAAATCGGACTGGCAGTTCTATCGTGCCCGACACGTGAACCGGGTCTCCACTGAAGCCGTATAGGGGGCCTTCGCCCCCCAATTCCATCTTCTTTCCTCCCAAATCCATCCTCTGGTAGGCATGTGTATAGAGTATGTCGACTGAGGATCCGTTATCAATCATCATTCGTTTCATGTCAACCGGCCCGACCTGAGCTGTTATGACCAGAGCCCCGTCATGCGGTTCAATGTGATCGGTCGGGTAATCCTTGTCTGAAAAGGAGATAGTCGTGCCTGAGTACGGCCTGTCCTTCCGGGGCGAGGAGCCGGCTAATGATAGTACTGCCTCGAGATGCCCATTCCTTTTTCGACCGGTTACACGCCCTACCGACCCGCCCGATATCACATCGATAACTCCTCGGGACTGGGCATTCGGTTGCGGCTGTGCTTCCCGGGGGGGTTCTCTGACGTTCTCTTGGGGAGCCTCCGATCCCTCTCTGCCGACTACATATCGCACCAGCTGTCCATTCTGCACGTTCTTTTCTATCAGATCTTTCAGGTTGACGCATTCGTCCGTTGTGTGCCCTCGACTCTGGTGATACGCACAGTACTTATCCCGTCCTCTTTTTCCCGGTCTGGTGATCGTTTGGCATGGTTCGAAAAAGGGTTTGTTCCGTATCTCCTCCAGTATCTTGGCCCGATCTGTGGTGAGTGCGGTGTACACTTTGTTGACATTTTTGTTTGGGAAGGGTGGCCTTCCACTACCCGACCCTCCTCCACTATAATTTTTCTTACTATAGTTGTCCGGCCTGCCTTGGGTATCGGGCTTCTGATAGTTCTGTTTGTCCCGATCTTTGGATTTGTCGTACGATTGGGACTGTGGTTTGAAGTTCCCCATCGCTTCCTCAACTGCTATATGACCCTCGGCCCTGTGGAATGCCTCTGTTAAGTCCGTCGGAGGGTTGATCACCAGGTCCTTCATCAGCTTTTTGGATTTCCCGATGTCGAGCCCGGTTGTGAAAAATCCCAAGGCTTGCGGGGAGTTCAATTCTGCCACCGACCCCACAGCCTCTCGGAACCTTTTAACATACTGGCCGAGACTCTCATCGGGTCTCTGCCTGACCTGCATGAGGGATTCTGTGATCTTCCCCCGTCTCTTGTTACTCCCGAACCGAGCGTGAAACTTTTCTCGAAGGTCCCTCCACGAGCTTATTGACCCTGACGTCAGGGTTCCCATCCATTCTCGGGCACTCTTCTTCAGGGTGGTCGCGAACATGTGACACTTGGCCGCGTCAGAATGGCCGTAGTATGTCATTAATCTATCATACCCATCGGAGTGGTCATAAGGGTCTCCCAGCCCGTCGTAAGTCTCCATCGGGGGCATCTTCCTTTTAGGGTCGGCGATCTCCCGATTAATCTCCTTAGAAAAAGGGGACCCTATACAGGTCGAAGGTTCCCCCGTCGAACTTTTTGCCAACAGTAGTTTTTCCAGCTCAGCCACTCTTCGGGCGAGGGGGTCGGACTCTCCTTCATGAGGGGACGATCGGGGTCTGTCCCTCTCACGTTCGGGTGTCTCGTCCCCCTTCTTTCCCGAATGGCCTTGGTGTTCTGATCGGCGTCCTGCTGAACGGCTCCTCCTCCGACTCCGACCGTCCCTCGAATGGCTCCGATATCTACTCCTCTCCCTACCGGCCTCTCGTCTTCGGGGAGATCGAGACCGGCTGTGGTGCCTGCGCCTCCTGGAAGATGCCTCCTGTTCCCCGGCCATGTTAGCCATCTGTAGTGCGAGTTCCTCCTGTTGGAGACGTAGGGCCGTCATGACATCTTTGTTTTGCTGCATCTTTTTCTGCAGGATGAATTCTCTCTGATCTCGACTTCCTTGTGGTTGATTCTTATCGTGCACCTCCAATGCCAATGGATTAGCTCCGTCCATCCGACTAGCTTGGTTGGGGGTACGTTGACTTTCATGAAAGAGCCGCCTCCGGGGGGAGCCTGCCGACTCCCTCTGATCGTCTTGGATTCTAGAACCCAGTCTGTCCTTCACCGACCCTCTCACCTGAGTGGTCTGGTGCGACTTGGCCTTTTCTCGGTCGGAAACTGCATATTCCACACTCGCCATCGTTTCTTGCCGGAAAAGAGTTTGATTGTGATTGTTTAAGCACTAAAATCCCCTCCTTCTAGCGCCAATGTTAACGCCAAGTTTCGCCGGCGCGTCCAATCACAGAATCCGCGCGCTAGAACCTGCACAGTAACAGATCACACAGAAGCTTGACGGCTTGTGCCGCCGGGGGATAGCTCCGGTGTGAGAATGAGTACAGGCCGTTACAAGGGTAAACAATGGAGGCAAAGTATTTAGTGCTCAAAAGTAGGTATTACCTCATAATGTTAACATAGGCCTTGTATTTATAGAGCTCACCACCTTAGAATCCTCCTCCCAGTCGGATTAGGACTCCTAGTGTATGGTAGTTACCATAACTTGGGTCCAACACAATCTCCTTAAAAGGTGCAAGTAGAATCCAATCCCACCACTACCTTTGGAGTCACCGTGTATGAATAGGCCCCCGGACTCTGCACGCAGGAGAGCCCACTGTGCAGGCCCAAACGGTCCTATTATCTGGTCTGGGCTTCGGCCCAAAGGACTCGAAAGCCCGACCCCTCGTCATCACCAGAATGGGTTCGGCCCCGACCCCGAAGGACACATATGCCAACCCGAACACCCGTAACACCTTCATGGGCTTCACCCCATCGATCTATCAAACCCTTCTACCAGAAAGCCTTCAGCCCAGATAGAGGTCGGTAAAACGCTCCCGAACAGTACCAATCATCCATATATATATATATGTGTGTGTGTGTGTGTGCCTGCCTGATCATGATTTGAAAGTATAGTAGATTATATATATGTTGGTAATATTTTTTATTAAGAAGAGTCCATTAATTTAACTCATTTGGTAGCTGTGCTTTTAACCATTTTGAAAAAATAAAATGCTTTTACTAAGACATGAAAAGAGCTTTTCTGTTTTTGCAGAAAAGAAAAGTTGTCAGTTGGCCCTCCCCTGGAATATATTCTAATTAAGGAGAGAGATTCTACACGTACGGTAATGTTATGAATTCTCAACAAGTGGAAAAGGATGAATTAATGTAATCTAACATGCACATATATATATATATTTGTTCATAACTCCTTCACACATACTGTAGCATAGTAAATTATTATACTTCCAATAGCACCCACAAATTAAGCAGAGAAAGTAACAACATAGTTATAGAAAACAAACGTACACTAAGAAATTAAGAAGCCTAAGACATCACACAATTCCACAAACTAGCGGAAATTGCACAAGTACTGGAGGCTGCATTATTATTCGTACAAATTATCACATAATGCTTTAATTCTTTCAAACAGAAAGACAGCTGCTTAATTTGATCATTAACAGTTGCATGGGTTACAATTGCAGTTTGGTCCGCACTTGCAGGCATGCCCTCCTTCAGCTGCAATGCTCATCTCAGAGAACCTGTAATTAAGGAAATTGCACAACTTATAATAAACCAATTAAAATGAATGCTTAATTAAATTAAAACAAATCTATTTTTCATCAAACTAACTAATTAATTACATCTTCTTTGGTCCATCCCCAGCCCCATCAATGATGGTTGCAGTTGTGGCCTTCTCTACATCAGGGTACATTCCACATCTGCAATTAATTAAATTTTAAAAAAAATTAGACAAAAATTAATTAGTTAGTGGCTCTGTATAAGAAGTATTTATCTATCTAAAATTTACCCACCCTCCACAGCCATTGCCGCACTTGCAGCCAGAACCACAGCCACAGTTTCCTGAACAGCAAGACATTTTTGTAGTATGGAAAAATAAGAGAATTACTGACTAAGAAGGTTATTTATACTTCGACTAGACTACTCTGTATTAAGCAACGCTAACAGATCAACTCTATTTATAATGGAAGGAAGGAGGAGATGAAGCCTGGCTATCCACCGTCCACGTGTATGAATCGCAGGAAATTAAAGCGGTTATTCTTTAGTTAAAGTAATTGTTCTCTTCCTCGTAAATTTCTTTTCAAAATGATTTCAATCTCTTATCGAATAGTTTTTGTTTTGGGTATCTTTAAAACGCTTTTCATATCAAGAAGAACACCCCCCGGCCACACACACACACTCATTGTCTCCAACTTTTCTTCCCCTTTATTTTTTTTTTAAATTCAAAACCTTATCAATATATTCCTTGGGCCAATAAAAAGAGAGATTCCTTCCGCAGGAAGAGACATTGGATGAAAAATAATAATGTCCACTGAGGAACAGAGTCGGTCGATCAATCAATTTAGTTTTAAAAGCACCATGCATGCATGATAGGGGCCCTATCATTAGTTTCTTCTAGTCTAGGCAAATTATACACAAGCAAGAAGAGGCGTGAAGCATGCTGCCTGCTATGCCCTGCCTGATGAAGTTCTGATCACCACTAATAATTATTGAACATTCTTAGCTAGCTCCTGCTGCAGCCCTTGTGATTTTAAGCTCATACTTATGGGTATTGGACACATTATTTAATAATGCATATAAATAAATTATGCAAAAATAAAAAATATAAATCCGAGTCTTTTGAATTCACAAAGTCTCCTTAAAGCAAATTTATTCCCCCACAGATGCTAAGGGTTAATTGAATAATTGCTTCCCAAGATAAAACGGATTTCAATTCTTAATTAGTAGCATTACAAAATTAAGAATTCATTGAACGCAAATTCTATGTTATGTACTCAACTTAATATGAACATGAATGATGCATGTATGAAAACTTACTGCAAAATAGTGCATAAAAACTTACTGCAAAATGTTTACAGAGAACGGGAAATTTCTAATGTGCAGAACGAGAACGGAGTATCTTGCAACGGGAAGGAATGTGCAGAACGGAACTGCAACAGGAAGGGTACGGGATTCTGTGTTTTTAAAATAACAGAACGGGACTCTGTTTTCAGAACGGAACGGACAGATTGTGGAACGGGAACGGGATCTGTTTTAGAGAACAGAACGAAAAACGGGAATATTGTATATATTTAAATGCTTTCCCACACCATTTATTTATAGAAAAATTTGCATGTAACCGTCGTCAAAACGACGTAGTTTTGTGATGATAAAAAATATATAGCACGAACCCGCCCGTTACGACCATGACCCGACCCGAGTCCACGACCCGACCCGACCCGAGTCAATTTTCTCATTCAAATCCCATTTCCAACACAAAATACCATGTCTAATCGGACACACACTAACTAACATAGGAGAATATAAATATAAAGGTTCATGCATTAACATAAGCGTTCATGCATTATGCAATCAAGAAGCTTTTGGTGCTTGGTTTCATGATGGAATTTCTTTAGGAAAAGAATGAATGGTCCGAGGAGTCTGTTCTTGATATCCCACTTGCATTGCAATCTCCTTATAAAACACCTTTTCTCTACATGCTATTGCCTATCAAAGTGAAAATGGATGGACACTATACTATATAACAAACATATAGAGTAAAACAGACCAAGTTTTATTTTCATAAAATATTATATTATCGGTTCTAAAATTATAGAAAAAGGTCTACATGTCTAATCCATAATGGTGGGTCCAAAATGGCCTCTATCCTCCTATAGTGGACTCTCTTCGAATATAATTAAAGAAAAAATAAATCTTGCAATTTGATTCAGTCTTCCCACTAAGTTATCATTAACAGCTTAATTCTTTTAATTTTTAAATTCATCCATCTTTTCTCAAAAAATATTTGATTGTTTACACTTTATACCACAACAAAAGAAAAAATAAAATATTTAAAAGTAACTAAAAATCAATGGCAAAAGCATTCAAGTACCTCAAGTTCAATAATAAGGGAGTGGATGTTTATGCTTGTCAATGGCAAAGTTAACATCTGAACTCACCAATATTTTTTTGTATACTGCCTTGTCTGTATACATATATAATAACAAACTAATTAAGTTTTTTGGTAGTTGGTATTTGATATAGAACTTGAATTTCACTGTTACTAAAATATTTTTTAAAGTCACCTGATTTTATTTTATTAACTATTATTAAAATATTTTTTAAACCTACAATTTAACTAGAACCAAAATACTATTGATGATCCTGAGAAACTTTAGAGTAACTTATAAAAGTATTTTACTAATATTGATTCTCATGAACCCAAATTAAAACACCTAACCTACGGATTATTGTTAATATATTTAACAATCATATATCATAGTAACAAATTATTCTACTATTATATCATAATTATCAACAAACTAAATTATTGAAACATAAGGAAGCTATATTAAGCTGAAGCAATATTTGAATTAATATTTATAACATAAACGACAAAATTATTATAATATAACTATAATAAAATTTACAATCGTAATAATTAACTACGATTAACTTATAATAATAATGTTTTATGAGTGCTTAGTATTTTAGTTTTTTTTAAAAGAAGGCAAAACACGTGTTTATTTTATAAATAACGTTATTTTTAATATTTTATTTGTTTTATATATGATGTTTATAAAAAAATTGAATTTCACAAATTAACTTATTATTGGTATTAGAATGATTACAACATTTGCTTAAAAAAATATAAACCTCATTCAATTGTCTACTATAATTAATATTATATTATTTGATGGACCTCTTTTAGCTATTTGATTCAAAAGTGATAATTGTCTTCTAACCCCGTATGATTATGATGTAACATCATAAGATTTTAATATTAAATAATAAATAATAAAATTAAACTAAATTATATGCAATTAGTATGTTAAATTGAGAAATTATTCACTATTTAAAATAAAATAATAGTTAATGTTAATGTTAATGTTAGAGAACGCAATTTGTTTTTTATGATCTTATAAATTTTAATGTTAACTTAATATTCTACAATAATGTTATTATATGGTTCTTTAATTATTTAGTCATACAATAAATTTTAACTTAAAAATTATGTTTAGAATTTTACTTTACTCAACTTTAAACTTTAAATAACTAAATATTAAAAATATAAGAAAAATATTATGATTACATAATAATTAATATAGGAGACATTTAGTTAATTAATGTTAAAAATAATTATGACTTATATATTGTGATTAAAGTTTAGTTAATTTTTAAAACTAAAAGTCATAATGGTAATTTATTATTCTACATTAACTTTATTCCTAAATAACTATATATTAAAAATATAGAAAAAAATATTATGGGAAAATAATAATTAATATTAAACAGTGTAATAATATGTATTACAAAATATATTAATGATTAAACTTTAATAATCTTTACTTAGTCAATGTTAGAAACAAATCTCACTTATATATAGTTACTAAAATTTAAGTTACCATTAAAAACGGAAAACCATGTTGATAACTTATTAATTTACAACAATTTTATATCATATAGAATTTCTTAAACACCAAGTTTAGGCTTTTAAGTTTCACTCATTTAATTTTTGAACTCTAAATAACTATGTAAAAATTCGAAAGATTGAAGATAAAAACTAAATATTAAATTTAAAAACTATATATAAGCCAAATATTAAATTAAAAAAAATATATTACTAACATTCAATTGCAAGTCTTTTAATAATTGTTTGTTTGAGCAAAGTTTGTAGTTATTCTACAATAAATTAAATTAAAATTTGGAAAAATATTTTATAATCATTATATATATATAGAATAAATAAAGAATTAAAAATAAACTTGTGCATTAGCTAGTTTGATTTAATTAAAATCTCAAAATTTGTAAGTATTGTTCTTGATCCATCAAGGTTTAATAATATCACTCCCTCAATGGAGCAATTTTATTTTTAAGGTTTCATGACCCTTTAAGAATATGTCAAAGATGATTATCACTCTTTGAGATAGTGTAATTTTTAATATTTGTTGCACACCCAGCTCTTCTTGATTCTGCAACAATCTCAGATGTTTAATCGAGGCTATTAAAGAATTAGAAAATGACAAATAATATGCAAGCCAAGGGCATACATGGCATAGAAAAGAGAGATGACTATAGAAACTTGGATTTCCTCCAAATACAAAATACAAAACCTTTTACATGACACAAACTCTAAATCCAGTGCCACTCAATATCCTAGTGCTATGCATTACTTCTTGTTTTTTGGCCAAGTATGCAAAGAGCTCAATCAACAAAATAACAGTACAAATGATTACCTAGTCGAGCTCTATTTTATCAATATTCAGTCTGTGTGATTCTTCACCACTCACAAGCATCCTAAGACCAGCTTTTAGCTCTGGTACCCCTTCACCTAGAACTGCACAGACCGGAAAAACGGGAACACCAGATACCCTTCTTTTCAATTCTTCATACACTTGGTCAGCCCCTGCCTCGTCAATTTTATTTGCCACAATTACGGATGGTCGACTTGATAAACCTTCACGATAAAACTCAAGCTCCAAAAGCAAGTCTTTCAGCTGCTCCCAAGGATGGACTCCTTTTCTTCCATCCAATGCTGCAGCCAAGTCTACCACATACGCTAGAACTTTTGTGCGTTCTATGTGACGCAGAAAAGCATGTCCAAGTCCACGATTTTCATGGGCACCTCTTATAAGTCCTGGAATGTCAGCCACTGTGACTGAGAAATCGTCATAATTTACATTCCCCAAATTAGGCCTTAGAGTTGTGAAGGCATAATGGCCTACTGTAGGCTTAGCCCTTGACAAAGCCCCAAGTAAAGTAGATTTGCCAGCATTTGGCATCCCCACGAGGCCCACATCAGCAATACTTTTAAGCTCTAATAAAAGAACAGCCTCAGTACCAGGTAAACCAACACTAAGTGATGAATGCTCATCATCATTGGATACCTCATCATCAACTCCTTTATTCTTTTGCAGCTCTTTCTTCCCAAGTTTTGCGTTATTGAAGGCTTTTGGATAACACACATTGCCTAAGCCGCCATTTCCTCCCTGAGCAACAATTATCCGTTGACCAGGTTCTGTAAATTCCGCAAGATTGTACTGAACTTGATCTTCGTTCTCCATTTCTTCTTCCCACTCTGCTTCCAACATTTCATCATCAGTCCCAATCTCAGTCTCAGTCTCAGTCTCCAGAGCTTCCAACTCACTCCCACTACCTTCTTCCCACAAGTTAAATTCTTCTGCCTGAACTCCAGTATTACTACATAAAGGTGAAAACTGAGGAAGTGATTCATTTGATGGGATTCCACCAACTTTCTTTATAGTAGCTGATTCAACCACAGTATCAATATACTTCGTTTTCTCCACCCTGGAGCTACTTGCTTTAGTGTAGGTGGATTGTGGAGATAATTCAGTTTGATTGGCGTCAATTGTACTAGGAATATCCCAAGGGTCCAAAGCAGTAGATGAACTCTTTTCAACTACAGCAGGAATGTCACCATCTATTAGATGAATTACAGTGCCAACAGGTACCAGAACGACCTACCAGACAAAAAAAAGTTGCCAGTGCAACATGATATTTTCATTTAATCAAATTAGATGTAAATAACAGAAATGTGAGTGGATGTAACAACAAAATGCTAGGCTAATGAACTACTATAACCTTATCCTCTCCTCGTGTTCCTATCATATTTTTTGAAGCACCATGTCCCCCTCGCCTTGCATTCTGTAGTACAGTCATTATTGCAATGTCAAGGTATGTAGTAAAAACTTAGGAGGAAAAATCAGAACAAAATACACTGAGATTTGAAGGAGAAGGGAAAATACACAACTATGTGATGCTGTAGATTACTGAAATCCCAAAGTTTTGAAGAAGATTCTAATATCACATCACCACCTCTTCCACCATTCCCACCTATATCGATTCCACACAAATAAGAAAAGCAGAATGTAGATTATTAAATTCAGTCAAATTTACTGGTAGAAGAATAAGAGTACTTCATTTTGTTAATTAAGTAGGAAACTGAATTTGGGGGACAGGCAAAGATAGAAGTAAGAATCAAATTATTGGGCATAACTACAAGAAACAGATGATAATTAGTCAACGATAAGAAAAACAAAAACAAGATTATTGAACTAAGCTGATGAGATGTATAATGCATAATCCACCACATCCACATTTGATTATTAAAATTATAGGCCTCCAATCAAGGAAAACCCACCATCAGGTCTACCGCGCCGATCATGCCGGCTGCGGCGAAAGCTGGAACAACCATTCCCCCCATCACCTCCTTTAGCAGCTAGCCTGAACTGGTCTATCATTTTCCGCTCCTGCAACAAAAATGTTGATATAGCGTAGTAAGGCCAGATAATTTTCAAAAAGGATTGAGCATGTTATGTGCAACGATCAGCAGGGGAGAGAGAGATGACCTGTAGGGGCGCAAGCTTCACTTTCTTGAAAGGAGTGTAAGAACAGGTTTGCATAAGCCATGGTGATTTAGAGGATTTCCCAATATTCTGCAAGTACTGAAGGGTTTTTTTGCAGTGTAACCACATCTCTGCTATACTCTATATTCCCTAAGCTCTTCAGAGGTTCAATAAACCCATGCAGGTGACAGGTAGTAAATTTCTAAAATTTGGATTTCTAAATTTTTTACACTCTTCTTATGATTTTTGCAACACCTAAAACAATAAATAAAGAACTTGCACTATCAATTAAGAATTTGTTTTGAGGTGAATGTATATTAATCCACCATAATTACCAAGCTACAGAAAATAAGTATTAAGGGTCACCAGCAAAAACATAAAATAAAAGTAAACAACAAGAACAACAGTTTACAGGGGTGTATCTACCATAAAACTAGCTATGGCAAATTGCATAACTGGAATTTTTTATTTTTTATTTATTTATTTATTATTTTTATTTTTTTTGGGGGGAGGGGCGCAAAACTATACGGAGTTTATTCAATAAACACAACAAATCATCAGTAATCAATCATTTACCTCCTCCTTCAAAGTCGGAGCTTAATTTTGTCAAACATTTACTCTTTCTCTTGGCTTCTTATACGCCAACTCTCTCTCTCCAAACTCTTAACCCTAGTCGGAACACAATTTCACTTCCTCCTCTCCGCCAACCCTAAACTCCCATTGCTTAGCAGCAAGTCAATTTCCCTCTAATTTGACTGAGGATGAATGGATGATAAAGTTTATTGGGCGGCGCCAATGCCCAAGTAACTAAGGCTAACCTTTTACTGAAATGGGCATGCAAATGTTAATTGAGACTAATTTGATTTGGGTTTATGATTTTATTTATTGTTATATTACTCCCTCCACTTCACCACAAAAAAAAAGAAAAAAAAAAGAAAGAGGGAGGGAGGGAGGGAGGGAGGGGGTATTATGAATTTGTAAATAATAAAAATGCAATTTTATTTTTAAAATAATAAGTTGTTTGTTTGATAATATTGGTATAATAATTAAATTATGATTATAAATTTAAGAATATTGTGCTATTTTATATTATTATTAAAAAAATGAGATTAACACATACGCTAATCATCGAATCGATTTTTTTTTTATTGAATGAGTTATCAGCTATTCAGTATACGAACAATTGTTAAACTAATAGCATCATAATTTCATAAAATATAAAAATATTAAGATTTTAAAACATCGCCATTTTGATCAACTAAAATATAATAAAATAGTCATCAAATATAATTAAAAATATTTAATCTCACAAAGAAAAAAGTTCTTGTTACCAAAAAGAATGTTTAAGAAAAATATTTATTGAGTCAATTTTTGAACCATGTTTCCGGTACAATTTTGAACTAGTTGTAAAATTTTAAGATTAGATATTAAATTATTTGTGTTTTAAAATGAGAAACATGTAATTCCGTTTTGTTGCATACTAGTATATCATAACATGATGCTGCAGACAAAAGGAATTGAAAAAAAACATGGAAATTCATTAAAATATTAATTGAAATTTGGTATATATAATTATTATATCCACATTTTCACAACTTCTTGTATCTACATTTTTCCATTCATAATGAGATTGTCAAAAGAATTTGTATGGTACATCATTATGGAACTTTTCTCACTAACCTGCAACTAAGTGGAAGCAATCCCTATCCCTATCCTATATTATCCTCTATGGTCCAGATTTAAAAATTTTCTATGACGTCACATTCTAACACATTTTAAATTTGAACCATGAAATGGAGAGTATCGTAGTCCGCATAGTTGTGTGTACAACAATTAGCCCCCTGATACAAGAGCAGCAGCAGAGCTTGATATTGCCTTTAATCCTGCTTCATCAACCATCTCTTCTAAAAGTTGGTCAAAAATCAAATCCTCCAACTCAAGTGCCACGCATTCAGATTCCATCTGGAGGTTCATCCAACCATCATCTTCTTTCGCATAATCTTGAGTCACTGGATCATCCAGTGTCTGATCCAACCTAATACTTTTCAACACTTCTTCATCATGGAATCTTCCGTGCATTGGACGGACGCGGCAACTTGATGACAGTTCCTTTGGGTAGTACGTGAATGATCTTTCAAATATCTCAAGAATTACCTCATTAACTAAATCAAACAGAAGCTGGTGACGACCTATGCATTCTGCCTCATGGGGCCACCAACATTCCGAAACTTCGTCCAATAGCAAAGGGCTCAATGGCTGGTCGGATGAGTACCATGCCGAATGGAAGCCGTTCTCATTGAACCCTGCCCTCTCAAGAACTTCTCTCACATAATTCAAGTCAGCAGCATCACCTGTATGAAACTCGATACGGTTGTGATTCTTTACACTCTTGTTTGGATTTTCAGGGTATGTTGTGCTACAAGATTGTGAGAGAATTCCTGTATCCAAGCTGTCAAGCAAGTTGAGTGGAGAGTCCCTCTCATCAGAATAATTATAATTATACTCCACGCCTGAAAACAAACGTAACCAAAACCAAAAAAAAAATAAAAAAATTTTTACGGAAAAGTGAATTAGATAGTTAGTTATTGTTGCAATCTCTTGAAGAATGATCTACAGAATAAAATGAAACTAAAGCAAACTACTGTCTCAGCTAAGGAATAACATGAGTCAAAAGTTCCAAAGATGGAAACAATTTGCTATCAACGCCTTATGGACAGCTTATTTTAGCTTTTGCTTTTAAAAATAATGAAGAAGAATTGCAAATATGACACCAAAAATATATTTAGTGCACTGGATATGAGGTGTGAAATAATTTACCTTTTGAGGTTGAAAACTCTGAAAGGCTTGTTACTTCCTCTTGGAAACAGCTTCCAAGAATTGAAACAGATGGACCTGGTTGTTCCGGGTCCTTGTTGCCATCAATCTCTGTGAAGGAGATTTTCTGATCTTTGTAAGAATTGTTTTGCTCAACCGTTGGCTCATCTATTCCCTCACACTGTCCATCCATCTTAGCAGTGTCACATTCACTGATACCCATTGTCAAGCTCCCCAAATATTCCATTTCTGAACTACAATCACTTCTTTCTACCATGTTGTCAACATGCTCGCTCTCTTCCTTAGCATCTAATGGTAACAACTTCATTTCATTCTCAGTCACAGGGAGTCCCACTGGCTTTGATTCACTCTGAATGTTATCTTCAGTGTGTATTCTGCCGGCGAGAGCGGTCCTACTTGACATATCTGGATAAAAGGTATCATGAGACTCCTCATTTTGAAGCGGCCAATAAGAATCAACACGAGGGAGAGACCGATTTCTTTTGAAGGATATTGGAGCACTCCCACCTGATGAGATCTCATATTCATTTGTCAACTTTAAACTCTTGGATTTATTCCAGTTGGTCTT
Source organism: Panax japonicus (assembly GCA_020205505.1). Lineage (NCBI taxonomy): Eukaryota > Viridiplantae > Streptophyta > Magnoliopsida > Apiales > Araliaceae > Panax > Panax japonicus. The sequence continues at coordinate 81,066,683 of CM035110.1, read as the reverse complement.
CATGCTGAAGCTATACTCAAATAAATGAGCATATCGATGCAATGATTCATTTAGGGAGGATGTTCTTCTGTGCCTTGGAGTACCCTTGCTGAGATCATGAACAGAACCAGAAGTATCATGGCAACTGCTCAAACGGTCCCTGCTATTATCATCCATTGTACTTGTCTCCCACATTCCAGTCATTTCTTTCCCACTTGTGGAAGTTTCATCCAGAAACGTGCAATTAGACTCTTTTTTATCCTCCTCGAAAACAACCTCTATTCTTTGCCTAATATCCTTCAAAGATGTGACTACTTTACTACACCCTTGATCAACTGATCCTTCGGATATACCCAAAGACCAGTTAGTTTCTTTATTTAACAATCTGCTTCCACTACCATCAGCAATAACAGGCCCTGACATTGTGCAGGGATCCTCTGAATACTTGGGCGCAACCAACTCACATTCTTGAGTACCACCATGAAACTTTTCTCCCCTTGGGAAGGACCATATTTCAGTTTGCTTGTGTTTGAGTTTACTTGGCTTAAAGTTTCTACTGTACAAATCAGCCACAGGAAATGACCCTGATTTTGTTAATCTTGCTTTTGTATCGGATGCCTGAGGCATCTCAAAGTAAGTTGCTTTGCCAACATCTGTATTATGTTGAAACTCTTGGAACAGCTCCCTATTTACCTGATATAGTTCCAAAACATCCACATACTCCTTCAGCTGGCGGTGGGAACCATTTTGCATAAGCTGGTTAGCTTTATTAAGTGCTTGATTAAAAGAAGATCCCCGGGCTTCATTACACTTTTCTTGGGAAAATGAGTCATTCTGAGAAGGTTTGTGGCGCCCCAAGTACTCCATCAAATTTTCTGCAGTACACATATCAAACCTTTTCCATTCGGTGGCTGTCAACCTGGCTGGATGCTGCAATTTGGTGGCACCAGGGTTAGTCTTCTTGGGAAGGAAAATAATTGGATTTCTCCATTCAGTGTTTGCTTTATTGAAGTCATGGTCCGATGATTCTAGATGATGGATAGAAAGAGTTCGTCCCAGCCCTGAACGTGCAGGAAATTTTGAACCTCGTTTTTTGCAATCATCTTCCCTACTAATCTCTTCACCAACTAGTGCTTTTATGCGAGCTTTGAGAGACTTTTTGTGGGTTGAGTTAGCCTCTGTGGTAGGCTGATTTACCTGATACATTTGAAATGAGGATTCTGTTATCTAATATTCTCTGCTGTTAAAAAGGATCACATTTGACAAGAAGAAATTGCAACTCCATTATATATTTAGTAGCAAATGTATCAAATAAACATACAAGGAAATGACTTGCTTCAGCATCCAAAAGTTTCGGAACTTCACCAGCATCCTGGACACCAAGTATTGCCTTGGGACTTTTATTGCCTACATACAAGGAGAAACAAAAATCTCAGAACATTGACATTAAAGTTTCAAATTTCGTTGTTTAATAACATCTGATAGCATCAATTCAATTGCTTGTTCTAAGTAGGGAGAGAAATTAGCAGCAGTCTTAAGTTTTCTTCTCAACTCTCAAGTGATACATAATTAGACAAATAAAAAATGTTTGGAATAATAAAACCTGGGAATTTAGGGTAAATCTTGAAAAACAGGATCTGCAATTCACATTAGTCACTAGGCAAAATAATTTTTAACACAATTGTTCAAACACCAGTAAAGTCTCAAGAAACTCTAGGGAATTTAACTTGACTTAAATAGTTCAGGACTAGCTAGTTCACATCAATGAAAAGAACAAAAAAAAAATTCATGAGCATGCTTCCACATGCTCAGGATCTTGCGTCTGAAATACATGCACCTTTTGTACGAGGCTAACATGCTACTAAGTAATAAATCTATAATCAAAGCATACGTATGCATGTTTATACATGGTTCCAGCAGCTACATAACTGAAAACAGAACTGACAAGATCCATGAGATAAAAGGAGAAGATGAAAAGGGGGGGGGGGAGGAGAGAGAAACTGTGCAAATAGTCTACAAACGTTTGACATGTTTTCGCTTGTTGTGCCTTCTGTGGGGAAGCATCTTTTTGACATTATCGTGCCAATGATGGTAGTCAAGAACATGAAAAATTCCCCACATGCATCCTGGATGACTATCCTCCATTTGATCGTTGGCATTGTAGACTGGCAATAGCTTTCTCATCTATAACAAAAGTAATTATATTCCTTCGAACTTTTCTCTAAAGTGGAATTCAAGTATTCAACTACCACTTTTTTTGCCCTGAAGAAAATAAAAACCAAACACCATGTGAGCAACTAACAAGAATCAAAATTGATACATATGTTATTCATATTAGTCAAAAAATTAAGAGAGAGAAAAAAAAGAGGAAAAAGAACAATACCCAGAAAGGAATTAATCCTGATGGTAGAAATAACAGAATTATCAGACCCTGAAAACAAACCAAAGTAACAAGAACTAAAAGCTAACCTCTGAGACGAAACTGGGTGGAGGGGATGAAATAGAAGACAAGTAGTTTTGGTGGCATGCGTATTAATTGAGAATTTTAAGGAGTGATAACGGCTTCTAGCAGATAAGAACAAGTATAAAAGAGAAGGCTGAGATAGAGACTCCTTAAATTGGATTAAATTTATAACTGTAGGTGTTAATATATCAAATACATGTACTCTACTAAATAAGCAATATTTAAGACATCATGTAATATAAGTAATTGAGTTTATTTAAGGTAAATGATGGATAAATGAGAGAGACGATCAGACCAAGAAAAGTTCAAGAAAATGGTCAAAGAGATTATTTTCTTCAACTTTCAAATAAGACTAGAAGAAGTAGACGCCAACGGCCAACCCAATTTAGGCGGGCACTTTACCCGTCAACTGCTTTTGCCTAAATAAAATGAAAGAAATTGGAAATGGGCAAGTTGTGTGTATGTATATATGAGGTGCAAACAAGGACGGAGTCAATTGAGTAAGTTAGACGGATGAGAAAATAGAATACCAACCTTAACATAAAATAAAAAGATTGGTAGTTATAGTTTTCAAGTCAACCCAACTTGAGCTAACTATTAGTTGTATTACCTCACTTGGTTTTTTGTGTTTGTTTTGTTATTTTCGGACTGAATTATTGGTTCAGTTTTTAAAAATAATGTTTGTATAAGGGACTAATTAGAGGGAGAGGTGGTATTCTTAGGGGTTGTTTGTTTAGAGCTGAATGGTTGAATGACTGAATGACTGAATCGGTCAGTGCCTTTGTTTTAATTTGAATGGCTGAATCGATAAGATGAACGAGGTGAATGGCTAAGGGGGTGTTTGATAAAAACTGAATAAATCTGAATGAGCTGAATCTGAATCTGAATGAGTTGAATCTGAATGAAAAAAACTGTTTGATAATTGACATGACTAAAACATCTAAATAACAATTTTTTACTATTTTACCCTCCGAACTATAATTGGTTTTTTTTGCCTTTCATTTTGGAAAATGTTTCTTTTTAAATTAATAAATGAAATGTTTGAATACCAAAAAAAAAAATTCTTTAAAATTTCAGAAGTCTACGCAATTGCAAGGTGTCATTCATTTTTGGTCCTTTCTCTCTCCATAATTGAAGCCTATCTCTATGTCTGCAATGAAGTCAACATAATCTACAACGATATTCAAAACTCTAAACCCCAATTCGAACCACTTCTTCATCTCTCGCCTCCACTACAATTTTTCCAACACTCGCTCTTCCTCTTCCTCTTCTTCTTCTCTGGGGAGTTTTTCTGCCATGGCGCCTCTGGTGGTAGTGAAAGTGGAGGCAGTCCTTTCAATGTGAATGGGGCATCTGTGTAAAAGTTGATTCAGCTGGCCAACTGAAAGAATAAGTCAGACAAATTGGGTTGATTCGATCGGATAGATTCAGACTTATTCAGATTCTACTTTAACCTAAACAAACAATCTGAACTGTTTACCGAATCAGATTTTGGGCTATTCAAACCAATTAAGTGCTAAACAAACAGGCCCTAAGTCAGATTTTTTTGGCTGAATGAGTAGCTGAATGAAGTAAAAAAATTAAAAAATATTAACTATTATGTTATGTAATATTAAATAAATTTACAACAGTTTTGAATTTTTCAGAGGGGTAAAATAATAAAATTTTATTATTTAGATGTTTTAGACATGTCAATTATCAAAAGATTTTTGCTACTTAACTTTTCTTTTCCTATATCCAGTTTCTGTTACGGTACCAAAGACGTTGACTCGAGCTGTTGAAGATTGAGTAGATATAGGAAAAGAAAAGTTAAGTAGCAAAAAGCTTTTCTTCTATCTCTCTATAGTTTCTTTCTCTAGAGTTCAGTGAATTCGTAAGAAAATAATGAAGGAATGAGCTTCTATTTATAGGAAAATGGAATGCATAGTAACTAATCCATGAACGGTCCAGATTGATTTACTTTAATCTGACGGTCCATATTTAAAGAAAAATCTTTTAAATAAAATATAATATATTTTATTTATATAAAAAGATTTTTACTATGCAACACTATGCAAAACACTATGCAACACTATGCATAATAAAATATAATATATTCTATTTATAGAATAACTTTAATAAAGTATTTTGTTTTATATAAAAAGATGTTTCTGTTTTATTACGTTAATAATACAAATAAAACAAAACGTCATCATCGCTATAATAATTCATATTATTAATCGACAATAATTGAATCAAACTGAGCGACTTATCACATAAATATCAATAATCAATACCGTGTGCTACTATGCAACAACGCGTATTACTGTACTTTTACTACCCAGTAGTTCAACAGTATCAACGGTAAAACTTCCGCTGTTATTTTCAATAAAATATTTTTGTCGTTTTCTCAATCCGACAATAATTTTGTTGTGGGGTCCACCAATAATTGTACTATCGTACGAATATTTTTCGACACAAAGAATATTCCCTGACCAATCGAATATAATATAACAACTTGTATACTTTGCAAAATTTATAAATACTACCCACAACTATAATATTATCTCAAATTCACACCATAATATTAAAAAATTATTTCGAAAAAATTAATTCTTTATTCATTAAATCTGGGGTTTCAAAGCAGCAGTCTAAAGCATGTTTTAATTGCGGAAGAGAAGGTCACCTAACTCGATTTTGTCGTATGATGAAGTCAATTCCAGCTGGGATAATGATGCCAAAGGATGTCCCAGACAAGCCAAAGCCGGTAGTTTAAGAGAGAGCGTTTTTTCTCTCGTGACGAGGAACCTGAATAAAATTATCACGAGTAAGTTAATCATAAGCTCCTACGAAGTCTATACCGTGTTAGATACCGGTTCTACTCACTCTTTTATTTCACCTAGTTGTGTTCAATGTTTGTACTTAACTCCGGAGAAGTTAAACTTTGATTTATCTATTGAAACTCCATTGGGAGAAACCTTCGTTACCTCCACTGTTTATAAATCTTATTTGATTCAAATCGACACTTTCACGTTACGTGTTGATCTTGTCTCTTTGAAAATACTTGTCTTTGATGCGATTTTAGGAAACGATTGGTTAACTACTCATCATGTTTTTCGTAAGGTTGTTAGTTTTCATATTCCTAACCAACCTATTATGCGAATTCAAGCAACCAAACCACTAAATTCAATCATTGTCATATCAAGCCATAAGTAAAGAGCCCCGATCCTTTTGTTGATGACTTCCTTGTGTGGAATGCACCGAAGCCAGAATTTCTGTAGGCGACGTCATGAATGATGATAACAAGTTAATAGGTATCATTGGGAGGTGCTATCTAGGTTAAGGGATAGAAGTCACAGTTGGTATCAATGTGACGTACTATCCAAGTCTTGGATGTGAGTAACAGTTTTGAATGATATTTTTATCATTAATAAATCTCTTGACGTATTCCTGAAGACTTCTTAGCCTACCACAGAGCGTGAAATCAAATTTTGTATTGACACCAGTACAAAACCCATTTCTTAAACCCTCAAAATAATTTTTTCAACTAAAACGAAAGTAACATGCACCAAAGACGTTTACTCGAGCTGTTAAAGATTACGATTGTACTATTCAATATCATCGTGGAAGAGCGAACGTGGTAGCTGACGTGTTGAGTAGAAGATCGTATGCGTTTACAAGCGCGATGTTGTTAACACAAAGACTTATTTCGTATAACTTGCAAATGATGAAGATAGAGTTAAAGACTCTAGGGACCCACGTGAAGATAACGAATATACGAGTAAAATTGACTTTAATCGATAAAGTTAAATACGCTCAAGCTACATACCCGAATCTGATGAATGTGAAGAAGAAAGTTCAAGAGGGTGTTATTTTAGAAGCAATAGTTGCTGAAGAGAGGAAATCTCAACCCTCGATTTAATTGGCCCATTTGAAATCCTCGATTGAGTAGGAACTGTAGCTTATATACTCGTTTTACCGCCAAATATATTGCGTGTTCATAACGTTTTTTTTTCGTATCGATGTTACGTAAATATGTGGACGACCCGAACCACATTATTAATTTAGAACCGGACGAGATAGCGGATGATTTAACGTTTGAAGAGATACGTGTTACAATCTTGGATAAGAAGAATCGTATTCAACACTCAAAGGTTATATCTCAAGAGTTAGAATTTGAAGTGAAGTCAAGGTATCCTCACCTGTTCGGCATACCAGGTACGTACGTAAATTTCGAGGGCGAAATTCCATAAGGAGGGGAGATTGTGAAACCCCAGATTTTATGAATAAAGAATTAATTTTTTCGAAATAATTATTTAATATTATGGTGTGAATTTGAGATAATATTATAGTTGTAGGTAGTATTTATAAATTTTGTAAAGTATGAAAGTTGTTATATTATATTCGATTGGTCAGGGAATATTTTTTGTGTCGGAAAATATTCGTACGACGGTACAATTATTGGTGGACCCCACAACGGAATTATTGTCGGATTGAGAAAACGACAAAAATATTTAATTGAAAATAACGACGGAAGTTTTATCGTTGATACTGTTGAACTACTGGGTAGTAAAAGTACAGTAATACGCGTTGTTGCATAGTAGCACACGATATTGATTATTGATATTTATGTGAGAAGTCGCTCAGTTTGATTCAATTATTGTCGATTAATAATATGAATTATTATAGCGATAATGACGTTTTATTTTATTCGTATTATTAACGTAATAAAACAGAAACATCTTTTTATATAAAATATAATACTTTATTAAAGTTATTCTATAAATAGAATATATTATATTTTATTATGCATAGTGTTGCATAGTGTTTTATATAGTGTTGCATAGTGTTTGCATAGTAAAAATCTTTTTATATAAATAGAATATATTATATTTTATTTAAAAGATTTTTCTTTAAATATGGACCGTCAAATTTTTCTTTAAATCTGGACCGTTAATGGATTAGTTACTATGCATTCCATTTTCCTATAAATAGAAGCTCATTCCTTCATTATTTTCTTACGAATTCACTGAACTCTAGAGAGATAAACTATAGAGAGATAAAAGAAAAGCTTTTTGCTACTTAACTTTTCTTTTCCTATATCCAGTTTCTGTTACGGTAAGGGATATTATTCTTTTGTATTCAAGAAGAGAACTTCTGTTATTCCATTTTTTTATTGTTCTGTTGGAATAACCTGTATACACGGACTACGCTATACTTGGTGACATTCTTCTATTATTCTGTTGAAACATCCTGTCTGTGTGTTTTACACCGGACCTGGTTTCGTCTTTATTATTATTCCATTGGAACATCTTGTCTGTGTGTTTTACACCGGACCTGGTTCCGTCTTTATTACTATTCCGTTGGAACATCCTGTCTGTGTGTTTACACCGGACCTGGTTCCGTCTTTATTATTCTGTTGGAACATCCTCTCGGTGCAAATTTTGCCTGACCTGGTTCCGTTATTATTATTCTGTTGGAATAACCTGTCTATGCGAAGTACCGCATGCATGGTGATTTCTGTTGTTATTCCATTCTTTATTATACTCAGTTGGTTAAAGTTTTAACTTCTATACTCCATGAAATTAGTAGAATATCCTTTATATTTGTGCTTCATCCAGTATCTTTTCATGGAAATATTCTTCTGATCATTCTTGAATTTTACTCTACAAAGCAGTATCATGTGGACAATTTGGACATTAGTAGTTCTTGGATAAATTAATTCTTGAACTTGTTTTATTGAATTCTTATATCATTGTCATCATCCTCATGTTTATATTATGTTGAAAGTCATCTGTGGCCTGTAGTGCATAGATGGACTTGGTATGATTATGACCAGGGATTATTCGGTATAATCATGACCGTAATGTTACAAATGATGTGAAAATTAAAAGTCCTCATTGGCCCGTAGTGCATTGATGGACAGTTTTTGGTATGATTATAGCTATGAATTCTCTTTGGCCAAGGGAGCAAAGATGAATTGTTTTATGGCATGATTAGGACCGTTGATGAAAACACGATTATCTTTGGCCTGTAGTGCATGGATAATTCGTGGTCGTGATACTAAATAATATCCTTGGCTTGTAGTGCAGGGATTATTTAATGATGTGGATTATTTATTGAGCTGAGTCCCAGCGATAAAAGTGATGAAAAACTTTTTAAATCATAAAAGATAGTAGATTCAATTCTCCACTTGACTCTTTTAATGAATTGCTTGTTCCACTGCAGTTAAACTTGATGTCTATTATATTTTATCAGTTTAATACTGTTGAAGGCTAACGATAATTTATTCTGCATTATCTTAGTCATAATATTTCTTACTGAGCTAGTTGAGCTCACCCTTTCTTTCATTGTTCTCTTTAGGAAATGAGAACATAGCAGGGACTAGTCGGGGAACGGAGTGACGGTCCAGAGGATAACATTAGTTGTCCTCACTATTCTGTGAAATAGTGTATTAATAATTGTAATAAGGACTCTTTTTGAGTTTGTATAATCTCTAGTAGACAACAATTGTATTCAAACTCACAGTTATGTTTTGTCGTATTGTACACGACAGTTGTATTAGTAAGTTGTATTTGAATTATGTATCATGTATCTGACGACCCAAGATGGGTGATGTATACCTAATTTTTGGGGCGTCACAGTGTCATTTAATTCAAGCCCACAAGAAAACGTGCTCGTCTTGCTCATTGGTAAAAGAGTTGAACTCAGCTGTCGACTCTCAAGTTAAAATCTCAACTTTCACTTATTCCAACTCGATTCCGAAAACCAACTCAAATTGAGTTGAACTTAAACGTACTTAGAAAAATAGGGCTCGCAAATAGCCCAATTAAAATTTCAAGTTAGAAGGCAAATGTATAAAAATTACAAACATTGTGTGTAATTTAACTTAATTTTATCTTCTTCTTTTTCCCCTTAATTTGTAAGACAATGTATAAAATGAGGTTCACATTTTTTGATGTATCGAATCTTAGCTAGGCCATTTGTTGAAATGAAAAGCATAATATCCAAAGTAAATAACAAATACTTTGAACCTATGAGGGTCCTCAAAATAACATGTACATTCTCTCAAGTGTGTGTATATATATATATATATATATATATATATATATATATATATATATATATATATATATATATATATATATATATATATATATATATATATATATATATTAAACCTCCTGCCACAAATTAAATAAATGATATCAATATTTTACACACAAAACAAAGGTAGCCCCCCCACCCCCACACCCCACCCCACCCCACCCCACCCCACCCCAAAAAAAAAAAGAAAAAACAAAGAACCTATAGTTACTATACGTTGTTGGTATGTAGTTTGAAACAATGAGGGTCCTCAAAATAACATGTACATTCTTTCGAGTGTGTGTATATATGTGAGTGTCGCTTTCATTAGGAAGCCCAAAAATCAAAAGAAGCAACCTAATATAGAGGAAACATAACATAGCATATGCGATATGGCAATTAAGCCATGCAGAAGTTAACAAAAAAGAACAACTTCATGATATCTACGCCCCTACCCTGTACTAAATTAAGACGCCAAATTAGACTAATGGAAGTAAGTGCCAAATTTTGATTTCTTAGGACTGGGCTCCACTTCATTATGCTTTTTCTTAAATTTCATATAACACATCAATTATTTAATTTTAATAATTTTGTTAGTCATAATCAAAATGTGTTAATAAATAATTAATGATATTAAGATCAATTCCACCAAAATTTAGAATCATTAAAATTATTTTGAACATTAAAATTTTAAAAAGATTTCAACCATTGAAATTTTGATAAAAAATCTACATGTTCATCAAATGGTAAATAAATATCAGATTACTTATATTTTTGGAACAATTATACTATTCAATAGTATAAACTATTTTTTTTTTGATCAAATAGTTTAATCGACTGAAATATATTAAAATTGTAAACAGTTATAAATGATAAAAATATTACAATAAAAAGAATTGGAAACGTAATCATTTTAAACTTAATCAGGAAAATGATCAATCATAACAACACCAAGAAAATTGACTCGTGTTAATTTTAATTATACTATCCAAAATAATAATAATAAAAAATGGTATATTAAATAAAAGAAAACTGGATACAAGGTGTGTAATGAGTCCGATTTCTGATTCGGGCCTCGAAAATTAGGGTAGAAATTAAATTACTAGAAAATATGGTCTTCACGTGTTGCTTAATTACTTCATTAAAGCTAATTAAATCATGTTTGATAGTTAACATCAATTTAACTATGCTCTCGCATTCGTAGATATTTTTATTAGTTTTATTTATAATTGTCATAATATATATAGGAGTAGTCTCTGTTTCTATATTGTCTGCGGGTTTTTTTTATAACTTTGTGGTCTAAAATCTGGGCGGGGCGTTTACATTAACATTAATGTGGACCGAATCCAAGATTCGGCTAAGGGGACCGACCAGGTTGGTTGGTTGGTTGGTTATTCTTGAATGTGTCGAATGTGAAATGTTGGGAGTACGTACTACTTGTTGAAGCACGCGTTTGAAATCCTCGGTTTCAAATGCATTTTTTGACAAGCGAGATAGAATTATTTGTACTCATTTATTATCACTAATTTGTCTGTTATTTAATTTGTAGGCAACAGAGTATTATAAAAAAACCGCAGACAAATAACAAAATTGAATCTGCAACAAATTGAATTTGTCACGTAAGAAATTGTTGACGTGACTATTTATGTGAGGCCATAAGAAGCTAATGTGGCTAAACAAAATAGTTTTTTAATTAAGAATTAAACAAATTGATATAATATAGGATAAAATGATCCAACAAAAATTCACTTGTCTCTTTCTCTCTCCTCGCTACCGACCCTCAACCCACCTCCGCCACACACCACCACCAACCTCCGTTCCGTTCAGTTAAGTTGAGGGTTTTAATCCTCCAGTTGATCATGTGGCACTCATAGACATATGACATTTTTGTTTTTCAGAATCAATAATAACAAGACACAAATCTTACCGAACTATCAATCTTATCTCACCATGTCCCTGCTCTTAGGCCACGGCACCCGAACTTTATACCCTCGGGGAAGCGGAATCAAACACCGAGGACTGGGGTGTGGGCAATGCCGGGCCCTGTGCTCCATGCGCCGCCTCGATTTTAGTGCCTTAATAGCCTTAAAATTATCAAGGCATGGTATGTAATCAACCGCCACAACACCGGCGCATATCCGCCATTTCAGATCGGCCACTTCAGTACTAGCATTAGGCGAAACGGCGTCCCCTGAATTCATTATGCTAGGGTCTCCCATCTTCGTCCTCGACGGCGGAGGCGGAGTTGATGATGAGTCGGACAACGGAGGTGGAGAAGTGGATGCGACGGTTTCGTTCAATTGAGGGTAATCTCTTCTCTCTCATCTCTTATCCTGTTTATTTTTTCGATTTGACCATGGTTTTGTGCATCGTTTGAGACTTAGTGGTGGTGGTTGGTTGGGTAGATTTAGTGGCGATGGTATGGTAGTTGATCATGGTGGTGCAAATGGCAGTGGTGATGGTTGTAGATCTTGCCGCCGGCGAGCCAATCTTGCACTTCAGCACGGCGACGAACCATGCCGGGACTTTCAAGTAGATGTCAAGCTCGCTCATGTCAAGCCGACGAACTATTTGTTCCTCTGTTTAATGTTTATTTTCTTTTAACTAGAAATGTTAAATTAGGTTTTGACCATTTTGCCTCTTATTTAAATAGATTTGTTTATTTAATGATTAAAAAATAATTTTTTTTGCCACATCAGCTTTTTAAAGCTCCACACAATAAGTCACGTTAGCAATTTCTGACGTGGCATGTTCAATTCGTTGCAATTAGAAAAAATTGATAATTTAATCATCTAATTGACAAAATTGAAATGTGAATCACCGAAGTGGAATATGACTTATAGTTTAGGGTACTAATTCATATTTAAGCCAAAAAATAGTATTTATAACATAATTATAAAAGTACTATTGAAAAGCAAAGAAGACAAAATAATACAAAAATATATATATGAGAAATGATCCATAGTATGTAGTATTTGTTATGAATTCTTATATGACATACATCATCTATGCTATTAGAAATAAAAAAACGATCAAGATTAGAAACTGAAAAATCGACACCGTAAAAAAAAATACACATCATCCGTAACGTACGTGAATCAGAATAAAGGTTTAACTTTATTAACAAGTATTATTTAGTTTTATAAACCATGGTTTAGGATTTATAACTAAAATTTATGGTTTATTAATTCTTTTTTATTTGGGTTTAGGGTTTTTAATCTTATTAACCTCCATTTAATAAACCCTAAACTCCGGATTGTAAATCTTAAATCATGATTAATAAATTGTAAATCCTAGTCAATAAATTGGAAACCCTTACCTACTACTATTACGGAAGAGAAGAGGGGAGGAAAAAGTGTGTTTGTGGTGGGTTGTCTAACAGGAGAGTGGCTAATGGGCTATCTGGCCCAGCCTCAAGATATTCGATGCTTCATGCCTTGATTGGAAGACTCACAATCACACTTAACGACCCAATTCAACATGGGTATTGTATTGTATACATAATGTGTGTTGATGAGTTGCAAAGATCTGGCCTTCTACCTCGTAGTGAAAAATTTGAACTCATTTATTTGTAGATTTGTAAATAACTAGTACTAGTAAATTACTCCTATATAGTTTTATCCTTTCGGTGATGCTCAGGCTCAGCAACTCCCCATTGTGATTTGGACTTGCAATTCACGTTGTTACAGGGTAAAAATGAGTGTATAACCTCTTCTGGTTTCTCTTGCTCCCCTATTTATACACTCTCTCCCTAAGAAGACAAATCATGTCACAAAACAACTGAGTGGTGGTCCCTCTCACGTGGGGTGGGGTGGGGTGGGATATATAGGCCATTCCCATCTTATCCCGATTAAATTTTAGGATTATATAATTTCCAATATGAGATATTAAGTGAATAGGACATGCCGAGCTAATCGATGAGTAATTGAAACTTGAGGAATTTAAATTCAAAAACCCCCAGTCATAAATTCAAATTCTTGATCCATAACCAGTACTTGAAACTTGATGAAATAATAATTCACCGATAAAAAAGATGTCCAAATAAATTAAATTAACATCCAGAAAATCATTTAAATGAAATGATTATAGTATTAAATTACTCAATTAGTCGGTTTGAATACACCAGCAGATGATGCTAAATGTTTTAGTGGAGCCCAAACAACAATAAGGATTATGGTATGGTATGGTATGGTTTGGTTCGGTAGTAGTAAAAAGGTAAAATGGTGACCACTTGATGAGGTGAGGTCCCCTCATGCCTACAAAATGAAACTTTAGGTTGTCATTTTCTTTGACAAGCCTATATTTACGGGAGTTAAGTCAAGTTTGTATCGGAACAAGGAAAAGAGTGCGAGTGGTTGGTTCCATGATGCACAAGGATGTTTTGAATAAACTTGTCAGTCAGGTCAGACTATGTCATTGGCGAGCAAGAGGCAGCAACAAGTGTGCGCTCACAACAAACACTCTTCATAATGTGTTTGGTTGGCCAGTTGATGTTTGTTTTACGCACAAAATTTGATTGATTTTTAATTTTTTTATAGTTCTCTTTTTTCTCTAAATCCTCTGTTTAAAAAATAAAAAATGAGTGAATTTAATAGGTATGCATACCCAAATCAGCAATTAACACTCTGTTTTTGAGTTTTGAACAGAAAAGAAAAGAATAAAAAACTTAAATTAGAACAGATTAGAAAAGAATAGAAAACTTGAAGTTTTCCTTTGTGTTGTTTCTGAGTTTTTAATAGAAAAGAATAAAAAATTTAAAATTGAGGACATGAGTTGTAATTTAAAATTTATTATATTAAAAGTTGAAGATAATATAGGAATTATAAAAATATTACTTATTCCAATTTCTTTTCCGTTCAAATCAGGTCAATTTTAGACGGAAAACTTTGGCAAGAAAAGTAGCCAAGTTTTCTATCTATTTCTTTTCTTTTTCATTTATTAAAAAACTCAGAAACATAAGAATTAAAAAGAAAACTTAACTTTTTTGTCCATTTCTTTTCTTTTCTGTCCATTTTAAAACTCAGTAACAGAGTGTGAGTGAGATAAAGATCCTTTAACCAACATAAAATCGCAATAAATAGGGTGTGAAATGTCATTTTACATAAATAGGAAACGCTCTTATGATTCCCTTATTCTGAGGAGTCAAATCATATAAAGGGATTAAAATAAAAAATTATATAAAGATAAGGAAAACGGTTGAATATTAATTTATTGATATATTCTTCAAATATTAAGATAGAGAGTCTATTATGAATGCTCTAAGTAGTAGTAGATTATAATCATACTTAATTAACTCCAAACTGTATTACTATTAGTGGAGTATTAAACTTTTGTAAAAAATGTACAAATAAAAAAAATGAAGACGTCAAAATTATGTCATAGCGGTTAATGCTTTGAGTGTTAGTGTTGGTGTTTGTACTCTTGGGAACCCCCTCGTGTTACAAGAGTTTTCCAACCCACGACAGGTTGTCATTTTTAATAAATATATACTCATGTATTTCCAAAAATACATGGATTTTTTATATAAAAATTTAATACTTTTACATAATTTTTTTTATATGAATAATGAATGAATTTTATTTTTTTGTAAAAAAATATTATTTTAATATGTAAAATATTAGTTTCATAGTGCCATTTCATATGTAATGAATATTTTAAAATATAAAATTATTATTAGTTGTTTAAACTCAATAATATATACTTTTTAATTTAATTAACACAATAACAAATATTATAATTTTTTTAAAAAAATTACTAATTCATTATTTCATAATTATTAATTTAAAATAAAGTCATTCTAATAATATAGTTGGTTAAAAATAAATTTAAAAAATCATGTCAAAAGAATCTAATTTATTTGCTTAAAATTTACCAGTATTATGGACAAATAGAATAATAGTACTATATTCAACCATCATACACCACCACCGCATCATCATCATCATCAACATCAAGTCATCCCATCCTCCTACTCACATCTCTCTACGACTACTCCCCCGTCACTGCTTCACCCTGCAAATCAAGAAAAAACAATGGCTACTACTTCTCCCATTTCCCTTTTTACCCCTATCACACTCCTCTGTTTACTCCTAATCAGCACCACTCCCATCCCCATTCTTTCCATTCCCAACATCTCCAAACTCCTCTCCTCCTATCCAGATCTCTCCGACTTCGCCAACCTCCTCCTCTCCACCGCCATCGCCGCCGATCTCGCTCAACGCTCCTCCCTCACCCTCCTCGCCGTCCCCAACTCCTTCCTCCGCTCCTCCGACACCTCCTCCTCCCCCAACATCGCTGACGTCCTCCGCTACCACGTCCTCCTCCAATACCTCTCCCCCGCCGACCTCCGCCGCTTCCCCACTGCCGGCAAACTCGTCACCACCCTCTTCCAAACCACCGGCCGCGCCACCAACAATTTCGGTTCCGTCAACATCACGCGCAATCCCACCACCAATTCCATCACCATCCTCTCTCCGTCGTCCCCTGCCTCCTCCAACGCCACCATTCTCTCTCTCATCAAATCCGTCCCCTTCAATATCACCATCTACTCCGTTAATTCCCTCCTTATCCCCATCGGAATCGATGTCATGGCATCGGAATCCCGACCCCCTTTAGGCCTCAACATCACAAAAGCACTCATCGACGGTCACAATTTCAACGTCGCGGCTTCAATGCTACTGGCTTCTGGCGTAGTGGACGAATTTGAAGCCGACGAATACGGCGCAGGAATTACCCTTTTCATACCAACCGACGAATCATTCTCCGATCTCCCACCCAATGCGAGATTCCAATCTTTAGCAGCTGATCAAAAAGCTGTTGTTCTGAAATTCCATGTCCTGCATTCCTATTACCCACTCGGGTCGCTCGAGTCGATAGTGAACCCGGTTCAGCCGACTCTAGCCACGGAAGATATGGGAGCCGGAAGCTTTACGTTAAATATTTCTCGGATGAATGGGTCGGTGGCCATTAATTCTGGGATTGTTCAAGCTTCCGTGACTCAAACAGTATTTGATCAAAAGCCGGTGGCCATTTTTGGGGTGTCCAAAGTTTTGTTGCCTAGGGAGATTTTTGGAAATAACAACCAAATTAGCAACAAGGGTGTAATGGGTGGTGCTCAGCCGCCGGGAATTTCCGTCTCCCCGGAGACATCGCCGTATGGGCCCTCGAGTCAATTATCCTCGCCGCCGGTGTTTCAAAGAGAAATAAGATCGGAGGCCGCCGGAGATAGAGGCATAGAGAGGTCCATTGTTGGTATTTGTTGTACAGCATTATTGTATGTGTATGTATTGGTATAACATTGAAGTATTTTTATTTTATTTTTAAATATATACGGATAGTTGAATTTTGTTACGAAGAGTAGCCATATTTATTTTGGTTGGTAGGGTTAATAAGGGAGATGTTGATTTTATTTTTTAGAATTTACTCAATGAAAACCAAAACAGATAATTATATTATTATTATTGTTTTCTTCTTCTGGTTGTTTGGATCTGCATGCATATAAATGTATAGTGTAAAGGTAGTTGATTAGTGTTATTGATTGTATGATTATGAATTTTGAGTGTAGAAATAGTTTTTCATGTCTCCATTTTCCCCGCTATAAATTTTCTTTTGCAAACTCTAATTTAGTAAATTGGAGTGGAGGGGAAAAGTTTTATAGTGAGAACAGGAGCAGCAGCTAAATTCAGTTGAAATACTTGTCACCGAAGAATAGATCAGCTCGAACCCATGCCATGAGGAGGAGAGTTATACCGACTGTTACTATGAGAAACACACTTGTGTTTTCTTTGTCTTTCACATCATAAATAAATAAAAATAAGACAAATGCTAGGGGGACCGGTTTTTAGTGACCTGGTTGACGATCGGGCAAATTTTTTTCTTTTATATCTCTCAAATAATTTATAAGATTTATTATAACTGAAATTTTTATAGAATCCAGTGATTTAGATATCATTTATATATACAATCCTGTTTTTTAGATGTATCCAAATGATATCCAAATCACTATATTCTGTAAAAATTACAGTAAACAACAATTAGTAATACTAGATACAAACCCCCCGCGTTGCGGCGGGATTATTCAATTTTTTAATAATAAATGTGTACGTGCAATTAATAAATTAAAATATAATAAGAACATGGTAGATTATTGTGCGATGGTCAAATTTTACTCAGAAAAACAGATGAATATACATTGTAGAGTGTAGTGTTAAAATAAAATAGTGATTTTATTAAATAATAATTAAATTACAAAGTTTATACTTTGTATAAACTTTAGGGGATTATAAATCTAAAAATATAAGTTAAGAAATTTTGGACAACAAATGTACATCAAGTTAAGAAACAAAGGTTGTAATTAGGAACCAAGAAAAATATTCTTAACTTATACAAACAGTTAGCAGAACTACTTCAAGCACTGAAAGTAATCATTTAAGGGACATGTTGAGGATATAATCTCTGAATCTATCTGTCGTATGTGGTACAGTCACCACCAATGCACGAATCACATAAATTGTAGCTTTATGTGATCCATCTTCAAGGAAAGCACCCATTTGAACACGTATTTTGTCAACAATCTACAAAGAGGGAGAATGGCTCAGCCAGTGGAATAGAAGCTAATCGCCAACATAAATTTAATACCAGGTATATATTTGTATACCATGTCATTTTTAAAATGTTGTGCTACAGCCCCAAATGCTTCAATGCTTGCAACAGACCAACAAGTAGTTTTAAAACTATTGTAACACAATCTCAAAAATCTAAATAGAAATGCTAACATACACTTGAAAACAGTAAAGTTGAAATTTACCCGGCATATAATTCAAGCAAGGACGTGGAAAACAGTTCACCTTCAGCATCTGAGGCAGAAGGAAATGGGCATGTCTCAACTGCTTTTTTGTGCAAATATGGAAGCAATTCTGCCAGCAATCGCAATAAAACATCGACATTCCAACGTTCTCTTTCACCAAAAACACGAAGATGTGACCTGAAAGAGGAGGACAACGCTGAAAAAATAATGTGTCGGAAACTATGTTAAGAGATAAGCTTTGGCCTCAAAAGAATAATTTCTTTAGAAAACACTCGTACCTGAGCAGAGCTCACGATGTAAGATAGTAACAATCGTAATACATTATCCAATCGTAATATTTTTATATTCATCCTTCTACACATCCTTGACTGAGTTTTGTCCCAATCTTGTAATCTACATACAAGAATATAGGATCTAAAGCTGTAATTATTGCACAACACATTTAAAAAAAAATCTAATATTAAAATTTAAATATATTGATGCAGAACGTACATAGGTTAGCAGTCAAACTCAATAAAAGTTGTCCAACTACTTGATATCTGCTTACAAATCCTGGGTCACCAATCTGTTAAAACAGAGTCCTAAAACCTTTAGGCCTTTGTGTTTTATTGTCCATCACAAGTCTTTTGAATTCCACCTAACAGCAAATAGTGAACTCAAAAGAGCTCCTTATTCCATAAACATGTACACCCCCACCCTTAGATCAAACCAACACAACCAGATAATAGACATAAAAAGTTGAAGAATATTTTTTGACGGGTGACATGCAAAAATGAAGATAAGGTGGTATACCTCTAACTTGTCTTCCTTAGATCTATGATTCTGCGGAAGAAATCGAAACTCTTCAGTCAAACGAATGCACTCCCCTACATTTTCAGGCGAGACAGAATCGAGACTCGAGAGCAACCTTTATGCAAGACTGCAAGTAATAGAGAGTAGTACTAAAATTAAAAGCAAGAAAATAAATTCTCACAACGCCTTCTATCCAAAACCTTAAAAAATAGTAAAATTTTAAACGGCTTCAGAAACCCTTATTCCTTAACTATTCACAGGCTGACATCTAAGATCTGAAGCTCAGAACAAAATTGCTCTATACATTTATTATTCCTAAGAAGTAGCCAACAAAAACAATGGCAATTTTTCTCCACTTCAATTTTCTCCCATGCATATTAATATACACAATTGGCCAATTACATATTTTGCGAGAGAGCGAATTCAACAGAGAAGAATTATTTGCAAATTGAAATAGAAGTACACCCAATTACTTATGCTGTTTGGATTGTAGGAATCAAGGTAGGAATGGAATGAAAAAAATTGTATTTGGTTAGAATGAAGCATTCCACTCACTATTTCATTCCTTCACCAACTTCATTCCTCCAATCCAAACCTAGCATTAGACCCATGCCTACTTTTGTGCTAGCTAGTCCTTCAAGGCCTACGTTTTTTGTCGTAGGGATCGCCTAAGTGGTAGTCCGTAATAGCAATGGCTAGTGGACCCCTGAGTTCACTGAAAATTTTCTTAAATTGAAGAAAAATTTGCATCTTAAGGTACCATTTTAGAAAGTCCCATGTTTATGTCTAATAGGAGTCCTTTCCTCTATGTCAAATTTTGATCTAACAAAAAAGATGCTGCCGAAATTTAAATCAGTGCTAACTGCTAGAAAAGCAACCTTCAAGGTTTGATGTAGGCCTAAAATAGGTGACTTTTCTGTACCAACAACCAAATATCTTCTCAATGGAAACACTACTCAAAGCATAATAAGCACATGCATTTTACCACAATTTAAGTAATAATAACTACAAGCAAAAAAATAAAGGGTGGTAAACCAAATATAAAATAATAAGAAGTCGTGCTTCTAACATATCAAAAACAAATAACTAAATAAACAATGTGTCTAAATTAGTATTGATTGCATAATTGGTTATAAGTCCACAGACCACATGCTAATTAAAGGTACATCCCCAAATGCTTCAATGCTTGCAACATACCAACAATTAGTTTTAAAACTATTGTAACACAATCTCAAAAATCTAAATAGAAATGCTAACATGCACTTGAAAACAGTAAAGTTGAAATTTACCCGGCATATAATTCAAGCAAGGTCGTGGAAAACAGTTCACCTTCAGCATCTGAGGCAGAAGGAATCAAGCGATATTTAAGGGAATTTGGTAAATGAATTTAGGTTTTATGGTATATGGGCAATCAAGCAATGTACAAGATGTTTATCCTTTGGATCGAGTCTTCGCCTTTTGAATGAATTTGAATTAATTTAGTTGCCATATTTAAGGGAATTTGGTAAATGAATTTAGGTTTTATGGTATATGGGCATTTGTGTAAAGGTTATTTAGAAACATTAATTAGAATGGACAGGTGTTGATATTTTTGAATGACAGATGTCAATATATTGTGTCATGTACTGTGATTTAGTATAGATAATAGATATTAGAACATTTAACATTATCAGAATAATTTAGATTTGTAGTGATTTAAGGGATTATAAAATCAAAATATTAATTTGGGATTAAAAAAATAGTAAGTTTAGGATACAATAATTAAATTAAAAAGAATAATATCAGAACAGTTGAAATTACCAAAATAGTTTAGATTTGTTGTGATTTGGCGGATTATAAATTCAAAATATTAATTTAGAATTAAAAAAGTAGTGATTTTAGAAGATAATAATTAATTTAATAATGATAATATTAGAACATTTAATATTATCAGAATAATTTAGATTTGTAGTGATTTAGGGAATTATAAAATCAAAATATTAATTTGGGATTACAAAAATAGTGATTTTAGGAGATAATAATTAAATTATAAAGGATAATATCAGAACCGTTCACATTACCAAAACACTTTAGATTTGTAGTGATTTAGTGGATTATAAATTCAAAATATTAATTTGGGATTAAAAAATAGTGATTTTATTACCAAAACAGTTTAAATTTGTAGTGATTTAGTGGATTATAAATTTAAAATATTAATTTCGGATTAAAAAATAGTTATTTTAGGAGATAATTAAATTAACATAGAAATTTATGATTAATATTATGTTGTTATATACGTGTATTATAATATTATACCATACATTTATGATATAATGTATGGTATAATTATGAATGGTATAATATTAGAAAAGTAGTGATTTTAGGATATAATTATTTTAAATATTTTAAACTGTATAATATTATGTTGTAATATAATTATAAATGGTATAATATTATGTTATAATATAATTAAATTAGTGTGGGGTGCACATTAATTATATAGGACATGTGTTACAATATAGGAATGACACATGTCATATAATGGTGTTATGTACTATAATTTAGTATATATAATAGATTTGGAGGCAAAACTAATGATTTGGTCAACGAAGTTGACACGTTTTATTGAATATCCGATTGAACTTTTAATTTTTTAAATTAAATCACTGAACTAATTTTTATTTTCAAATTGGGTCATTCCGTTAAAAAAAGTTGACAAACGTTAAGTTTTTGTCTACTTGGCGCTGGTGTGGCGAAAAATTAAAAAATATTGCTTACGTGGCAAAAAAAAATCAAAAAAAGATTTAAAAAATTAAAAAATTAAAACATAATAAAACAAAACAAAAACAAAAAAAAAATCAAAATATCATTAAAATATCAAAATAGAATTTTTTTAAAAAACATATTTTTTTAAAAAAATAATTTTTTGAAAAACATATTTTTTTTAAAAATAGATTTTTTTTAAAAACAGAATTTTATAACAAAATATAATTTTTTTAAAAATAGATTTTTTTTAAAAATAGATTTTTTTTAAAAACAGAATTTTAAAAAAGCGGAACTTTTTAAAAACCGAATTTTTTAAAAAACTTTTTTTTTAAAAAAATAAAATTATTTTTTTAAAAAAAGTTGTTTTTAAAAAAATTCCAATTTTTTAAAAATTCTTTTTTTAAAAAAATTCTGTTTTTAAAAAAGTTTCGTTTTTTAAAAAAAACTGTTATTAAAAAAGTATATTTTTAAAAAAAATCTATTTTTTAAAAAATTTCGTTCTTAAAAAAAATTATTTTAAAAAAAATCTGATTTTTAAAAAAAGTTTGTTTTTAAAAAAATTCTATTTTTTAAAAAAATTATTTTTTTAAAAAAAATTCTGTTTTGATATTTTAAAGATATTTTGATATTTTTTATTTTTTTATTTTGTTTGCTACGTCAGCGCCACGTAGATAAAAATTTAATGTCCCTTAATATTTTTAATGAAATGACCTAATTTAAAAATTAAAATTATTTTAATAGATTAATTTAAAAAATTAAAAATTTAATTGGGTATTTAATAAAAGATGACGATTTCAATAGCCAAATCATTAGTTTTGCGAATATTTGGAGGGCCGGCTACGCTATGATTGTCTGTCTTGTCTTGTCTTGCCCAAATGGAAATTCACCCTATATACGTAATTATTACTAGTACTGGCAGAAAATATGATAAAAAGTAGTTGATGGGAGTTGGAATCCACGCTGGATGCTTTGCTGTCGCAATGTACGGCCAGCAATTGAGTAAATAAAATAGTGTAACTGAGAGATAGAATCTAGGCGACGTCTGGTTGTGTCAGTGTGCACCTTCAAAAGGGAAATTGATATTTACAAATAAGTATATCAACGCTAAAAATAATCGATTTATAGCCATAATTTTTATATAAAAAATTACGTAAAATAATCTTTTTATGCATTATGATACTGTGAATTTCATTGTTTCTCTGTAACACAATTTTCCTGCTTCTCACTTGAAATAAAGATTAACTAAAACAAAAATTTGTCCCCCGTTTGGCTCATGGATTTTGTAGTGAGTCTAAATATTCTGTTGAGACTGAAATTAAAGATTTTGATTTGTCTACCTTTTAAAATCCTAGTTGTAATATTAATCAAAATAATGAATATATTTATCTTGAGACAAGAAAATATATTTAGTTTCTATTTATATATAATATTGTCATCTAAAACACTAGATATGTACTTTGATCAAACAACTTATTTTATAATGTTTTCTACATCAATCTTCTTATTTGTTTTGTTTTCAATACCTACCTACTATAAGTAGGCTGGGCCGGTGATGATTTTAAACTTGGGTTGCTAAACTAAATTTTACCAAAGCCCACAAAATACTTGGACTATTTTTTTTTGCAATGGACTCCATAACAGGGCGAACAAAATCAATGTTAAAACATCATTTAAACAGTGCCCCAACTCCGTCAGATGATCCGCACAACCGTTGACCCAACTCCTTCTTCTTCTTCATCTTCTTCTTCTTGGTATTTACAGCAGCACAACAACGAAGACCGACCCGACCCGACCACATACAAAAAATAAAATAATGGTAATATTAGTCTGACGGTTGGTTTCTAGAAAAAACGTTTTGAACCAGCATTTCAAACTACTTATTAAATAATAGAGAATTGTTTACACAAGTTTTTGTGAGTCATCTAATTATACCTACCAAATAACAAGGTTTAAATAACTATAATCATTTTTAAATAATTTAAAATTTTCTTTATTTTATTAACTTAAATTAAAAAAAAAATCATATCAATTTTCTATCTAAAATTAATTTTTAAAAATCAATAATAATTTTATATTTTAAAGCGGATGTCTAAATATTTTAAAAAAGTTGAGTATAATTCAAATTGACGGAATTGGATAGAGCTCCCAAATTGAAAACGATATCAAAGCATGGACTTGTAATTTTGAATAATACTACAAGTGTAGAACTAGACTTTGTTGGGGAGCAACAAAGTCAACACCAATACAACTAAAGGGAAAAATAAGAAGTTCTAAATTCACTTTTTACGCAATTTTAAGAAAGTTGATCAAATAACAAAATTATTTATATTTAAATTTTTATTTAATTATATAATTTTTTGCAGATGACTACTGATACTTCATAAATATGCATAGAGAATACTAAGGATATTATAAAAAAAAAATATTTAAGATAAATAGACATTTAACTTGAAATTATATAAAATAATAATAATAAAAACTTTTATTCTGAAAAAGAGCAAAAATTATTTCTAGCAAAAATTGTATTTAAATCAATGTGCTTGTAGTGCTACACTAATAGTAGTAGTAGATTAAGAGAAGATATTAAAATGTAGTATTGTCTGTTGAGTTAGGCATATGTTTTTGGAATGGTATGGTATGGTATGTGTATATATATAAAATGTCAACTATTACTATCCGGCTGATCTTGAACGTAGGTTGGTTTTACCGTCCGAATCAAACGGTAATTTGAAATCATGATTACATTTGAGTGATAATGACTTTAATTATGCGCGTAAAAATGATACTCCACTCCATAGACCATAGTAGTAATTAATTAAAGGAAAGTAAATGGAGAGGTAAACTGAAACACGTACAGTTTATAAATCACTTACACTCGTGTTTCTGAATTTGGAATAGAAAAAAATAGAATATAAAATTTAAATTAGAACAGAAAAGAAAATAATAAAAAATTTAAAATTTTCTTTTGTGTTGTTTCTGAGTTTTTAATGAAAAAGATTAAAAAATTTAAAATTGAGGACATGAGTTGTAATTTAAAATTTGTTATATTAAAAATTAAAGATAATATAAAAATTATAAAAATATTATCATATATATATATATATATTCATTAGAGAGAGAATGAAAATAGTAGTAGTAATGGGTAGTGGAGGAAGGTGGAGGTGGTGTGACACTGACTGACTGACCATATGGTCGCCATAATTTCAGTGAGTCAAACTATCTGGATTGTGTTTGCTCAATGCCCTATCATTTTGTCCTCCCCAATATCCTTACGGGTAAAATACAAAGTATTTACGTGGAAACATGTTACTGCATATATTTGAACTTGAAATCTCAAGTTTTTTGAACTTGAAACCTCAAGTTTGAAAATTTGGCTCAATAATCAATTGACCTGCACAATCAAATTATTATAATTTTACAAAGATTAATATTTATAATTAAATAATTAGATCCTCAAATTAAAATAAAACAGATCTCTCCAAATTATTATTATTATTATTATTGTTATTATTATTATTATTATAATAACAATAATAATAATAATAATAATAGTAGTAGTAGTAATAGTAATAATAATAATTTGGGAAGATCTGTTTTATTTTAATTTGGGATCTAATTATTTAGTTATAAATATTATTTCTTGTAAAGTCATAACGTGTCCAAAAGTTTAGTGGTCGACTTTGCATTTTATCCATATCCTTACCTATTTATCTTTTTGCCAATTTTGTACTCAATCCTCCTAATTTATCTTAATAAAAAATATTTAAACTGGGTATTCAGTTAAAAATAATATTGATATTTAAATTCGAACCTGGTAATTTTTACATAATGCTTTTTCTTTTCTTTTTTTTATTAAAAAAATGATATTTTCAATTACATTTTATTATATATCGTTTTTATATTTTCCCAAAACTCTTAATAGACACCGTTGGACCTAAGCTTAGGCCCTTATGTTGGCCCAATAGTCCCTACACGCTAAATATGGATATTAGCACAACTATTTATTTTTCAGCTAAAAAAAAATTAAAAAAAATCAGCATCATACATACATACATACTTGAGTTTGAAAATAGAAGCTCTCTGACTTTGAACAAACAGCCTTAATCCTTTTTATATTAACATCCCTTTTAGTGCATAAATTCCTATTTTTCCATTAAAAGAAAATTGTCATCATAATTTATTCACCCTGTAAAGCAATATGAATTATGCTTTTTTAAAAAAGTCAAATTAACTATTTATAAAATTAATAATTAAATATTTATAAATATATCCTTAAAATTATAAAAATTGAAGTTAATAATAAATTCTATATACTTTGTTTTAATTATAATTTGTTCACCTATTTTTGATAAAAATTAATTTTAAAAAGTCAATAAATATTAAGTATTTAATTTAGGAGGGACGGGAGGGAGGAAGTCTGAGTTTTGGGTTTGGCACGTTGAGATGGGACAAACAAATACCAAAACTATGAATGACATGCATGCATGTTGATGCTGTTTATTTAACTATATCTGAAGGGTGCAGTGCAATGAAATGAAATGGACCCAACTTCGTAGACTAGCAGAGGCAGACCTAACTGTTTGTTGCACCTTCTTTTTTTGAGTAGATAATATGAAATTAATTTTGATCAATTGATTAGTATAATATTGACACGCAGATGTATCAACACTATATTGATCAATTGACCAACTTATCATCATAATAATCGAATCCTTCTTTTTGCTTCTTCTCGTCTCTATGTGGACAGACAACATTACAACCTAGCTACTCAAACAAAATATCTTAAATTAAATGTTGCACAAACAAACCCAAAGTCCACCTCTACTGGCACTAATTAATTAAACACAACAAGCAAGCAAGCAAGCAATACCCAAAGAACAGAAAACATAAATAAAATTTCATTTATAAATCATGAGGTGATCCTAAATTGAACAAGAACCAACCTATCAAATGCATCTTATTTTATTTTATAGAATAATAATCAAATCAAAGTAAAAGGTTAACGATCCTAAGAATTGATATACTCGCATTATTTATTTTTAAAAAGATGGGTCAATGCATCAAGTTTTTTTTTCTTTTTTTTAAAAAAAAATAAAATAAAAAAATCTTACACGTAATATTTGCGTGCAACTGACTAGTATTATAGCATTAGAAAAATGTTTATCACAATGGACAAATTGCTGCAGCTACTAGGAACCTTCTCAGGCTAGACTGCCTTGCCCCGTTTGGTTTCAAATTTCAATCAATATTTTCCCCTTTCCCTTTGGTAACCAAAACCCTTCAAATCAATGGCTGAATTAAATTTAGGCAACTTTGGACCATATATGTTTTTAAGTTGTGAGAAGACCAAATGGGAAAAAGAATTGAAATATATTAACAAAACATCATCTTTCATAAGATGTTTAAAGAAGACAAAAAGTAAATAAGGGTAAGGGGGGGGTGGGGGTGGGGGTGGGGGTGGGGGTCAAGCAAATAGATTGTGGAGAAGGTGGCTTGAGAGGGTTCTCCACTTGCAAATATTGAATGATTATTGCTTTGAATTTTTCAAATGGGGGTGGGTATTTAATTATAGAAGTGGAGATTTGGGATTTCCTCTTGTTTAGTAATTAATTACTACAACCTAGCTAGCTTCTTTTTGGGCACCCAATTCTTTATTTATTTTCACAAATCAACCATCATCCTATTGTTATTGGGTGTTGTCTACATCTGACTTTTTCTCATTTGCAACTTGGTTTGTTTATTTCTTAACTTTGAATGAATGTAATGATGCTTCTTAAATTATTAATTTCATTCCTTTTGTTTCTTTTACACCAAAAGAATTGAGATAATATCTAAATTATATTTATGTTACATATAAAATTAATGATATTCTCTCAAGTCTTATTAAACTAGGTCGAGCCCCCTCACGACTTGTAAATTTTGTCCAAAAAAAACACATCTTAATGCCATAGCATATTGCCAAAAAAAAAATTGCATAATCTATAGACTCAATAAACATGTATTAATACCACATCATTTAACTTATTCTATTTTACTTAAACTATATCTATACATGATTCGCATGTAAATGTTAAAATAATTCGAATCAAATCTCGAGTCCGAATCGACCTCAACTAATCCAAAATTAAATATATTATTGTTCATAATTTAATTCATTATATACAAACAAATTTTACTCGTATATTTCAATGAAAAACTGGGGTATTAATATTTGCAAATCCTATTTAGTTTGGTAAAAGTCGTATTATAATTTTGAATATTAACCACATCTTCAATTGATGGAAATATTATTACAAAGTGCTTAGCATGATACTAGTTCTATGTTTTTTTACTCCACAAGAATTCAAATTATTGCGATGATAATTATTTTAAAAGTGAAACTATACCTTCTTAGCGTTGAGAAATTAGAGGGTACCATAAATTATGAATTCAATTAGTGCTAAAAATTCAATTAGTGATAAAATTTGTTTTAAATTTCAAGATACAATAAAAATCAGAACATACCATAGACCGTGACCTCACAGAATCATGGACCAAGGTACAACAATCCTGAATTTTCCATTTATTAGTAATAATTTTCAGTTTTATATGAACATAAAAAAGTCAAAATAAGCACGGGCATAAATTGGTCAAGCTATATAATAAATGTGGATATATTAAAGTAAGTAGCCTTGCAACCACCCCACTTCACCAAAATAAATACTTTCTCCGTTTATTAATATAAATTATTTTAAAAAATATTTTTATTTTTTAATAGTATAAGTCATTTGAGTTTTGATTTTCTCACTATTTTGTTTAACAAATTAAAATAATTATTATTATATTTATTAATTTACGATTATTTATTTAAGTATAACTTTAAAACGAATTATATTAAATAACATTGAAAGTATATACTCCGTAAACATTATTTCCAAGTAAAAACAAGAAAAAAAAATTCATGAATGAGGAGAGAGAAAATACTTAAAAATGGTAGTACTAGTATTTTTCTAGAGAGAGAAAGTCCAGGCTGCTGAGTAGTAGTACTAAGTATGAATGGAGGAGAGAAGGAGATGCTTGATTTGGATTCTTGGGAAGTCTAGAGTTGACATTGTCCCTAAATGTGGCAATTTGGACTTCCAGGTGTCAGCTGATCATCAATACTCTTGATCCAACGGTTATTAATGGCACACTTTCCAAAGGGTTATTAATGTGGACAAATAAAGCCCCCTTAGTCTTTTTGATCCCAGTACCTAGAGACAAACTTTCCACGCGCTACTCCAGCACGTGTACTAATTCATGAATATAGTCAAAATGTTCCATCTCATTGTCGGTTCGTGGTCCCGGGTTGAACCGCATTGGTTCCGAATCATAGCTGCACTCCCTCCGGACAAAAAATTTGAATCTGAGTAATATGAACCTATTAAAATGAATTAAAAGTATGTATCGATTTTTTTTTATCATATAGAAATGGTTTAATTAAACCAAAAAGAATAATTAAACTTTAATTTTGAAACTCTAAACATTAAATGAAATGCATTTGATCTTTGAATGTTGTTAATAGGTACTCTTTTCATTTGTTGAATTGCTTTACAGTACATAATTAGTGTTCAAGTTAATAGGTTGATAATTGTCACTTAATATATGTGAAATTAGTAATTAATTTTTACAAGTATTAAGTTTATTGTCTTTATATGTTTGTAAATGTAATAAAAAATTTTAATTTATGTGATGGTTAGGTCGAATTCAACTAAAAATATAATAAACAGTGTGAAAATTTATACTGTAATTTTCTTTGACAATTTAAATATGAGATGAGAGAGATATAAAACACCATTATGGTAAATGTTGAGCATTTGAGCTACGTTCTTATATTAGAATAATTTATATTTTATTTTTGTAGAATTTTACTATCTTACAATTCAATTTTATGATATGATCTTGTGAACCCAAAAACGATCCTACCTTGTATGTGTGTTAAAAAAAAATAGAATGCTAAAAAATAAGCGATGAGAGATAATAGAAGAGGAAAATTGTAAAAGTAAATAAAAAAAGTTGAAGTAATAAAATAGAAAAGACAAAATAATTTAACTTTTTTGTTTACATTAATTTTACAAAAAAAAAAAACTTTCATTTTTTCCTCCCACTTAATAATATGAATGTTTATAGAGTGAATATTTCTTATAATTTATTGCTTATAAATTTAAAGTACTGTTAATTTATATTATTCATTAATTTTATTTTTTTAATGAATGTTAAAAAGATAATACTGCTCATGTTCTTAAAATGATGGTTTAATATACGATTTTTTTACTCGAAAGAATGTGTTGTTTTGTAATATTCTAACCTTTTTGTTTTGATGATGACTTAATATTATAGACTAATTTGTTTATTGTAAAATTTCAGGAAGTTGATGAAAGTTCGTTGATATGAAAGACTTTGAAGATTTGAGTCTTAAGAAAAATGTGTAAGGTCATTGCAAATATTTGATTTTTCAATACAAGGCTCTAGGACATTTCATATGTGCATTATATGTGATATTTATGCATGCCTAAGATTTTATGCTAATTGATTTATTTTAGTTGATTAGTACTTATATATTATGCATGCGTAAGTTATTGTTTATTGTACAAATTAATTGTATAATATTTGTCATGTGTTATGAAATTTGAAGAGTCTTGAGATATTTTAAGACACGTGGACAACAAATTTGTTGGAGACTTAAAAAATTGTTGGTAGAGAAATGATTACTTTCTAAAATAGTGAGATAAGTTTCTTGGTAATCATTATCTTGAAAAAGTTATTTTATACTCCTATATTAATGCTATATATAACGGCAGATTTTAAGTTGATAAGTCTCAACCAAAAGATAATCATTATACTTCAAAAGCTGGTTTATTATACACTTGATGATATTTACGGAACTAACACTCATTATTATTATCTGTTAATGGTAAAGTGTATATGGTGGTAGAGTTTCAAATAGAACATGCCTTGGAAATAGAAAGTAATGATTATCCGTGTAGAATCGGAACTAGTTATGATAACTGTTGGTGGCTGACTTTATGGGAGTTAATGTTAAATTAGTTTTTGTGTCTGACTTGAATTCTATCTTGAATTTATATTGAAAGAGTCCAACATAGATAATTGCTTAGTCTTTAACGGATAAATTTGTTAGCAACGTAAACAGTTTGATAAACTGAACAAAATTAGCAACGGATATATTTGTTATTTTCACGAACGGTAATATTTTGCTGGGTTATAAAAAGAAGATCTGACTTCCGTGAAAATACAATACTTACAACACTTGAATTAATCATTGCACTTACATACTGAAAAAGTTATTTGATATTTTGGTGCAATTGAAATTTGCTGCTGTGCTACTATAACTCTACTTATATTCAGCATAATTTTGTGGGCTATAAATCGGTAATATCCTTCTATTACTATTTGATCATTGCATACATTAGTCAAGCCTTGCGTTGTTAAATTATTTATTTGCTTTGATCATTAGACCTCTATAAATTGTAATCTTATATTTTTAGACTAAGTGTTGTCTAAAGGAATTTAATCCAGGTGGATTAAGGTTTGTTTACAAACAGGTTCAAGGAAGCTTAGGAGCTTAAGGGGTGCATTGGTGCACAAGGAGCAAGTGTGCTCAAGTGAATTATTGTAATTCAATTTGATTGAATCTGTTTTGTAACAAGGGTCATTTTTAAAGGAATAAAAATTAGTCTCCAATACTAGTTGGTATTGGACGTGGACTAGGCTATTATTATAGAGGGTAATAGCTGAACCACG
Organism: Panax japonicus; assembly: GCA_020205505.1. Lineage (NCBI taxonomy): Eukaryota > Viridiplantae > Streptophyta > Magnoliopsida > Apiales > Araliaceae > Panax > Panax japonicus. The sequence continues at coordinate 81,035,052 of CM035110.1, read as the reverse complement.
TAAAAAATCTTGGTGTTATTTTATTGTTTGATTTTCTTTAATATTTCTCAAGATGTTTAGTTTTCTTAATATTTAAAATATAAACTTTTGCTTTATTTTGAGATATTATTTTTACATCAAATATTTTAGCTGACTTAAAAATTCATCAAGATATTTTCTTAAACAAAAATTCAATTCGGTAGACTGCATTCATTCAGCAAGCTGCATTCTTTGATTCAGTAGGCTGTATTCATTTAAAGTTTTAAAATTGATCATAGTTTCCTTCCACACTTATTCAACCCCCCTTCTAAGTGTGCTATATCTGAATTTCAGAATGGCCTCAAGTACACAAAGTAACTCCTATACGGACAAATATGTCATTTAGTGCAGTTATTAGTAGTACATATAAAAAGTTCATCACTTTATATAATTATGTGAGGTTGCATGAAAGATAAATTTATAATTTTTTGCTCTTTTTTATTTGCTTTATTTTTTAAAAATTATATAAAAAATATACATAAAATATTAGTTTGAGGTTAGAGAAAAGATTAAAATTTTATATCTAATTTAATCAATTAGGTAAATTACTAACAAGAGGAGTATTTTTTAATCATTATAGCTTCACCTAAAACGAAAGTTATTACTATAATAAAGTAATTGATATTTTTACAAACAATAGTTATAAGTCTCATCTGAGTAAGATATTATGAAAATATCAAAATTACGGTGTGAAAATAACAATTCCATGTAAGAATTAGAGAAACTGTACGTGGAGCGTGTATGTCACGCGTTATACTCGAGGTTAAGTGATGGCATTAAATCAAAGTTTACTTAAACCTTAACCTTAGTCAACGCTTTCCCTCGCTTAACAAAAAAGAAAAAAAAACACAATAATAAAAAAGGTTTTAAAAAAATACTACAAATTCCGAAAGTGAGTGTTTTACAATTTCAAAAACTTCTATCCAATTGTCAACGCCTCTCTCTCTCCACAATTTCTTCTTGTCAGAGCTGTGCTTATCTCTCTAGAAATTTGGGTGTTTGGGATGATTTTATGATATTTTGGGTATCATCTTAATACTGTTAGTATTATTTTTTTGAATTTGGTGGTTTGATGGGTAACGTTACGGGGAAGTTCGGTGTCTGCTTCACCGGCGTCGATGGAGTTCGCCGGAGAAAGGATATGGCCGTCGTTATATCTGACCCACTAGACGATCTGGGTCACTCTTTTTGCTACGTGAGACCAGACCCATCTCGTCTTTCCTCCTCCAAAGTCCACTCCGAGGAAACGACGACGTTCCGGTCAATCTCCGGTGCCTCGGTGAGTGCCAACACATCCACCCCTCTCTCCACCGCTCTTGTCGATCTTCATTCATATAACAGCATCGACAGAGCTTCAGCTTTTGAGAGCTCTACCTCTTTCGCATCCATCCCTCTGCATCCCATTCCACGGAATTCCATTCATTCGGGTCCTTTGCCGTCGAATTTATTCGGAGCATCGGGTCTGATTGAAAGAGGTTTTGAATCGGGCCCGATTGAACGCGGGTTCCTATCCGGACCATTAGATCTTGAGAAAAGCTCATTTCAGAGGAGCTTTTCTCATGGTAGCTTCGCCTTTCGTTCCAGATCAAGAAAAGGGTCATTAGTTCGGGTTGTTCGGAGGGCGATATCGAAGACGATATCAAGAGGGCAGAATTCAATTGTTGCTCCGATTAAAGGGGTTGTTTCTTTAAAAGAACATGATTGGATTGTTGGGAATGAGAAGAACAATGAGCTGACAATTAGCAGTGTGAATTTGAGCAGCGAGGGTAGTTTAGATGATGATGATTCATTTCAGAGTCAGAATCTTCAGTGGGCTCAAGGAAAAGCCGGTGAGGATCGTGTTCAAGTTGTGGTTTCTGAGGAGCATGGATGGGTTTTTGTTGGGATTTATGATGGGTTTAATGGCCCTGATGCTCCTGATTTTCTTTTATCCAATTTGTACCCTGCTGTTCATAAGGAGCTCAAGGGTTTGTTATGGGATGACAGGTTTGATCCCACCAATACTAGTTCCTCTGTTTTATTGGAAAATAATTCTAAATCAGAAACAGAGTATGTATGTAAAGATGATGGTAATTCTCTGGCTGTTGAGGATGAATCTTCGAGGGACAGGACTAAGGACGGATGTTCTCGGGGAATTGAGCAAGAGAGTTATCCTACTGGACATGGGGATGTGAATTTTGAGTTGAATTCGAGAAGAAAAAGGGGTAAGAATTCAAAGATTAGGTATAGAGGAGCAGCACGGAAATGGGAGGAGAATCAGAGGAGATGGAGGTGTGAATGGGACCGCGAAAGGTTAGAGCTTGATCGAAGGTTAAAGGAAGAGTCGAATCAAAATGGATCAGGAGGTATTAATCACTCTGATGTACTCAAAGCTCTGTCTCAAGCACTGAGGAAAACAGAGGAGGCCTATTTGGGTATTGCAGATATGATGCTTGTGGAAAATCCTGAGTTGGCTTTGATGGGTTCTTGTGTTCTTGTAATGTTAATGAAAGGAGAAGATGTTTATGTGATGAATGTTGGGGATAGTCGAGCCGTGTTAGCTCAGAAAGCCGAGCCTGATGTTTGGCGAAAGGATTTAGGGAGGATCAATGAAGAAACAATGTATGATCTTGAGGTTTGCGATGCTGATGTTTCCTCCACAATGCCAAGTTTAACTGTTTGTCAACTCAGCATGGATCATAGTACTTCTGTGGAAGAGGTATAATAGCTATAATTTATGATGCTTAGTAGTATATCAAAATTGTTATTGTTTCTTTTTCTGTTCTTGTAATTCATTGATGGATCTTTAGCTGATATAAGGCTGCATTAATAAATTTTCAGGAGGTTCAAAGAATAAAAAACGAACACCCGGATGATGGTTGTGCTTTGATGAATGAGAGAGTGAAAGGTTCGTTGAAAGTCACTCGGGCATTCGGTACTGGTTTTCTTAAGCAGGTATTTAAATGCATAAGCTTTCCAATCAACTAAATTTTAACTTTAGAGTAAAGGTTTGTGGAAAATGTTGATTTGTTTTTATCCTATCCCTTTCTGCTACATTAAAGTAGATTCCTGAAACTTTTCAAGAAGTTCTAAGATTGATATTTTACCGACCAAGTTGTCACTTTAATATGGTCCTCCAAAGTACAGAACACAACTTGCCTTTCTAGTTTGGGAAGCATATTTCTTGAATAGGCCGGTTGTCAATATCTAGATTTACCTTTCAGTAACGTAACATGTAAGCTTCACAATCTGATATACCTTCTAAATAATACAAAATTAATGTTCAGCCCAAGATCTTGTTTTCTGTTAATTAGCTTGATGGAGCATTGATCTGAATGGATTGGTGGTAAACGTGTTGCTTTTTTGATTCTCCCTTTTAGATTATTACTGTATACCATGTTTGGACAAAAAGAGAAGATGAGAATCATATAACATTTGTGGTTAGTCAGGTTCCTTAAATACTGTACAACCACAAAGGTAAATAGAACGGATAATAAGACTTCTATTGGACATTACAAGAAGTATTTCAGTTAAGATTATATTCATAAATTGCTTTCAGAGCTAAAAAGGTAAATTTTGTAGAAAAAGTAGGATGCTTATTGGAAGTAAACAGGAGCCTTGTATTGCCATTCTCTCAGTAAGGTGTTCATGTTTTAGTTTATTGTATCTGCTTAACAGCGCATGCTGATTTAAGTGCAAATGCATTTGACTATGCTGATTTATATCGTCTCTTAATCCCTGAGACTTATATTGACCTTTTTACTGTGTAAGATGCTTGATTGTGAAACTCATAGCCATTACGTTGTTTCTGCAGCCTAAATGGAACAATGCACTTCTGGAAATGTTTCGAATTGACTATGTTGGATCTTCCCCATACATCAACTGTCTTCCATCTCTGTACCATCACAGATTAGGTCCTAGAGACAGGTTCTTGATACTATCTTCAGATGGGCTTTATCAATACTTCACAAATGAAGAGGCTGTTTCCGAGGTTGAAATTTTCATTGCTTGGTCGCCTGAAGGAGATCCTGCTCAGCATCTGGTTGAGGAAGTGCTCTTTCGTGCAGCAAAAAAAGCTGGTATATTCCCTGTTTTATGAGAAACCAATTGAACTTAATCTCTTCGTTAATCAATACACAATTAAGTTAAAAAATCTAACTAGGGATCTACTTTGTTTTGGTGCATCCTAGGTCTGGACTTTCATGAACTGCTCGAAATACCGCAAGGGGATCGGCGTCGTTACCATGATGATGTTTCAATTATTGTTATTTCACTGGAAGGAAGGATATGGAGATCGTGCGTGTAATTAGGGAAATACTACATATAAAATGATATAGAGAAAATCCGAAAAGGGCATCCATTTTTGATGTTTTTACCCTGGCCATTTATGCAACATACCAATTAAAACGTGCAAGTGAGGAAGACTTAATTGTTCAGTGTACAAGGTGGTCAGGATTTGTAAAGGTTTAAAACTTGCTCCATGTTAATTATAAAATGTCATGAAAAATTGTAATTCTTCAAATAAATGACATTCGTCACAAGAATTTTTTTGTTAATACAGCCGGTATCATCGGTGTTTTTCTGGTCTTGAATATTTATTCTCATACTCTGTTAAATTGCTCAGCTCAAGATCAAAAAGATAAGGAAATTTACATGGCTTGGCTTATCCTATACAAAAATTTTCATATTAAAATTGTAACACTCCAGTCTCATATTATAACATCTAAATATTTAAATGAAATTCAAGCTACTTTTAGTCATTGGTCAATCCTCTAGGCCTAACTTTGTCTTTTCTTTTGGCATTTTGTTCTTATTGTATCTAGAAATTTTCCATGAAATAAACATTTTGTATCTAAATTTTTTCCATGAAATGAACTTGTTATTGACCAAAGAAACATTAGCGTTTAAACCAGCCAACCATGCAGAAACAAGAGGCCAAGGATGAGCCATCATCCTATCCTATGCTATGTTGGGTCAGAATCATTATCATATTCTCAACTTCTAACCAATTTTTGAAAAAATTCCTGAAAGTAAATGCAAATTGGCAGGTGAGAAGGATGGATGGGTATCATCATAGCAGAGATTAGTAATCAATAAAAACCTGTCACTTTGTCATTTAATTTTTGGACCAACTTCTCAACTGATTGTGTGCTGCATTTTAATAGTACTTCGTTCATGGCTTGAGAATTTTGCAGACAAAATTTTTGTGGAAGGGATGAAGTAGTAATATTTATTTTGGACCATGGGCTGATGATCCAACAACAGCCCTTTCAGCCTCTTCTCTTATGCAACGAAATAAATAACAATGTAGAAGAAGACTTGGGCAGGCGGCCTAGTTTACATTTCTCTTCAGACTTAATAACTGAAACTATCATCGAACAAGAGTGTAATAATATCATAACTGTACTGTACATTCATTTTTGTGCATCATATGATGTCTTCATAATATTTATTACTCGTCAAAAAAAAAAACAACTTTTAATAGATGTATTATAAATCCAAAAAATTTATATCTTTAGTCATCCTTTTGGGGACAGAAGTGGTATTATTTTTGGAATTGAACAGCTTTTCAAGAGTACATATGATGTCTACCAGTTGTTGTTACTCTTTTTTTCTCCCTAAAAGCTCTACTTTTCGGTAATATAATATAATTTTAGAATCAAATACATAAATACTAATACCAATATCAAGAATTAATCAAATCTCATTAAAGAAAAAACAAATAAACTCATAAATAAACCTCTTAATAAAGAAATAAATAAGTTTATTTAAATAAAAATTCAACCAAACACCTAAAATTCACAGTATATCAATCTAAACGTTTTATTTCCTTGTTTGGTATAGTTAACAATATTTTAAAATGCTAAAGAAAGCCGGCCGGCATATTATTATTAAAGGTTATTGAATAATATTAATCGCATTGGTCATCCACCCGGCTGCTGCCTAGAATCATTTAGCGTTGAATGTCAATTTGGACTTTCTTGAAGAATTAATCAATTCTAATGTTTGGGATTCCATTAACTGTGTTCCTAAGTTTTTATTTGCGGGGGAAAGAGAAAATAATTAAAATTTTATGTTTATGAATTTTTTTAGGGAGGTAAGGAAGAGAACAAATTTGAAGGTAAAATTAATTTTATTTTTCCCTCTCAAAAGGTGAAGAATTTGGAGGGATGTCAAAATAAAATATTTTACATTATCAAAAATAACTTTTCAAAATAAATTATGTGACAATCTTGTCCCTAATTATTATAAATTATAATTTTTAAAAATATAATTTTGTATATATATATACATACAAAATTTTATACTATTCATAAAAAATTTTATAAACATAAAAAAAGATTGAATAAAATAATTCAATAGGTAGACATTGTTAAATCATGCATTTATTATATTTATATATAAGAGTAATATAATTATAGTATAGTTTAAAAATAAAATTATTTTCCTTCCTCTTCCCTCCTTTTAAACTCACAAACAAATAAAATATGGAGTAATAATTATCCCATCACTTTCACACAAACATGACAAGAAAAAATTATAATCCTTTCACATCCTCTTCTTTTCTTATAGTTTTCCTTCTCTTCCTTCTAAATTCACAAAGAGGTAAACATAGTTGGTTGGTTAGTTAGTTATTAACAGTTATAGGATTTGTATCAATAATGTGTGTGACTGTCGTTCAAAAATACGCTTAAACTCCAAATAACAAGGGAGATCATTAAAAGAAAAGGGTATGAGAGTGAAGTCCAAAACTTGGAACTATGACTGCTCGAATTTCTATTACCATGAAATTCAGAACACAGAATAAGCCCGCCATACTCTTCTGGATTCTTCTAGTATTTCCTGGAACTCTGGAACTGGAAGCACCAAAACAAAATTCACTTGGAATTAACAACAAAACTCAAATTCAAGTGAAATTAGGAAGTGAGCCAAAATAGTAAAATGCTAGGGGGACCCGTTTTTAGTGACTGGGTTGGCGACTTGCCATTTTTTTTTTAAAATTTCCAAATAATTTATACGATTTATTGGAATAATTTTTTTTATATAATTCAGTAATTTGGATGTCATTTGGATATATCCGTACAGTTCTGTTCTTACATGTATTCAAATGATATCTAAATCACTAAATTATATAAAAATTTCAATTCCAATAAATCGTATAAATTATTTAAAAATTATATAAAAAAAAAGTGACCGATCGCCAACCCGGTCATTAAAACCGGTCGCCCCAGAAGAACTTGCCAAAATATCATATTTTTAAACAAATACTAGTAATAGGTAAGTGAGCCATCACTGTTACCAACAAAGACATCAACTTCCATCACTTTGAATACGTCAAAATGTTGAATTCAGGTGTCCCGATTTTCCTATAATAAATAAATATTACTCCCTCATTTTCTTAATATAAATAATTTTAGATAAATATTTTTATTTCTTAATATAAGTCCTCTGAGAATTTGCATTAATTATTTAGTTTCTAATATTATCCCAAATATTAAATATAATTTTGATTCTTTGATTATTTTTTCTATAATAAATAACAAATTATTATTTCAATACAAGAGCAATATAGACAATTGATATTATAGTTAATATTATATATTTGAAGTTTAGTTTAGTTTTTTTGATTATTATTTCCTTCTCTCTCTGTATATGTGTGTGTTTGTGCGCGCGTGTCGTATCAAACATGTCAATCTTAGGCAGCAACACCAACAACAATGGCGGTCCATTCTTTAAGGAATTCAAGAAATAAGCTTCTTTCTTTCTCAGGGAGAAGATTAAGACTGCTCGATTGGCTCTCACAGATGTCACACCTGCTCAACTGTAAGTCTATTTTTTTATATATTTAAAGCATGAGTTTTTTTATGACGGTTCTGAAATCAATTTGTTGGTGCCTGGTGGTGGTGGGTGATTTTTTTTGGAAGGTTGACAGAAGAGGCAACAAATGGAAATCCATGGGCCCCTGATACTCGTACCCTGAAGATAATATCCAAGGCTGCTTTTGAAGTTGATGACTATTGCAGAATTCAACCTTTTTTCCCCTATGATCTCGTGAGTTGTTTCTACAAGTTTTTTTATTTTTGGGGTTATATTTTAGATTGGTGAGATTTGATAGAAAGAATTGGAGGGTGTCATACCAGGCACTAATTGTACTAGAGCACTTGTTGACTCATGGACCAGAGAGTGTTGCCGATGAGTTTCAAAGTGATACAGATGTTATCATGGATATGGGAACCTTCCAACATATTGATGAAAAAGGGTATCTTTTACCCCTCATTCCAATCTTCTGATTTTTGTATTCATAGATATTTGATTAATGATTTGATACAACAGACATTGACACAAGTTTGGATATAATCTATATGCTCAGATTTAATTGAGGACTAAATGTCAGAAAAAAAGTCTGAGAAAATAATCAACCTGCTGGATAAAGGACCTCTACTCAAAGAAGAGAGGGATCGAGCTCGAAAGCTAAGTAGAGGTATTGAGGGATTTGGGAGATTCTCTCAGAGGACTTCATCTACCCAAGGGATTCTGCTGCATGAATAGCCTTTCGCAAAATTTTATCAAAAATGGAGATCAGGAAGATTGGTTTTCATCGTCCAACGACCAAGATTTGGACCAAAGAAGGCATGCAATATCACAAGAGGATACCCCTGATGAAAATGTTAATTTCATGTCTTGTGATAGCCAGAAGTTTACAAACATTGGTACTCAAACCAGCTTTAAAGAAAATGTAGCTCCCAAGGATGAACATATATAGCTATAGATTTGGATATATGTAACTCTACTAGAGACTCGAAGCCTCTTCTGGGCGATGAGAAAGATGATTCCAGGCAGAATATTTCTATAGAAGAAGATCATCCATTTGATGATGCTGCACGAAAAAATACCGTCTCTCTGCTTTCTACTGCAGATCGAAGCATGCAAGCGTGTTAAAGATTATTAAGTTGTAGACATCTTGCCTGCAAACGTGTTGTAGTTTCTAGTTGAAGTTTCACTTGTTCTTGTCATTATGTTTGTGAGATTCATAATTTTCTGTAGTTCAATCTAGCAGTAACTAAAGTATGGTAGTGCTTGGTAAAAGTAAGCATGAAAGTTGGCAACTTTTTCAAGTTATGAAAAAAAAACCGGCATTGACTGAGGCTGGAATACAACCATACTAACATGTCTTATTTTGACGCCTGAAATGAGGCTACACATTTCTGCATTTATATATACAGAGTACAGAAATAGAACATGTTTGATCGTGTTACAGCTTGGCTGCATTTAACATCCCTTTCTACTTTCTTTCTATACTATGTTTAAAAATTGATGCAGTTCAGTGTCTAAATGCAACAAGAACAACACCATGCCAGCCACTACTTTTGATATACAATGGTAAAAACTACGCCTTAATTAGACTTCTATACATGTACATGTTACAGTAATTACATACAGTTAAGCAAGGGACTTGAAGAGTTGCAAAGCCAGTCCTGAATTGTGAATCTCAAAGCATGGTTGGGAGTGAGATGCAAGTGACTCAATTTCAAATTGGTCATTGGAGAACTTTCACGGCCACTTTCCAACCATCCACGCAAGGCTTCTCCTTCGTAAGTAAAACCATCTGCTGCAACCTGAGGATCATGCATTATTTCCTGAAAGCAACAGATTAGAATGCTAGCTTAAATAAAGATGACAACCTCATAAAAGCACTAAGACAATAATTATCTAGCTACACAAAAATCACAGGATTTCTATAATCCTCGGTGAGCATTGAGAGGCAAAACTCTCACAAACCCCATAGTAGGAGTGTGTGGGCATAGACCAGCCATATGTGACTACTAGACAATTTCTAGCTCAGCTTGAGAAGTCTTGGTCATGAAAATCAGGTTTATTCATTACCATAAGCCTGCTCCTGAATTCAAAGTTCCAATTTCAACAAAAAGTTTAAAGGTTTTCTTCCAGTAACTTTACATGAAATCACCATAATTATGGAGCATAACCAAGTTGAGCCTAGTATGATAGAAGCTCAGTAGGAGTCCTTCCCGTCAATGTAAAATTACAGGAAGGAAACTACCACGTAATTGACCCATACTATGACTCAACTTCTAAAATAGAGGTTAGTTAACTATTGACAGCAATTATAAGTCTACTACTCAATCTTGTATGAGACACAAGTAGCATATATCACCTGGAGGATAGGACACAAGAAGAAAGACGGGACTGATTGCTCTTCCAAAACATGCAACTTTTCCAATTCCCTAACTAGAGATGGTGTTAGCTTAGGCCTGTCCCTACTGTTCAATTCACAGCATTGCAAACCCAGGTCCACCAATCTCCTTGCCACAAATGAAGACCATTCTCCTGCAGATGAATCCAGGATGGATGCTAAATTCCCATATGAGACTGCCTTACGCACTTCAGTGGTCAACTCAGCAGGAGTCCTTCCAGTCAGTAGCTGAAGAATGATAAGCCCAAAAGAGTAAATGTCAGAACTAGGTGTTAGGATTCCAGTTCTACGAAACTCTGGATCTGTGTATGGGAAAGCACCCTTTGGCTCAGTATACTGGCGGAAACTTGGGCACCGGAGGGTCCCCTCTGGCACCAACCTACAGATCCCATAATCAGATATTTTACATAGGAGTTCAGAATTAAGAAGGATATTTTCAGGCTTCAAATCACCATGTACAATATTCCCAGGTATCGAAGAGTGCAGGAACAAAAGGGCACTTGCTATTTCAGAAATTATTCGAGCTCGAGTCTTCCAGTTCAGAGAATGAATGGTGCTTTTCTGGAAAAGGCAGTCTTGGAGGCTACCATTGGGCAAGTACTCATAAACAAGGGCCCACGCTTCTAAACATATGCCAATCAAAGTAACAAGATGAGGATGTTCTAATTTTCGAAGAATTTGAACCTGCATATGCAAAAATGAGGGTTTGTGTTAGCTCAGCAAATAATTACATGCAGTATGAGAATTTATTATATCTGTTTTTTGGAGTCTTGCAATGACTTATTCTATCATCTAGATATACTTAGCAAGAAATTTCTTGTTGAAAGACAGAATTTCAGATAGTTCAAATTCAAAGCCAACATTTGATGTGTCCCACTGTTAGGGTTTCTGAAATAAAGATGCACCCTTACATACAATGCCATGACTGGATCATGCATACGTCTCATGTAGTTCTTTTTTATTTTACAGAAACATGTATATTATTTCAAAGTTATAAAAAATGGCTCTATCAAGTCCACAAGTTCAGAGTTAAGAGTACAAAGAAATAGAGTGGGCCTCAACAAGGTAGCAGGAAATACTACATCCATTCCATCCACGTGTGTCTAAGCTGGCATAAATGGATGAGAGAGAGAGAGAGAGGCTGACCTCTTGCTGAAACTCTGATTGTCCTTGCATGTTCTGTGGATGAAGCTTCTTTATAGCAACCGTTCTATCTAACATTTCACCTTTGTAAACAGAACCATATCCACCATGCCCAATCTTAAAGCTCTCCGCAAAATCACAAGTTGCAGTCTGCAGATCTGACAATGAAAATTCTGCTAATCTGGAAGGATCTTCATCAAACCCAATGAACTCATTGCAATTTGCACTTGCAGATTCTCCACTATGTTTCTCAAGCCAACGTGTTGCTTCGATTTTCTGCCGCAGGAATTTTTGCTTTTCCTGCCGCAGAGTTGCAATGGATGCTTGGATGAGTTTCAATTCTTCTGCAGCGTCTTTACACTGACGGTTTGCTTCCTGTGCATGCCTGTCTAGGAGAGCTATACTTCTCATGGTCTTATGTAGCTGCCTCATTATTTCTTCTCTTTCTTCCAAGAGTTTTTCTTGTTCCTGTATTATAGTTCTCAGTCCATCTTCAGCTTCTCCTTTAAGTTCAACTTCATGTGCATGAGCAGATTCAAAAGCTTTTACCTACAACAATGAGAATAGTACTTTAATTTAAGGACAGTATTAATACCCAAAAGGTTTACAAGCAAAGTATTTTAACCATAATAATGTGGCATTGAAGGAATTCATGGAAGGAATTCATGATGCCATTTTGTATGAAATTGGTTGGGCTGCCTAATAGTACTACGGGGCACTCTAGACATATAAAAGTATTAGATTACAGTTATTGACTGCAAAATCTGCACACAAGCAAATGCCTCGAATCTAGAGTAGACCTGAATGAAATGGCACAAGGAGAGATTCTTAATTCTATTTTCTGTAATTTCTAAGAAATCTATTAAAATATGCCTAACTTTCTCCAATAAAGAAAAAGATAACTTAAAACCAAGTTGACCAACATTTAACATTGAGTAAGAGATTGACAACCCTATTACCATAGTATTATTGGCACATTTATCTTAAGGGATTATTATAAATTTATAGATAGACATAAGCCTCCACTTCAAGATATAAACCTAGTAGGTAAGTTGCTAGACCTAAGGAAGTGATAGCTTTTAAGAGTTATACAATCAAAGCAACAACGCAGATTACAATCAAAGCAACGAAGCAAATTTCCTGAGTTAAATTTACCTTTTTAATTGCTTCCAAGGCTTCAGCTTCCAATTTTTTGCGCTTCAAAAGCTCTACAAATGCTACATTTCTTGATGCTTTAGCTTCTATTTTGACTTCTTCTAGCTGACTACATAAGCTTTCTACTTCAACCTTTGTCTCAGAATCTGAATATGTCCCTTGTTCAGAGCAAGAGCTACCACTTGAAAGACTAGATAAACTGTGCAAACAGTGTGAACCACATTTCTCCATAGAACCAGAAATCGTGGGTGATAGAGCTGCTGCTCTTGGATCTGCTTCAGCTTGATCCCAAGTTATAGTGCCAGCACAGAATCTAGCAGACATGGACCAAAGACCACGTGAATCTGAAATGATTCCACTCTTATCAGACCTTAAAATGCATGCAGCAGACTCTGATTGACTGACTGTTCGGACAGATGATGTGCTCTCAGCAGCTGCTTTAGTCCATACAAGTGTTCCTTTGTTGACAAACCATATCTCACAGAATGAAGGAGAATTTTTAGCCGCATAACTCGCTTTGCTAGAGCTTTTCTTCACCTTCATCCGACTGCAGACAAGTATTAGTATGTTCTTAGGGAGAATCACACAGAATATTAGAATCAATATTAAAAATGTTAGAAATGTTAGAAGATATGATATGGTTTCCATAATTATAGTTAGTCATATCCCATAATTAGTGTGTATACATAATTGTAATTAGAGATTACCATAAATATACTTTTGTATATAAACCAATGTAATTGAGATGAAATTGATCAAAGAATTATAAACCCAAAATCTGAGTATTCATTTCTACATGGTATCAAAGCACTGATTCTTATTTTTTATCAGAGAAAAACCACCTTTGTTATTTGCTTTTTCCCTGCTATTTATAATTCCTATCAGAAAACTAGTTGAACAATTCTATAAGGAGGAATTGAGATCATATTTGGGTTATCTGTTGCTGGGTGATCAACACAGAGTTTTCAGACCCATTACCGCACGCGCCTTCACGCGCCATCATCATCCGGCACATGAGACACTTTCCAACTACTTTTTTCCGACATAGTCTTTTCCAGGGTGGTCACCTCTCTCGTTCCTTGCTATCTATACTGGTCTTAAGGGTTTTTGTTCAAGCTTACGCAAGTTTTTTGTTTACCAGTTAGTTGTTTTCATGATAATCAATTCTGCTGCAGTTCAGAGGTTCTTCTGCATAACTTGTGTTTGGAAGTGTAGTACAATTAGTTGATATCATTTGAAAAGTTTATTCTCTTTGGTATAGATTGTATCTACCCATAAAAAAGTGGTGCTAGTAATGGGGTTCATAACAGTAACATGGGACAACAACATGTTGTTAGAAGTCATGCTCTTAATTCAGCATTAGCTCTAAGTCCCTTTAAACTGGATGGAACCAATTATCTGGCATGGTCTCAAGCATGTCGTATGTCAATTGAGGTCAATTGTATGCAACACTTCATCAATGGAACAACTACTATGCCTGACCCAAGAAGAATGTAAATCTGATAACTCCATGGTGAAAATATAAATTTTTAATTCAATGGAACTGAGTATGAGGAGTAGTTACATGTTTTTAAACACTGCCTATGAGCTTTGAGAGGCTTCTCAAACTTTTTCTGTTTCTAATGATATGTCTAAGGCATATAACATTCGTAAAAGAGTCCGCGAGCTGGGTCAAGGGGAGAAGACTGTGACATAGTATTTTGCGGAGATTAATACTATTTGGCAGGAGCTTGATTATTACTGGGTTTTTCAGCCAAATATATATGCAACAACTTATCAAAAGTTTGTTAGTGAAGATTGAGTTATTGATTTCTTGGTTGGTTTGAACATAGAGTATGATCAAGTTCGAGCATAGTTGATTGGCCAGACACCTTTTCCATCACTGCTAGAGGCTCACGGTAGAGTCCAGCAAGAGAAAAGTAGACGTCGGGTGATGGTTCTAAATTTAAATCCTGTTGACCGATCAGTCATGGTTGATTCGTATCCAAAGCCCGACTTTTCCATTTAGTCTCCTGTTGAAAAGAGTCCAGCGAATGTGACTATTGTGGGGGAAAGAATCATACCAGGGATCGCTGCTTTAAATTTCATGGGCATCCTAAAGGGCGTGGAGGTCGGTCTAGTCGTGGATCCCAGGCCCATATGTCTACTACACCATTTCCTGTTGATGCATCCAGTACTTCAGAAACTACTACTGCATTCACTCCAAAGGAAATCTCAATTTTTCGAAAATTCTATTCCAAATTTACTTCTTCTCATTATGCCCAATCAGGTATACAGTCTTGTGCTTTTCATATCATCAACTTATCCTGGTTGGATCATAGACACAGGTGCTTCCGAGCATATGACCGGTTCCTCTAACCTCTTTACTTCATACACGCCTTGCTCTAGAAAAGACAAGGATCGAGTAGTTGGTGGTTCCCTTTCTTCTATCTACAGGAGTGGTTCTGTAGTTTGTACTCCTTCATTAACAATATCAGTTGTTCTTCATATTCCTTCATTTACTGCAAATTATTATCTGTGCAACGTCTTTCTGAATCTCTACACTGTTCAATAACTTTTTTTCCAACTTAATGTGTTTTTCAGTACTTAGTGACGGGACAGAAGATTGGCAGTGATAGTGCAGTTGGTGGTCTCTATTATTTAAGTGTTCCCTCGTCTAACATGTTCCCTACTCAAGCTCTTCACTCCATTTCTGACTCCAGCCTGACCTCTCTCTATTAATGGCATCGACGTTCAGGACATCCTTCTTTTTCAGTATTAGTCTTTATTTCCATCTTTAGTTAATTAATGTAATAAAACTCAGTTTTTGGGTGAACCGTGTGAATTAAAAACACAAATGTTCTACTTATTTTGCTATTAACAGTCTATATTCTGAGTCTTTTGCTATTATACATATTGATGTGTGGGGACCCTTTCGGGTTGTTTCCCGTTCTGGTTTTAGATGGTTTGTTAGCTTTATTGATTGTCATTCTTGTGTCTCTTGGATTTATCTTTTGCGTTCCAAAAATGAGGTGTTTGATTGTTTTCAGGAATTTCATTAAATGATTCAAATCCAATTTGACGCTAAAGTTAAAATTCTCCATAGTGATAATGGTCCTGAATATAGTAATAATAATGCTTTTGCATCTTATCTCTCTCAGCATGACATCATTCTTCAAACCTTCTATGTTAAAACTCTAGAACAAAATGGAGTAGCGGAAAAAAAAAATCAACACTTACTAGAGGTTGCCCTCACTCTTATGTTCACTATGAACACAACTAAATTTCTATGGAGAGATGCTGTTTTGACTGGTGCATTTCTTATAAACCGTCTTCCTTCTAGAATTCTTGGGAACAAAAGTTACATTTCTTTTCTCCAACACATGACAAGTCCTTCTCCTTCATTTCGAGTTTTTGGATGTGTGTGCTATATTCATGATAAATCTCCCACTCGAGAAAAATTGGATCCCAAGGCTCTTAGGTGTGTTTTCATTGGTTATTCTCCAACTCAAAAGGGTTATAAATGCTATCATCCTCCTTCAAATAAAATATTTGTCACTCGGGATATAACTTTTTATGAATCGAAACCTTTTTCTCCTTCTCCTTCTCCTTCTCCTTAGGGGGAGGATGTTATTGATGAGAAGTTCCCTCTTGAGGCTGGTATTACAAGTTCAATTATATCATCTTATCCTATAAATTCCTCTCTTGTTCCTTTTGTTGTTTCTGATACATCTACACAGGAGTCATAGTTACATGAGTCATATGTTGGACAGAATGAGCCAGAGTTGAGGGCCTATGTTCGAAGAGGAAAGAATAAGATCATCGTTTCTGCACCACTACACCAACTCAGGCTCAGAACCTAGTCTTAATAATGCTAATGGTGAGAATTCTAATCCTACTTGTTCTTTTGATGATACTAACCTTCCTATTACTCTTAGAAAAAGAGTTAGATCTTGTACTCAACATCCTATCTCTAATTTCTTAGCCAATGATAAATTATATGCATCCTACCACTCCTTTGTTTCTTCTTTGTCCCCAATTTCTGTTCCTCAGGGGTGGAAAGAATCAATTAATGATGAGAATTGTAAGCAGGCTATGATAAAAGAGATAAATGCCCTGAAAAAGAATGATACATGGGAACTAGTTACTCTTCCTTACGGGAAAAAAGGGTATACAGTCAAACAGAATCCAGATGAGACAGTTTAGAAGACTCAAAGTCAAGCTAGTTGCAAAAGGGTATACTCAGACACATGAGATTGATTATCAGGAGACATTTGCTCCTGTGGAGAAGATGAACTTTGTTCATACTATAATCTCATGTACAACAAACTTCGGCTGGGATCTTTAGCAATTGAATGTGAAAAATGTGTTCCTTCATGGTGACTTGGAGGAAGAAGTATACATGAAAATACCCAATGATTTTGCTTCATTTGCCACCAAGGGTAAGGTTTGTAAGCTGTGAAAGGCTTTATATGGTTTGAAGCAATCTCTCAAAACCTGGCTTGATAGATTCCACAAAGCAATGATAAGATTTGGGTACAAGCAGAGTCGAACAAATCATACTTTATTTGTCAAACAGATAAAAGATAAAACTACCATTCTTATTGTTTATGTTGATGACATTGTGGTGATATGGGATGATAGAGAAGAGATAGTTAATCTCAAAGCAAGTCTGACCAAAGAGTTTGAGATCAAAGATCTTGGTCCTGTGAAATATTTCTTTGTTATTAAAGTTGTAAGATCTTCTAGTGGAATTTTTCTATCTCAAAGGAAATATGTACTTGATCTTTTAACAGAAATTGACATGTTGGGATGTAAGCCTGCTAATTCTCCTAATGAAGTTAATCATCATCTAGTAGATGGCACAGAACCTACGGTTAATATAACGTTTAGTGGGATGATTGATATACCTTTCTCATACTAGACCTGATATATATGTTGTGGGAATAGTGAGTTAGTATATGCATGATCCTCGACATTGTCATATAGAAACTGTCTATAGAATT
This sequence comes from Panax japonicus, assembly GCA_020205505.1. Classification (NCBI taxonomy): domain Eukaryota; kingdom Viridiplantae; phylum Streptophyta; class Magnoliopsida; order Apiales; family Araliaceae; genus Panax; species Panax japonicus. The sequence goes on along the minus strand of CM035110.1, from coordinate 81,017,559 downwards.
CTGAGATATCTCAAGTCTGCTCTCATGAAAGGCTTACTGTTCCCACCACATGGTCATATGAGAGTTGAAGCATTTTCTGACTTAGATTGGGTTGGCTCTATAGAGGATCGTCGTTCTACTTCGGGTTACTGTTCATTTGTTAGAGGCAATCTTGTTACTTGGCACAGTAAAAAACAATTCGTGGTGGCAAGATTCAATGTTGAAGTCGAATATTGAGCTATAGCCTTGAGTTTATGTGAACTAATGTGACTTCAAACCTTGCTAGAAGAATTGTGTATTACAACTAAAAGGCCAATGAAGTTATTTTGTGATAATAAGGCAACCATTAATATTGCAAACGACCCAGTACAACACGATAGAACGAAACACATTGAGATTGACACACACTTCATTAAAGAAAAGTTAACTAGTGGCCTTATTTGTTTACCTTTTGTCAAAACAGAGCACCAACTTGCTGATATTTTGACCAAGGGTCTTAGTAGTAATATATTTCATCCATTATGTTTCAAGTTGGGTATGCGAGACATCTATACATCAACTTGAGGAGGGGTGTTAGAAGATATGATATGGTTTTCATAATTATAGTTAGTCATATCCCATAATTAGTGTGTATACATAGCTGTAATTACCATAAATATATAAACCAATGTAATTGAGATGAAATTGATCAAGGAATTATAAACCCAAACTCTGAGTATTCCTTTCTACAAAAAACACAAAAGTGAAACTACATGTGCTATAAGAGGAGCTGGAAAGATATCTATGAGTCCCCAAAAGTCGCAATACTTAAGAAAAGAAGAGCATCAGAGGCCTCTTAACATATTTCTGTAGCTCAAAGGGTTGGGCTGGTTACACTTTCTCATATTTGTATCTGGCCCCTGAGATTCTTGTGAGGAGTGAAGGAATGAAGATGACCATCCATATGGCATCCATTAGCAACAGGAAGCCTCCTCCGGCAGAGAATTCCTGTCATCAACCTTCCCCGCAAACTAAACTTTAATCTTGCACACTCCATCTACAAAAATAGGGATACTATACTTGGACCTCAGCAGAACCTAAAAAGGTATAACAAAGCTCCCCAGAACCCAAAAATAAAGGTGCTATGCAGAGCTTTCACCTTGGCAAATATGTACCCCAAGAGTAGGATCAGACCTTAACTAGGTCCATAAACTCTGACCAGACTCAAGACCCCCAACTCCAAGACATTTGGGCATCTCATTGTATTATATGGCATAGTCACTCTCACCCAACTTAATCACCTGGTTGTTCTACTTTCGGAAAACCCTGTCATTCAACATTAATAGAAAGCCAACAAGGTATCTCATGGCTTCTTCACTATAGATAAAGGGAACCCTATTTACAAGACAAAATTCTCTTGTTACCAGTAATTCACAAGAATCATTCTTCCTTTTTTTTCTCTCTGTCTAGTAAACCTCTACTCTTAAATTCTTCTGTAGTGTTCAAAAATTTAGCTAATATATGTATAGCTGAAAGAGTGTGTTCAAGTGATGAATGCTACTTAAGCAGAACAAACATTACATGTGCTGATCTATGTGCCTCTAATAAATTATTAGGTTAGTACGCAACTGAAATACTGGTTATGCCCTACATGTTCTTCTTGTGATATTGTTGTAGTAAATGTGCCCATGTATGTATGGCCATGGGCCATTCTAGTAAATAAACAAAAGTTAAGGGAGTAATAGTTAATTAGGGCCATTTATCTAGTTCAAAGCTTCAGAGTAACTGACTAAGCTTGTTCTGTTTTACAAAACTAACGCTAGATAAAACTTTTTGCATAGTTATTCTGGATTCAAATCAAGGCAGCTGATGGTTTCCACTTATGCGCACCCCATACTTTCTAATTGACAGACTGGTATCTTAATCAAGAATCTCTTGTGTGATTGAACATCCCACATTAGTCTGATTATTTAAAATTCAAACCTCATTTTTCTTTTTGCCACTTTTAGATACAATAACTGAAGCATTCAAGTAGCTGTTCCAGTGGCTAGCTTAAATTGGAGTCAATTTCAATTGTTTTCTCAATAAACGAGACATTTTATTATCAACTGCAAAGAGAATGATGTTTTAGTTTTACAATCTTGTAAGGAAAAAGAGAAATAACAGAATGAACAAATGATTCGTATTTGAATTCAGTGAAAATTCAGCGCAAGGATAAAATCTTATTTGTAGGAGATACTACAAAGAGAACAGTTTTTACAAGCGTGAAAACATTGAAAAGGAAGATTAATTGCAATTAAAATCAGTGGAGCACTCTCGTAAATAACAATCTCCCTATCATAATTTTTCAAAATACTTCCGTATGTTTTGACTTAGCCTTCTAGGGTTTCTGTGCTAGAAGCAAAGAAATGCATATTATTTTTAGCATTTTCTCGAAGGAACGCTTCTATCCTCACAACAGGGTTACCAGGTTAGGAGACACAAATTCATTCGCTCAACTTCTGTTTGCCTATTTGAACTTTGTCTTAATCCTAAGACCTGAGAAACCTCAAACAGAAGAGCTAAGAAGCAGCTGTAAGAGTGTATCCTATTTGTCTCTTGAAATAAAAATTTTAATTGAATTTTTTTCTTACCATATATAAAAATAACAAAGACGTTTAAAGTTTAAACCAGTTTAATTGAACAAATAGTTAGACAAGATCAGATTAAGGTCCCATTATCGTCTTAGATATCACACAAAATAAGTTGTAGCACAGAGGAATAGGAAGTTTGAACGTACTTCACTGGAATAGCTCCCATAACAAGCTTTCTAATACTATGCTTGGTCAACAGATCCACAATGCCCTTGGGAACTTGGCTAGCTTCAGTTGTAATGACAGAAACCTTAACCTGAAAGGTAATTTGCTCTCTGAGAGAACTTCAGACTCAGGTAATAAGATTAAACAGAGAATTTATCAATCTTTTAAGTTGACAGGATGATTTGTCAATGAGCCCAGATAATTTGTCAACAATGATCCACAAATATACCAACGATACCATTTCAGATTTTGAGAGTAGATACCCGATTGAATGTGAACTGGCCTAACTAGGTGAATAATCTAGCCATCAATCTTTTCCAAAACCTTGTTTCTTTTTTAAGAAAGCAGGGGCTTAACATTTCCAAACAAAAAAAGTCACCACTCAGCAGTCTTGTACGTTGTGCATACATAGTCATCGTACAAAACGTACAAGAGTACAACAATGTATGCACAAAGTATAATTCACAAAGCAAGATTGCTTACAATTTTTTGTTCGGGAACTGCTGAGCTTCCTCAGGCCCTTCTTTTATACTTACACTCTCAGCGATTAGAAGGATGGAAATCAACATTTGAATACGAGTGTTATCAACCTAGTTGGAATTCAGCTCTTTTAAGATTTGTAAAGATAACATAATTTCAAATCTGGAAACACCTCAGAACAACCCCCATTGACCTCATCTTCAAATTTTAACAAGACGGTAAGACATTATTTTATAGAGCTGAACTTCAAGAATTTATATAAACTACATTGCTTTGTTGTCAACTTATAAATTAACAGGATTTATTGGACAAAGGCAAACAATGGTAATGATACGACATCCTTCAGTTTATTATTGCCCATACAAATATCGATATCCATAGATCCATAGATAGGCTAGATAGACATACCACCTTCAATCTAGAGCATATGCTCAAGTAATTGAGCAGAAGTTTTTTCATTTGTTTACTCTCCTCCCTTCTATATGCATACACAACTTCAGCATTAGCTTGACTTGCTGGTAGTTTTCCCACTGCAAAACATAACTAATTATCATAAATTATATATAAAACAAATAAACATACATTTAGATAGCCCTGATAATTTGACAGCAATTTTCAAACGAATGGTAATTTAGACTTTAAAATCAACGTGGAGTTACTTTTCCAGGGGAAAAAGGAAAATGAGCTCAGTTGAGCCCAATTAGTCATGTAGAGCGAACACAAAATTTTAGTTTATTTTCTTTCACGAGCCATGATTTTCTTAACAATCAAACATTACCATTCAAATTTCCAATTTTAAACCAAAATCCAGTGGATAAAGTCAGAAAAAAATATCACTAGCTCAGCTTATAGAATATATTACATAATAATATACATAGATAGAGGGAAATTGAACAGAGAGTTACAGAGAGTGGGAATGAAGGGAGAAGGCTGGTGAACATGAAGGATGCATATTTCACGATTTCCAAACCTCTCGAAAGTCCAATTGAGCAAAGAAGAAGCTTTATCCACCGACTTTCCGACGGCCACGTATACCCTATCACCCCCTTCTTTGGAAATTTCGGGTGATATCATCATCCTTTGGTAAATTATGCGGGGAATTGGCCGGAGAAGAAAACCCAGAAAAGCGGTCTCCGGTGTGTACTTTTTGTCTTGACTGTTTGTTCAACAATAATAATAATAAGTGAGATTGATGGAGTGAATTTATTTATTTGATATTACCAGTATTTGTTCACTTAACCACGCATTATATGGAGTAATAGCTGTATCCCGTGAAGCTGGTGAGATTTATTTTAAATTTTAGATAATTTATTAAAATAAATAAAAAATTTAAAATTAATTATATTTTGTTAAATAAATTTAATTTCAAATATTTATGTCTTACAACGGGGATCCGTATAATACCAACCAAATCCTAAAATTAAAACTAACACTAACAAGCAGTAAGAAACTACTATTAAAATTATTTTATGCAGTAAGTATACCGACTCAACTAAAAATTTTATTGCTGGCTGTGCTTCCATTGGACGCCTCCAACCTCCATGAACGGTGAACCATCTGAAATTCTTTTAGAATATGAGATGAAATATTTGATAGCTTGTAACACTTTTCTAATATATTAATTACAGTATTACTATTTAGTGACGATTGAGTCGAAAGACTATAATATTGCTGAAAATAATTTCTACCATTGGCTTACTCAACCCACATATTAATTAATTAAAGAAATTGTTCTCTCTTCAAAATATTTAATTATCATAGTAATCACTAAATTAGTATTATTGAATGGTATAAACATAAAATTATTTCAAAATCACTTTTATTTTTATTATTAACAATCATGTTATCCCCTATTTAAGAAATTCTGATGTTATAATTGCCACAAGTAAATACAACTAACAACTCAAAGTGACGATCCTTTTTATTACACTTGCCTTTCAATTTTTTCAAATACACTTTCAACAATGTGCTTTTAGTGACACATTTAGGAAGACGAATTTTTATTGTCACTAATTGTTGTGAAGAAATTTATTTTATTGCTACATACAACATTTGTGTCGCTATATGTGTAATGAAAAATTAATCTTGATTAAAGAAATAGTGAAATACTAAACTGTCACTAAAATGCCAAAATTACCATTGATAAAATTACAAAATTACTGATTTATAGACACTGACAACAAATATGATTAACCAATCACATATAAGTAGGCTTGCAACTCTTTTACGTACTAGAAAATTCAAAAGTTACGAAAATATAATCTGAACTTTAAATGCCTTGAAATCGTAATCAAAAACTGAATTTCATCAAGTGAAGAAACTAGGAGTACTAATTTCCATGTCTGAGTGCTTTGAATTAGCATGCAACACTCGTGTAATATGATAATTTTAGAACTAATAATACTCTGCATCCTTTGATCAGTCTCTTAGGTCATCATTCCCAAACAATGACATAGAAGCTAAATAAAAAAAAACACTTGTAGAACAAGAAATTGCAAGCAGCAAGTTCATTTAAGCAAAACCAGAAACTATTATTCCACTTCCAGCATCCTAGAAGCATTTCCTGTGCACGATTGATGGCCCAGACTCGTCGTACTCTGCCTTTGCAATCCACATCTGAGTTCAAAATATAAACAAAATGTCATTAGGAAAATATGCTATGTTGAAACTAAACAAATACCATTCCTAGCAGTCCAGCAATGCAAAATGGAAGTTCAAGAAGTAACACCAGGACCTCTTACTACTTCAAAACCAAAAGCATACTATATATGTGCAGTTTTTATTAATGCAAAAAATGCAACATACTGTTTACATTTCATTGGTATGAGTAAAAAATATTCAAATGATAAGTAGCCTAGCATTGATTGTTACTAGGACAAACCTGCTGGAAGGTGCTGAGAGATGCCAAGATGGAGCCTCCAATCCAAACACTGTACTTTCTCTCAGGAGGAGCTACCACCTTGATCTTCATGCTGCTTGGGGCCAAAGCAGTGATTTCTTTGCTCATTCGGTCAGCAATGCCTGGGAACATGGTGGTACCACCACTAAGGACAATGTTTCCATAGAGATCCTTCCTAATATCAACATCACACTTCATGATAGAGTTATATGTGGTTTCATGAATGCCTGCAGCCTCCATTCCAATCATTGATGGCTGGAACAGTACTTCTGGGCATCGGAAACGCTCAGCCCCAATTGTGATGACTTGCCCATCAGGTAACTCGTAGCTCTTCTCAACCGAGGAACTAGTCTTGGAAGTCTCTAGTTCCTGCTCATAGTCGAGTGCGATGTAAGCTAGCTTCTCCTTCATGTCCCTCACGATTTCACGTTCTGCCGTGGTGGTAAAGGAGTAACCACGCTCGGTTAAGATTTTCATGAGGGCATCAGTGAGGTCACGACCAGCTAAGTCAAGACGTAGGATAGCATGTGGGAGGGCATACCCTTCATATATGGGGACAGTGTGGCTGACACCATCTCCAGAGTCCAAAACAATACCTGCAGCAAAAACAAACAGCACCCTGTAAGGAGAGCGCAAGATTGTATTATTCTCGTAAAGTAGAAAGGTACACACAGAAAGAGTATAGATAGAAAAGGGATTATCGTATTGCTTTACACACGTAGTCTTCAACCCAAAAATCAAACTAAGGAAACTGAAAGGCATTTCTCTCCGGAAGTCCTTCAGAAACAGTATCAGAGTTCAGTAATTTGAACAAATAGCAGATTGAAAGGTTTCAAATAGCCAAATCCAATACACTCAAATTACTTGTACAGTATTTCTTTTTGAGACTTTTAGTCTGTCACTTCTTATACACCTGCTACTAGAAAGGAGACATTCCTGCTCAACTAAGATAAGCTAACATGAAGCTAGAAAAAGGGCAGTAACGGATTCTGAATTTCACTAACCATCTTCTGGGAACGTTAGGAAAAAAGAAAAAGAAATCGTCGGTCAAAATGCTCACCTGTTGTACGACCACTGGCATAAAGTGATAGAACAGCCTGGATGGCAACATACATGGCTGGAGCATTAAAGGTCTCAAACATGATCTGGCAAGATTGTATTATTCTAGTAAAGTAGAAAGGTACACATAGAAAGAGTATAGATAGAAAAGGGATTATCGTATTGCTTTACACATGTAGTCTTCAACCCAAAAATCAAACTAAGGAAACTGAAAGGCATTTCTCTCCGTAAGTCCTTCAGAAACAGTATCAGAGTTCAGTAATTTGAACAAATAGCAGATTGAAAGGTTTCAAATAGCCAAATCCAGTACACTCAAATTACTTGTACAGTATTTCTTTTTGAGACTTTTAGTCTGTCACTTCTTATACACCTGCTACTAGAAAGGAGACATTCCTGCTCAACTAAGATAAGCTAACATGAAGCTAGAAAAAGGGCAGTAACGGATTCTGAATTTCACTAACCATCTTCTGGGAACGTTAGGAAAAAAGAAAAAGAAATTGTCGGTCAAAATGCTCACCTGTTGTACGACCACTGGCATAAAGTGATAGAACAGCCTGGATGGCAACATACATGGCTGGAGCATTAAAGGTCTCAAACATGATCTGGGTCATTTTCTCACGGTTAGCCTTTGGGTTAAGAGGTGCTTCAGTAAGTAGAACTGGATGCTCCTCCGGGGCTACACGGAGTTCATTATAGAATGTATGATGCCAGATCTTCTCCATGTCATCCCAATTACTCACAATACCATGTTCAATAGGGTACTTCAGAGTTAAAATACCACGCTTGGACTGAGCTTCATCACCAACATATGCATCTTTTTGCCCCATACCAACCATCACACCAGTGTGACGTGGACGGCCAACAATGCTAGGAAACACAGCCCTTGGAGCATCATCTCCAGCAAATCCAGCCTAAAAATTAACAGTGTGACAAATAAATTAAAATGTATAGTTCACATTATTAATCTAAGCTCTCAGCAGATACAAATAGCTGAACATTTCATATACACTTCAAAAAATAAATAAGTCTATTTACCTTAACCATTCCTGTTCCATTATCACAGACAAGTGGTTGAATATCCTCAGCATCTGCCATCTTCTGTTAACTGGACAAAAGTATCCGCTTCAAATTAGGAAAAAAAATGAAGGAAAAAAAAAGATAAGATCTAAAAGAAAGTTAACAAACATAGGATAAAATGAAAACCAACATTAAGCCTTCCAGATTCCAACTATTGTACAACAATAATATGCATCATCAACTAATCCACAAGGTAGATACCTAAATTTTTATTCACCAGCTCATCAATGATAATGAAGATCCTCAAACAACTGATATTAGCTCAGAAATATAATTTTTTTCCCGAATATAAAGGTTTGCATAGAATCAAATTACATGTAAAAAATTTAATGATATTTTTTCAAATATTAAATTTTGTTTGCTAAAATTTATTATGAGAAATGGATGATTAAAAATCCTCATGTCAAAGTGTGTCCTGTGCAAACCGTATATTTGCAACAATAAAAGTATAGTGTTCCTTTTTTTAGGATGCATGGTGTATAGCTAAATACCTCAAAACCAAATTGAAGATCAAACAGAACAAAAAGGTACAAGTTAAACTGATTTAATTAAAATTTTCAGAGGAGACAAGTGTCATTGATAAATTAAGAAAAAGAAGTCACATTTAACAGAGAATATATAGCATAATAGATGAATAGCATACGGTAATAATGTATTTCAAACAGCCAAGTATTTAGGGGGTGTATTCAATTAAGATTTTTAAAGACTTTTTTTAAGTGACATACTTTTGTAGAATTTGTGGGATTTTAATGACTTTCAAAGACTTTAAAGACTTTTAAAATGACTTTTATAGACTATGAAATAAGTAATAGACTTTTATAAACTTTTTATCAAGAGTGTGATAGACTTTTGTATACTTCTAATATATCTTGCAACTTATATTAATTGTTAATTAGCCCATGTGTACAACATCTCCCTCTTTTTTCATGAACTAGAGTAAATCTCATTATATTATTGTGGCATTAGATTTTATATATGTTGAAAGCATTCATATTATTCTACTCATTTCATAATACATTTGGATACTCGGATACCAATAAAACTTTAGAAACTACAGACGCAATACAAAAATTAAGCTCACTTTTTATTGAGCTATATATACTTTATGCATATGCATATGCGTACGCTTATTTGGAATTATTGTTTTTCATTCCGGTCTACAAAAGTTGTCATCAATACTTATTTACATAACTAGCAATTAAAAAATTAATATAAACATTTGCAATATATATCGATTTCCATTCAAATATTTGAATATTACCTCGTCTTAGTATCAAAATTGCAAATAAAAATAATATATACTTGTTTCATGTATATTTTAAAATAGAAAGTTATTTTTCAAATAAAAAAATATTTTTTTATTTATATTCTTTTTAATAAATTTTTAGTTTAGTAATGTAACATATAATAAAATTATGATAAAAAGCTTGAAGAACTTATATATTTTATACAACTATATATCACTATAAAGTATGTACTCCTATATAAATTACTTTCCCTCTCTCATTCTTTTTTTTCTTCATTTAACTCTGATTCTAAGTTAATTTACGAAATTATAAAATTTTAAAATATTGTGTATTTATTTTTATTTTTGAAATAATAACGTGTGTTTATTATTAAATAACAAATAAATTCAAATTTTAAAAATTTTGAATTTTGTACATTGACTACAAAAACAAAATAAATATTTTATTTTTGTAGATACAACAGAAGTATTAATTATTCTAGATTATAAAGTAATAAGAAATATTGGATTCATGTGAAGTAATTAGAAATATTGGATTCATGTGAATTGTATTTTAAATTTATTTAGCTTATTAAGATGAGATATGAAGTCTTTAAAAATCTTTAGAGATGAGGTCAGACTTTGGATATGGGTTGATAGTTATAATTCTTCTTCTAAAGTCTGTCAAACTCTATCATTTAATAGAAATCTGAAAAGTCTATGACTTTTTGAATATCAAAATACTTTTATAGACTTTGTAAAAATCTTAATTCAATACCACCTAACTTTTAAAGACATTAAAAAAGTTGTAATTGAATACCACTAAACTTTTATAAACTCTTTAAATGTCTTGATTGAATACAACCAAACTTTTAAAATCTTTAAAAATCTTAATTGAATACACCCCCCTTAATTTGATCATATCCGCCATGCATTAAACAAATTATAATCAGAAACAGATTATAATCAAAGAGCGCCAAAATGAAACACAGAGCATGCAAAAGAGCCTAATACAATAGAAACAAGAAAAAGATTTGACCTCCCACCGAACTTGCTGTCACCTTCTCGCTATCAAATTCAAGAAAAAACAATCATCATTGCATTGGCCACATCAATCAAGATGCATTTTACACGTCAAACAATATGCAAGAAACAATATTACAAACATGAAATCCACTTTACAAAAATAATGGCATTTGATGAAAACTTTTACAGAATAAAATCCTACTTTGATCTATGTGATTGTGATCCTAACAATGCAACAAAATGCAACAAAACTGATCAAATTCATGACAATGTAACGGATTTGTCGAAAATAACATAAAAGAGATAAAGAGATCAAGGTGATCCACCAAAATGTGTAACAACAAACCAAATTCAGCTTCAAACAAAAAGAATTTACAAACAAAATGATCCATAAACACAAAAATATATAAGATCAGCGAAAAGAACAAGTAAAAAACCTCAAAAGCTAAGAACTGCAGTCTGCATAAATACTCATATCAAACAGATGGACAACAAACACAATCGAAAATGTATATAGAGATGTATACCTATACAGAGAGGAGAGAGAAAATACCTCGGCAAGAGGGGGTGATGGTGATCGGATCGTGGAAAGGTGTCCGCGCCCTTTGTTGGAGTTTCAATTCAAAAATAAAAGAGGAGAAGAAGAGAGCAAAAAGGAAATGTGGGGTTGGGTGGGGTGGAGTGAAATGAAATGGAGATGAAATTCGGTTTGAATGAACATTTAATTCAATCCCCTCATTTGACCCGACTTTCTTGCCCTGTCTACGATCCTGCGCGTCCACTAATTTTGGGCTCTCCGATCTATGCTCCTCCTGACGCGTGTTCTTCCTGGTCTGGGGCTCTCTTAATTCTAACTGTTTCCTTATATGGGCCTCACAACAATATTTTCTGATCCAAAGAAAGCCATAGACCACATAGTCCATAGTTATTTTTTATTTGAGAAATTTTATTCGACTTAAAATATAAATTATTATTTAAATTATTGACTTTTTTTATTTCAATTAATTTTTACAATTAGGTAATTAAATTTTTAATTCTTTTTTTACTATCTTTTAATTCGACATATTGATTATGTGAGCTGTTCACTAGGTCTATTGGTGCTTAAGCCTAGTTGTAAAAACTTATTTTAAATAAAATTTTCACATTTATTAAAAATTAAAAGGTAAAACATTATAAACTTCATGAATTTTCACCCTTTGATGTTTAATAAATATCAAAATAATAAATTTTTTTAGACATAAGCATTGATTGCCTTAATAAGCAAGACACCCCATCGATTAAATAAAAATTAAAAGTTTGATAACCTAATTGTAAAAATTGAAAAATTAATTCCCAAAAAAAATATCAATAATTCAAAATTGCAATTTAGATTTAATACAAACAACTATACCCCATTTACTCTATTTTCTAACTTTGTTTGTTTCATACTAATTTTAGACAAATCTCAGTCAAAATGCACATTATATACCAATAAAATTTATTTTCTAACTTAGTTTGTTAAACCGAATTTTAGGCATTCTCAATCAAACTGCACATTATATTATATAGCAATAAAATATCAACAATAATTATGACAAGTAATTACCGATTAAAAAGCAAAAATGATCACCCCTATACCAAGATTTGCTCCCATCCCTTGATCTTGCAACGAAGGATCCAGATTAGGTTGGATGAACAGATGGTGCGATCCAACTTTGGACCTCGATTCATCTCCCTATACACAGACAACTTCAAGTCATTCATCCTCAATATTTCCTTGATCAAATCAACCTGCTTGAACCCCATATCCTGAAGTTCCTTTAGAAGGATCTCCTCACCACTGATATCTTCTGTATTAGATGTTATAGTATTAGTCGCATCGGCTGCAACCAACTACAGAGAAATCAACAATTGGGTATGCAACTGATGAAATCAACGAAATTTAGCATAAAAAGCTCCAAATGGAGATGTCCTTAGAATTTAGCATCTGTGGTCTAAGCAAACATATTTGAATTGATAACTAGATACCTTAATTTTTTATTTCCCAGCTAATGTGATATTGTTTGTGTTAACGCCTGATTTTGTACGTCTGACGAAATCACCAAAAGCAGGTCAAAATAGCGCCAACGGTTGATGGAGTAATTGTTGTGAAATCAAACTCACGAAATACACTCACATAAACATAAATAAAAAAATATAAAGTATAAACACAATAATTTACGTGGAAACCCAATTGGAAAAAAACCACGGAGAGAGAGTAATTCACTATAATAATATTGAGAGTACAAGATGTGTATTTGTGTTGTATCTCTTGTGTGTATGTTGGCCCTCCCAAATCCTAGCTTGTAGCCGTATATATAGAAGTCACCTCCATCCGCATCCAACTAGGAGAATGACTCCTTTTGTAGAATCACCTTATAACTACTGAATCCAGTAGGAGTCCTAATTAAACCTCCTTATCCCACCAAATAAGAAAACACAATCCTATTTTAATAAGGACTCTCCACTGTCACAATAAATTACATACGGGCCATCACCATTAAATAGATTGGGTTGCACCATGGCTAGACCCAAATAATCACATGAAGCTTAACATTTCGTACCCCGAAGTGACATCAATTAGCTGGTCTATGTTGGGTAAGGGATAGAAATCTTTAGGGCATGCCTTATTCAGGTCCGTGTAATCGATGCACATCCTCCACTTCCCATTTTGCTTCTGAACCAATATCACATTCGTTAGCCACTCGGGATAGTCGATCTCAAAGATGAACCCTACCTCTAACAGTTTCGTAACCTCTTCGTCTATGATCCTCTGTCTTTCCGGGGCGAAGGTCCTTCTTTTCTGTATCACCGGCTTCCTCTTCGGGTCAGTATGAAGCCTATGCAATGCTATTGTTTCGCTTACCCTGGGAATATCGCTAGGTTCCTAAGCGAAGATGTCGGCGTACACCCGAAGCAATTCCACCAGACCCGTTCGCAGCTGTTCGGTTAATCCCGCCCCGATTTTGATCAGTTTATCTGGATTCCCCGGTATTAACTCGACATCCTCCGTTTCCTCTGCCGGTAGGGCCATGGGTTCAGTATTTCCCTCAGTGAACGGCTCTATCTCGATGGTCATCGTCTGTTTCTGCTTACTGACCCCGACCCCTGAAGAAATCAAGGTATTCCGATAACACCTTCGGGCGATATCGAGATCTCCTTTTACCTCCCCTATCCCGTTCGGTGTTGGGAACTTGATTTTGAAGTGGGGTATAGACGTGACTGTCTGCAGTGCCGCTAAAGTAGGTCTTCCCAAGATTGCGTTGTAAGCCGAATCCACTTGTACGACAAAGAATTTTACCATAATTTCTGTCTGTTGAGGGGCCGTACCGAATCTGACTGGTAACTCTATCGTGCCTGACACATGAACCGGGTTGCCACTGAAACCGTATAATGGGCCCTCTCCTCCCAATTCCATCTTCTTTCCTCCCAACTCCATCCTCTGGTAGGCATGTGTATAGAGTATGTCGACCGAGAACCCGTTGTCGATCATCATTCTCTTCATGTCCACTGGCCCGACCTGAGCCGTTATCACCAGTGCCTTGTCGTGTGGTTCAATGTGATCAGTAGGGTAGTCGTCATCTGAGAAGGAGATGGTCGTGCCTGAATATGGCCTGTCTTTTCTGGGTGAGGAGCCAGCTAGTGACAGTACGGCTTCGAGATGCCCACTCCCCTTCCTACCGGTTACACGCCCTACCGGCCCGCCCGATATCACATCAATAACTCCTCGGGCTTGTGGGTTCGGCTGCGGCTGTGCTTCTCGGGTGAGCTCTCTGTTCTCCTCTTGTGGGGCTTCCGACCCTTCTCTGCCAACTACGTACTGTACCAATTGCCCGTTCTGAACGTTCTTTTCTATTAAGTCTTTCAAGTTAGTGCAATCTTCTGTCATGTGATCCCGACTCTGGTGGTACGCACAATACTTGTTCCAACCTCTCTTCCCCGGCTTCGGGATCGTTTGGCATAGTTCGAAAAAGGGCTTGTTTCGCATTTCCTCCAGTATCTTAGCCCGATCTGTATTGAGTGCGGTGTACACTTTGTTAACATTTTTGTTTGGGAAGAGTGGTCATCCACTGCCCGCCCCTCCCCCGTTGTAGTTCTTCTTACTGTAACTTTCTGACCTGCCCTGATTATCTGACTTCTGATAACTCTGTTTATCCCTATCTCTGGATTTCTCGTATAATTGGGCTGATGGCTTGAAATTCCCCATCGCCTCCTCGATCGCTATGCGTCCCTCGGCCCTGTAGAAGGCTTCTGTTAGGTCGGCCGGGGGGTTGATCACCAGGTCCTTCATCAGCTTCTTTGATTTTTCGATGTCTAGCCCCGTTGTGAAGAATCCCAAGGCTTGTGGGGAATTTAGCTCCGCCACCGACCCCACAGCCTCTTGAAACCTCTTAACATACTGCCCCAGGCTCTCATCTGGTCTCTGCCTAACCTGCATGAGGGATGCTGTGATCTTTTCCCGTCTCTTATTACTCCCGAACAGTGCGTGAAACTTTTCCCGAGACGCCAAGATTCCCATCCATTCCCGGGCACTCTTCTTCAGGGTAGTAGCAAACATATGACACTTGGCCGCATCAGAGTGGCCATAATAAGTCATCAACCTGTCATACCCATCAGAATGGTCATAAGGATCCCCCAGCCCGTCATAAGTCTCCATCGGGGGGATCTTCCTTTTGGGGTCCGCTGTCTCCTGATTAATTTCTGGCGAAAAGGGTGACCCTAAACAGGCCAAGGGCACCTCCGTTGGGCTCTTGGCCAACAGCAGTTTCTGCAATTCAGCTACCCTTCGAGCAAGGGGGTCGGATTCTCCTTCGTGAGGGGACGATTGGGGTCTGTCCCTCTCACGTTCGGGAATCTCGTCTCCCCTCCTCTGTCCAGACCTGCCCGGGTGTTCTGACCATCGTCCTGCTGATCGGCTCCTCCTCCAGCTTTGACCGTCCCTGGAACAGCTTCGGTATCTATTCATCTCCCTTTCAGCCTCTCCCCTTCCGGGTGACCGAGACCGGTTACGGTGCCTACGCCTTTTAGAGGATGCCTCTTGCTCCCCGACCACGTTAGCCATCTGTAGTTCTAGCTCCTCCTGCTGAAGACGTAGGGCCATCATGGCATCTTTGTTTTGCTGCATCTTTTTCTGCAGGATGAATTCTCTCTGGTCTCGACTACCTTGGCTACGACTTTTTTCATGCACCTCCAGCACTCGTGAGTTAGCTTCGTCTATCCGACTAGCCTGGTTGGGGGTAATTTGGCTTTCGTGAAAGAGCCGCCTCTGGGGGGAGCCAGCAGGCTCCCTCTGATCGTCATGGATTCTGGAACCCAGTCTGTCCTTCACTTGCCCTCTCACTTGAGTGGTCTGGTGTGACTTGGCATTTTCCCGGTCGGAAACTGCATACTCCACGCTCGCCATAGTTTCTTGTCGGAAAAGAATCTGATTGTGATTGTTTAAGCACTGAAGCCCTCCTTCTAGTGCCAATGTTAACGCCAAGTTTCGCCGGCGCGTCCAATCACAGAATCCACGCGCTAGAACCTGCACAGTAACAGATCACACAGAAGCTTGACGACTTGTGCCGCCGGGGGATAGCTCCGATGTGAGAATGAGTACAGGTCGTTACAAGGTTTAACAATGGAGGCTAAGTGTTTAGTGCTAAAAAGTATGAATTACCTCATAATGATAACCTAGGCCCTGTATTTATAGTACTCACCACCTTAGAATTCTTCTCCCAGTCGGATTAGGACTCCTAGTGTATGGTAGTTACCATAACTTGGGTCCAACACAATATCCTTAAAAGGTGCAAGTAGAGTCCAACCGCATCACCACCTTTGGAGTTACCTTATATGCATACTAATAAGTACCCAGACTCTGCACGCAGGAGAGCCCACCGTGCAGGCCCTTACGGTCCTATAACTTCGTCCTCATAGAAAGATACCTATACCGAAGGGCCTTTAGCTCTCCACTGCTCAAATGCTTGACTCCTTCAGAGGCAGACTACACACTTCGGGAGGTGCATGAAGGGATCTGTGGAGATCACATGGGAGCGAAGTCACTAGCACATAAGATTTTGAGGCAGGGGTATTACTGGCCAACTATCTATGCTGAAGCAAAGGAATTCGTTAGGAAGTGCCCTAAGTGTCAGCTAAACAGCAACGTTCCGCATCAACCGCCTGAAGAGCTCTATTCGGTCTTATCCCCAATTCCATTCGTTGTATGGGGAAACGATATCCTGGGTACTCTACCAAAAGCTAAGGGACAAGTTAGCTTTGTGATCGTGGCTATTGATTACATGACGAAGTCGGTCGAAGCCAAACCACTGCAAAAGATCACCGAGAAGGAGTGTTTGAAGTTTCTTAAAGAAGGAGTAGTCTACCGGTTCGGTATCCCGATGGGAGTAGTCTCAGATAATGGCAGACAGTTCGTGGGATCAAAATTCAAGGGCTTTCTGAAGGAGTTAAGGATCCAACAACGCAAGACTTCGGTGGCCCATCCTCAGTCAAACGGTCAAGTGGAAGTGACCAATCGAACACTACTCAACGGGATAAAGCGCAGATTGGACGAGTTAAAGGGTCGGTGGCCCGAAGAGCTGCCATCCGTTTTGTGGGCGTACCGAACTACTCCAAGGACCACAATCGGAGACTCTCCGTTCAGGCTAGCATTTGGGACCGATGATATCATTCCAGTCAAGATCGGATTCCCAACCCTTCGGGTCAGCCAGTACAAAGAGCTATACAATGAGGAAGGCTTGAGAACAAATTTAGATCTGCTAGATGAAGTTCGGGATTTGGCTGTGATGAGGTTGGCAATCTATCAGCAATGGACAGCCCGGCATTATAATCGGAAGATAAAACCTAAGAGGTTTGCATCTAGTCCTTCGGGAGTTGGAGGCTTCAACCCCCCAGAACATCGGCAAGTTAATGCCTAATTGGAAGGGGCCTTATGAGGTGGTAGGAGTGCCGAAGCCAGGAACATACCGACTTCGAGCAATGGACGGTTCGGAAATAAAAAATACATGGCATACTGGAAGACTTAGAAAGTTTTACCAGTGATAGTTATGTTATTCTTATTCTTACCCATGTAACCGATTCAATCTAAAGGATATAAATGAAAGTTTTTATTCCTGTCAATATTTAACTTCATCTATATGCATATATTTCATTATTACCCGAACAGACACACTTCGAGCACTATCCGATCAAGAGGTTCGGAGAGATACCACTGATCGAGATAAGTCCCGAAGCATAACTGACCGAGAGTTCAATAAATTCTTAAAGTACAGGTCTCGGGTACCATCCGATCAATAGGTTCGGAAAGACACCACTGATCGAGATAAGTCCCGAGTATAACTGTTGGACCCTTCAAGATCAGATAAACTCTAAGGACAATCCGATCAGAAGGTTCGGGTGGACATAATTGATCGAGATTAGTCATAAGTAAAACTGACAAGAAACATTCAGGGGCCAAAAGTATATCTCATTTATACTTTAGAAAATTTTTACAAACCCAATCGCCTACGATTTGGGCAAAGTACATAAAAAAAAAATCCTAAGTATCTACTCTGCAGGGGGATCGTCTTCGGCTCCAGACTCGTCATTAGAAGAGTCAAGGATGGAGATATCGAGCCCAGCAACCATCAGCTTTGCCTTAGCCTTCTCCCGATAAGTCTCATACCCTTCTCCAAATTGGGTTATGACCTTATCATTCAGGGCTTCAGATTCTTCATATTCGGCGATGGCCTGCTGTCGGGTCTCGACAACCTTCTCGGGAAATGCGTTGACGGTAGCAGTCAAAGTGTTGTTCTCCTTGATCAAGAACATCATCTTGATGTGCATCTCGGAGTACTTGTCTGTAATACTGTCAATAGCATTCTCCCGATCCTTGACCTCCTGAAGCAGATGATCTTTCTCTGCCAGAAGAGTGTTGTGCTGATGCTCCAGCTCTTCGATCCGGTCTTCTGCTCGAACCGCCCTGATTTGGGTCTCAACATGAGAATCCTGTTCCTTCTTCAGGTCCGACCGCAGACCCCGAACATCAGCCTCAAGCAACTCTATTTTCGTCCCCAGCTGAACTTCTTTCTTTGTGGTTCGAGCGAGGGGAGGGATGGCTCGGGCTAGTATAGCGTTGGCTTGCAGTGAACACATACATCAGTGCAAAAAGTAAAAGTTAAACTTAATAGCAGCAATCAGATTGGCAAAAGGAATTACCTGTGTCTGAGCTCGAATGTAGGCCACCAAGAACTAATCAGAAGAATACCCCTTAAACCGATCGTCGTCACCCGGAAGTTTGAAGTGATCAAAGAGGGTAAAAGGGAAGACCTCTGATGGGCTCTTGGGCCAACAAGTAGTCGGCGATCCTTGGGAAGAGCTGGGCCCGGAAGAAAGGGTGGCGGCATGGTCCGGACCAGGGAACACCATATGTCCCGTCGGGCGGTCGGAACCCTCCGACAATCGAGGTCTTTTGGGTGGGGGTTCGAGAGGGACTTCTTCGGTGTCCTCCGAATCCTCAATCACCTCGGACAGAGGAGGGGGCGGCGGTGGAGTCGGCTTAGGTATGGAATGTGGAGGGGCTTTTGCAGGCGCTTTGATGGCCGGTTTGTAGGGCTTCTTGGACTTTTTCAATAAAGCCGCCTTCTCCGCGTGGCTCATCTTCAGCGCCCCTTTCTGAGTGGTCGGGGGCTCGGGCCCCGAAGTGGACCCCAGTGATAGCTCGCTGATCGAGACCATATCCTCCTCAGGAGCGTCGTCAGTCACTGCGGGTCGGATGAACCCGGTTGTGATGGTGGTGGGGATAAAGGCGTCGACGACGCCCTCGGGCTTGAAAATGGTCATTGCATGGAGACAAAGGGGTTAAGACATGGAATGCTTATCAGAAAAGGAGATAAAATAAAGAAAAACAGTAGGTACTCACAGCCGTGTTTGTACAACCAGGCTTCGTCCATTAGAAGCCCTAGATTCCACTGGGTTTTCTTCTATTTCATGTAAAACGTCTTGAAGGCCTCGGCCCGGCCCTTCGGAAACTTAGAAATCTTGGCCGCCTGGTCGGCTGGATGGGCCCAGGAGGGAAGGAGCTGAAGGTCGGATCCCTTGGCAAAAAATCACTGTTCGTGCCACCCCTTGTTGCTCGAAGGGGTTTTGATCGGGACGGTGCGGTTGGGGCGTCTGTTGAGCTGTCGAAGACCGGGCTCTTTTGAATTGCTGACGGTGAACAGGGCAAAGAACAGATCAAGCCCGGGAGTGAGTCCCACCTCTTGGCAGATGGCGATGAAAGAAACTAGGTGGATATACGCGTTCGACACGAGTTGCGTGAACCCGACTCCGATGAAGGTCAAGAAGGAAGAAATGAAGTCGTGAAGGGGGAACCGAACCCCGTACCTCAAAACGTACAAGGGGACGGCCACCCATTCACCCTCGGGCCTCCAGAACATATTCTCATCGGGTCGAGGGATCCTGAGTTTGTATTCTTTAGGTATTTTAAAAAGGGCTCGGATATCGGAGATCTGAGAGGGGGTAATGGTAGATGGAGTGTGGAGGTGGGAAAACTCCTCCGAGGAGTGGTAGGCGTTTCGAACCCTAGTCTCAGCGTCTACCGGAGTAGGCAGGGCGTCAAGAGTGGTGTCAGTTGGTACTACCGGTAGCTCGACTTCTACAAGGTCGCCGGTGGTAACGGTGGTGGCGATAGGCTTGGTGACCGGAAGGGTGTTGGAATCAGCCATTGGAATATAAGATCGAAGGGAATGTGATGCGAATGAGAAGTTTTGGAGAGGAAATGAACAAAAATAGCACTTAAACGCTAAACAGAGTTGAGGAAAATGGAGGAGCAGTATCTCGCCGAAAATCGCCTTGCCCGAAAATTTGAAAGCAGAGGATTTGAGAAAGAGGAGTCAGTAAAGGTGATAATGAGGGGGAAGTGGGGTTTTATCAGGAGTATGGCACGGAACCCCAGGGCGGCTATTAAATGCTTAAGGTGGGTCCAAGCGTGAAAAGGCGTACAACGTTTCAAATATCTATAATAGACCGTTGGACTTCCCCAGACAGCTCATCATTAGCTGTTATGACCTTTCGAGATCCTGACCTTCCAAGTCTCTAATTATAAATATGTTATAATCAGAGACTGGGGTGCAATGTTCGGGAGTGTTTTACCGACCCTTAGTTGGGCCGAAGGCTTAATATCCGAAGGGCTTGAGAGGTCGATGGGCCAAAGCCCACGAAGATGTTGGAGGTGTTCGGGTAGGCATTCGAGCCCTCCTAGGCCGGAGCCGAATCCAGTTTTGTGGTGTTCGGGGTCGGGTCTTCGAGTCCTTTGGGCCGAAGCCCAGACCGAGTTATAGGACCGTAAGGGCTTGCACGGTGGGCTCTCCTGCGTGCAGAGTCTGGGTACCTATTCGTATGCATATAAGGTAACTGCAAAGGTGGTGATGCGGTTGGACTCTACTTGCACCTTTTAAGGAGATTGTGTTGGACCCAAGTTATGGTAACTACCATACACTAGGAGTCCTAATCCGACTGGGAGAAGGATTCTAAGGTGGTGAGTACTATAAATACAAGGCCTAGGTTATCATTATGAGGTAATTCATACTTTTGAGCACTAAACACTTAGCCTCCATGGTTAAACCTTGTAACGGCCTGTACTCATTCTCACACCGGAGCTATCCTCCGGCGGCACAAGCCGTTAAGCTTCTTTGTGATCTGTTACTGTGCAGGTTCTAGCGCGTGAATTCTGTGATTGGACGTGCCGACGAAACTTGGCGTTAACAGTTTGGTTCCTTCTTTATGGTTCGGTTAGATCCAGACAATCGGCAAACAAAGAGCCAAGAGACCAACGACAAGGAATATTCAAAGACACATTAGAATCAATTTAATAGTGCAGCAGGCCATGCTATTGCTTTGCTTTGGTCCACCCTCGGCCGGCCCATTTTTAACCAATACATGGAATTAATATCTTCAATTTTGTACATACTACTGACCAGAAAACTGTTTGCCAAAAGCTTACCTAGCTACCGACTGATAAAGTATACCAACTAGTATCTTTTCGTTTCACAAAAACAGCTCATTTTATAATATTTAAAATGTAGTAATTTTATTTCATATTTATTCATAAAATTATTAAATTGTTTATTGTAGTAAATATTATTGGGTGACTTAAATTTAATTGTGGTGCGGTCCTCTTCTCAAACTTGATACTCCATTAAAATTTATATAAAAAGAACAAAGAATATATATATATATACATGGTCCGGATCAAGTGCATACCCCTTATCTTACTCACTCGTACTCATCCCCCTTTAGGGAAGGACCCGACGACGGTTTAGGTCATACAACCGTCCTCTATATTTTTAGCAACGGACAACATATAGCGTCGCTAAAAGTATAGACGATAGTTGTATGACCGAACCGTCGCCGGATCCGTTGCTAAAGGGAGTGCGCACGAATGAGTAAGATAAGGGGTATGCAATTGATCCGGACCGTATATATATATATATATATATATATATATATATATATATATATATATATGTTTGTGTGTGTGTGTGTGAGACAGAGAGAGAGAGAGATTGGTGTGAACTTAACCATGTCTGAACGGGAGTTGAAATTGGGAAGAGGGAGAGATGATTGTTGGAGATGGGAAGCAAAATCATTAAGCATGAGCATGAGAATGAGAGATGCAATTATGTGCCATCAGAGTCTGTATTTGTGTTTTTGTGTTATACTTGTACTTATAACCATCATGCCCCACGTTACCATAACATTTTCTTTGGCGGATCCATGAACTTTTTCCGGTAGAGCAAATTTTAATTAATTTTTTTTATTAAAATTAAATAAATAAAATTTAAACTAATCCTGATAATGTTTACAAATTGCAATAAATATTCATAATCCAAACTAAAAAGGGAATTTCAAATAAAAAATATTTAGATACAATTTAAAATTTTATTTCGATTAAATTTGAATTATTCTCCAAATGCTCAAAGCCTCAAACTAAATTTACTTTCTGTATTCAAACAAAACCATGAGATAATTTCAAACCATAAACTAGTTTTGTACTTTTAAGATTTCACCAAGCCTTAAAACTAAGAAGATTTGTGTACTTGTATTTAGAATTGGTTTATGAAATTTATTTTACCCCCCTCCAAGTTTAATTCCTCCATTAATCTGTTCACTTGAATTTATTAATTTACATATCTGTCATGCCTCTATACATATAAAAAAGATTCAAGCAAGGACAACTGTTAATTGTTGTTAACTGTTAATTCAAGCAATGAAATAAATTTGTTGTTTGTGTATTTATGCACAACTAATTGGATACTATTCTATCTTAGCTACATTAATTGTTGCTTAGGGATGTTAGGATGTTAACTAAACTTATTTATATGAAGGCTTTGGCGTAGTTTAGTTTATGGATGGTAAGACTGTTTAGGCAATGAGAATAAGATAAAACATTCTTTAGATTACACATCAAATCAACAAATTATTCCACCTGAAGATAATTTTTAGTTTCATTGGGAACTTTTTAAGGCAAAAATAAAGGAAAATGACAAGGCACTAAAAGGTGGCAACTTACAACTACTAGGTGCTTTGGCACTTGCTAACTTTTAATCTCTTAGCACACTCCCATGAGTCATGTCCGCGATGGTGAAATCCAAGCAATCTTATGGATGGTCCCCACAGGCCACACCCACTCTCCCTTCGGTCCTTATATTTTGTCATATAATAATACAGTAGTACGATATAATATCATAAGCTTGAAATAAGTTAAAGTTAATAGTAAAGATCTTGATATAATTAAAAAATAAATCCTCTATAATTGAATATGAAATTTGGATACAAGTGTTTTATAAATTTATCTATTTATGTATTTTAACCGCATTATTAAACATTAATTTTTATGTCCAATTATCATGTTTGTATAAAAATTTTCTTAAAGAAGTCGTATTATAATTTGACTGACGACTTAGTACCAAATACTTATGATTTGACGCAATATAAATTTGTCTAAATCAACATGGATTGTCAATTTATAATTATCACCCTACTAGAGACCTTGTTTTGTTTTATTAATTTTAATTCTTTGTGTCAACCTTGTAATTATTGTATATTTATTTACAGATGAATTCATTCTTAAAATTAGTCGTGAAGCATTTACAATGACATTTATTATTGTAAAAAGTGGGTGTATAGTACGTATAAACAAATACTTTTTGAGATGGAGAAATTAAGAAAAGGGTTAAGGTTCCTACAACAAATCTCTACGTACCACCTCACTCCATGTAATGTATCCCCCACCATATTCAACGCGGGAATCCGTGGAAGGATGCCAGCTAAAATTACGTCTGATCATGTGGTTATTGTAGTATCTTTTTGTAGATTTTATTTTAATAAAAAGGAGATGGAGTTATTATATATATAGTTGGACTGATTGGGATCTGGGCAAGGAACTAAGGTTGGCATGTCACAAGTGTTTGTCAATGGATTGGGTAGCAGCAATCAAACAATATTGTTTCTCTATTATTATCAAATTAATACTCCACCCTTTTTAAAATATAAAATATTGTTATTATAAAGAGATACAGAGGGTGACGAGTGCCCACTTAATTAATATCTAGTCTAGATAAAAAAAAGGCAGTTTAAAAGTTTTTGCTAAATATTGTGAGAATTAATTAATTTTGACTGAATAAGTAAACATGCATGCATCATGAGATTGTTTCCTTGTGGGTAAGCACGTGGTTTGATGCGTCAAAGAGCGTAGAAATCAGCAAAGCGGTAAAATTAAAGAGGAAGAAAAAGAGAAGGGTTGAGCTTCTGATATATCTGAATTAATTAAAAAGAGAGATATATGTGTGTTTTATTCGCATTGGATCCTTCGCCGAAGGGGTTATGAAAACTTCCACCTTTTCTCTCTCATTTAAAATAGTAGGTAAAAAATTAGTAATATAAAGACAAAAAAAGCAAAAAATTAAATAAATAAACATATAAAAAAAATGGCCAGCTGATGATCATGATATATTCTTTCATAGTTTCATTCTTTGACACTCCACTTCTATTAATTTCTAACCCTCAGCCTGCAGCCTGCAGCCTGCAGCCAGCAGCCATCTATATATCTCGCTCTCTGCCGTTTAGACTTCTTCTTCTTCTTCTCCTCTATATCTAATTTAATTCCGCCGCCCATATATTTTAAATTTTAATTATCTCTCCGATCCTCACGTCACGTACAATAAAATTAGCTCATTTTCATTCATGGGCATGTCTAATTCTGAGTTATTTCTTTCTGAAAAAGATCAAAATCTAATAGAATGCAATTTCATGTCAACACCCTTGTTACGATTCCAAGAAAGTTGTCAACTTTCGCAACAAGAAGATAATGGAGAAGATAAATGTGAAGTTTTGGTTTCGAATTCATTGGAGATCAAATTGCCGTCTTTAGGAGAGTTTAAGGTCGAGGATTACGGATGTACGACTCCAACATCTTTGGAACACAAAATCCCTCTGATCTGTCCGCCGCCTCCAAGAAAGCCCAAGTCACTTCCGTCCATGAAGCGAAAAGCGTCGTCGTCGTCTCAACGTAGAATTCTTCTTGATTTTTCTACCGAGATCGAGTCAATGTTTCCTCCGGCTCTTCTTGCAGATCTTGGCAATAAGATCAAGAAAGTAAGGACAGCTTAATTAACGCATAAGCTAGCAAATTACGTATCTTATTAGATAATTAAATATCGTTCATGTTTTATTTGTGAAGCTAGCAAATTAATTATTATATATTATATATATCTCTGTGAATTCATGGAATTTTTAACACACAAGTGTAATTCAATCTATGACAATTAACTTTGTTGTCATTTAACTATTTTTAATATATTTTATTTGAATTTCTTGTATATATATATATATATATATATATATATATATGTTATGCTGACATAATTCATCTAGCTTCTTATAGTATTTCTTACCCCGAGTATTATGATTTATGATCGAGTTTTATGTTAGTGTGCATGTTTTTAGTCAATCACTAGATCGGATCAGAAGTACTAAAATGAATGTGTAACGGTAACATTCTTGACTTTTGCAACCTCAAGTGTTATGTAGTGATCAAGATTGAGTGTATGCTTTCTACTTTTACAAACAACTATCATATCATCTGCTCCCTCCATTCAAAATTAAAGAACAGTTTTTTTAGTCTGTTTCATAATTAATTATAATACATTTTTTTCCAAATTACAAGTCCTATAAAATTCACATAATTTATATTTCTAGTAAATATTATATATATATAAACAAATAAATTCTTCCTATAAAATCGTTATTTTCCAAATACATATCCAATTAATTTTGAATCTGATAGGAGTTTTAAATGAATGCAAATCTCCTTATCTTTCTCAAGAAAGGGGCCATTGACTTACCATGTTGGCTCACTTAATTGGTTGCAAAAATGGGTTCATTGGTTTTTCCTTTAAGCTCATGATATATATATATATATATATATATATATATATATATATATATATATATATATATATATATATATGGTCCGGATCTTAAGCTCACCCCTTATCTAACTCACCCGAGCTCACCCCCCATTTAGCGATGGACCCGACGACGGTTCGGTCATACAACCGTCGTCTATACTTTTAGCGACGAACAACATATAGTGTCGCTATAAGTATAGACGGCGGTTGTATGATCGAACCGTCGCCGTATCCGTCGCTAAAAGGGGGTGAGCTCGGGTGAGTTGAATAAGGGGTGAGCTTAAGATATATTCCCTATATATATATATATATATATATATATATATATATATATATATATATATATAAAATAAGGATCAAGTGCATACCTCTTATCTTACTCATCCGTGCTTACCCTCCTTTAGGCGACGGTTTTGATCATACAACCGTCGTTTATACTTTTAGCGACTCTATATGTTGTCCGTCGCTAAAAGTATAGACGACGGTTGTATGACCGAAACCGTCACCTAAAGGGGGGTAAGCACGGGTGAGTAAAATAAGGGGTATGCACATGATCCGGACCGTATATATATATATATATATATATATATATATATATATATATATATATATATATATATATATATCGTTATATGTTATCCGTCACTAAAAGTTAAGATGATTGTTCTTTATATAGCGACAGACCGAATCGTCGCCCAGTCTGTCGCTAAAGGGGGGTGAGCAAGATAAGAGGTGAGCTTAAGATCCGGACTGTATATATATATAATTTAATATTTTCACAAGGGAAATTCATAATTTCACAACTTTTCTCACATGAATAGTAAATTAAATTTACATTTATGTGGGTAAAGTCTTGTAAAAATATTAAATTTTCTTTATGAAAATAATAATTCCTTATA
Source organism: Panax japonicus (assembly GCA_020205505.1). NCBI lineage: Eukaryota > Viridiplantae > Streptophyta > Magnoliopsida > Apiales > Araliaceae > Panax > Panax japonicus. The sequence continues at coordinate 80,990,674 of CM035110.1, read as the reverse complement.
AGTATATATATTATATATAGGTTTCCTATCTTTGACAACCTTTTGCTACAAATATTATTTTAGCAACCATGATCCCAACTTTTGATAGTGATAATGAAAGACTTACATTAAGCATTTTCCCCCTGGTGCTACAACTTGTAGCGGAAGTTATATTTCTTCTAGCAGCATAAACAATTATCAAACTGCCTTCCCTCACATTTACCTGCCACTACAAGGTGTTGTAACAGTGTGGTCTTCAATTTAATCCCCATGCCAACTTACATGCCCTATGCCACTATAAGCATTTTCATTCTGATAGACTATGTTTGTGGGTGGAGAATAACAAAATGATTTGTAATCATAAAAGCTATTTTAGGATATATTCTTATACATATTATTTTGGAATGAAAGGCACATTGTATATATTTTTGCATAATCTACACTTTTGGAACCATAATAATAATAATTAAGAAAAAAAATATAAAGTTGATGTAATTTAATTAATTCTGATTGATGTAATAGTTGATATTATAAATTATTTAGAAGCTATTAGTAAGTATAATTATTTTTTTTCAAAAATAAATTAAAATAACTTCACATCATAATTTAAAATTAATAATTTCATAAATTAACTAAGATTATAGTCAAATGAGACTATTTTAGTGTGTGAAACGGAAGGATTATATCTTAGTGAAGTATAAAAGGAAAAATTTCTCCATATTTAAAAATGCCTAAGTGTTCTTTATTACTTACTACGCCAGGTTTATATTTTTTTTCTTAATTATGAAATTTATTGATATTTTAATTAATGTTAATTATTATTCATTTGTATGTATTTATTTTGGGTTAAATTAATTTAGGGTTGGGGTTGATGACAAGTAAAATAGCCCCATTGCCACCAGAGCTTGTAGCGATAGACAGTGCAAGCGGTGTGACACAAGGACTATGAGGGGTTTTGTCTCTATGGTAATTAACCGTGTCGTTGGAATGGATGTTACTACCGCTAGAGCCTCTAGCGTCATGGGGAAAATTGGAATTAATTTGAGTAATTTAATATTGAGATTAAGGGCTAGGATCATGGAGTGTCCATTGTTCGTATAGACGACGGTTGTATGACCGAACCGTCGCCGGGTCCGTCGCTAAAAAGGGGGGTGAGTTGGATAAGGGGTGAGCTTAAGATCTGGACTGTTTAGCGACGAACCGGGCGACGATTCGGTCTGTCCCTATATATAGAACCACCGTCTTAGCTTGTTCGTCGCTATATGTTGTCCGTCGCTAAAAGCTAAGACGATGGTTCTATATATAGCGACGGACCGAATCGTCGCCCGGTCCGTCGCTATATGGGAGTGAACAAGGTGAGCTAAATAAGGGGTAAGCTTAAAATCCGGACTATATATATATATATATATATATATATATACGGTCCACTACTCCAGCGAACCTTAAATAGTAAACTAAAAATGAAACAGATATAGTGACGATTTTTAAACCATAGTGACGGTTCGAATCATCGTCATAGCTATGTCGTTGGCTTTGTATGCTATAGCGACGGAAAAAACTGTCACTACAGACGATTCGCTATTTAAAGTTCGCTGAAAAAAGGGGCACACACACACACACACATATATATATACACGGTCAAGATATTAAACTCACCCCTTATCTAGCTCACCTTACTCACCCCTTTTTAGCGACGGACCGGACGACGATCCGGTCCGTCGCTATATATAGAACCGTTGTCTTAGCTTTTAGCGACGGACAACATATAACGACATACAACATATAGACGACGATTCTATATATAACGACGGATCGAATCGTCGCCCAGTCCGTCGCTAAATGGGAGTGAACAAGGTGAGCTAGATAAGAGGTGAGTTTAAGATCTAGATCGTATATATATATAATATGTGAGTGGTTAACATGAAGTGAATTTCATGATAAATTCACTTCATGCCCAATGCAATACTGATACACAGATAGGAGGGTGATTTTTCCGTCTGTATGTCAGCACTGTATTAGTCATGTTCACTTCAAGCTAACCGGATCCTATATATATATTCTTATTGGTTTTGGGTTAATGATGGATATAGGTGAACAAATCAAGAAATGAAGGGTCAGGGGATATTCTCCGTGACAGAAATTTTTGACAGTAAAATTATCTGTGTACCCAACTTCGAGGTCGTTTTGCCTCCCCACTTTTCATTAATTAATTGATTTATTATAGGAGTACTACTAGTATATTGAATGACATAGGGGCTAGATTCTTACCTATTCGCATCACTTTTACCTTCCATCACATGATTCGTGAGACGATCAATAATAACATTGACATACAATGCAAGTTCGGGTGAAAGCTAACTCATAGCTAGCTAGCTTTTGGTGAATAAGTTTGATTTTTAAGTTAGATTATATTTTCTCTTCTTTTATACGGATTGTTTTAAAAATAATGTACAAATATTAAAAAAATAATTATATAATATTAAATATAATATCAATTGTCTATATTATCTTTATATTAAAAAAAATATTATTTATTAGGCAAAAAAAGAGTGACAGAACCAAAATTATATTTATTACTTGGGATAATATTTGAAACTAATCAATTAATACTTACTTGAAATTCTCAAACGACTTATATTAAAGAACAAAAACAATTTTCTAAAACGCTTTATATTAAAAAACAGTGGGAGTATATATTTTTGGAACAAAGAAATTTGATTAGTACATAAAATAGTACTAATCTACTAATTTATCAAAAATAGACTAAAAAGAAAGATATATCTATTAGAAATAATTTGTAGTTTGTGTCGCAAATATTGTGGTGGATTATCTTAATTAAAAGGTATGTCCTTTTGTAGATTGATAAAGAAAATTAACAAGATTGATAAAACATATACACAAATTAAATAAATCTTGGTTTCAAGCTAGAGAAACAAAGGCAATTTCCATTGTTTTCTAATGTTATAAGGCTTTGAATTTATATTACTCTGGTTATTGAAAGAGAATGTAGCCATAGCCCGTCTAGCTCAGTTGGTAGAGCGCAAGGCTCTTAACCTTGTGGTCGTGGGTTCGAGCCCCACGGTGGGCGTTTAGTGTTTTTTGCAAATGGAACTTGAGAAACAACTAGAATTGGTGCTGTAATTACAAATTTATTTTGCTGTGAGCTAACTAACTACCTAAGCATCAAAACATTTTAGGACAGGAAGTGGGCATCCAATTATTATTCACAAATTAACTATGAGAAGAGGGAGTAATTAAATTCTAGCTACGGGCCGGCCTATAAGTTTGGTTCAGCAGGCCATACCATGCATGTAATGAGTACCCCAAAAGGATAAGCAGGCAAGTCAGCGTTGAGCAGACAAGAATGTCACAGGCAGAGCAATCTGGACACATGCCAATATGTAGCTACTATGATTATTAATTGAAAAAATAATAGATAGATTCAAGTGTTCATAAACCTTGCATGGACTATTTTGTTTCTTGAAATTGTTGGCAAGCTATATATGCCTTTATGTATATATTCAGACAAAAGATAATATGCAGACAAAAGATAACTTCCAAGGAATAGAGAATTGTTTGGACTGTATTAATGTATTTCATAGTGAATAGATTAAGAGTCAAAGCTAGTCTTGTGTTGAAAGTTTTGAAACATGCTAGAAAAATATATGCTTTCAGCCCCCACAAAAAGCTAAACGTATATGTTTCAAGCCATATAGATATAATAATATTGACTTTGGCCCATTAGTGCCATAGAACTTGTTAAAGAAGTATAAAGTGTTACAATATTTCGACTCCATTCTCTAATAGCAGTACAAACTCTATTATAATAATTAAGAAGTAGATAAATTTTTGCTCATTGCACCTTTTAAGTATTTCCACAAGCAATTTATGTACGCAAGGACATGGTTTTTTATTATTTTAATAAAATGTTTTTTTTGGAGTACTTTCATTAATTAAACGAGCCGAACTTGAACAAATGAAGGTTGATATTGGAGCAGGCTTGGTTGATTTGCGAATTAGGATCCTCTCTATTTTATGGTCAAGATTTAAAATGTGTTAGAATGTGACACGATGATGGGGGAATATAGAAAGAATGGAGATGGTCAGCAGAAACAAAACATTGTGATATGTTGATGCACAAGTGTTTGGTACAACCACACTACTAAGCTTATTTCAATAAAATTTTAAATGTTAAATAAGCTATGATATATTGGTAACAACTAATAACTACGTTTGCTTGCTTAACCAGTGAAGCTACCGCATTATTGAATAAGGTAGAGTAATTATTGCATACTAGAGTTCAATAATTAATTTTTTGCATTACTTGGGTCTGCTTTGTCCGTACTTGAGAAGAAATCTTTTATGAATTTGTAGACTAACTGTTTGACAAAATGATTCATGGAATGGAGTTGCAGTATTATCTATCATTCATTTTATATAGCAATTATATGAACCACTTACGTTACTCACAAAATTTTGCTTAATTGATGATAAGTGAAATTCCTTTTTAACATTTTTTTATCGTGCTAGTTTTGGAATATGGTGCTTTTGGGAATTCTATGGTTTTTCAATTCATTGAATTAATTTCTATATGCAGATCATAGATGTATTATGACTTCGTCAGGTACGTATGGTGAACAATTACTAATATGTTTGTCATTTTAAGAATGCAGAAAATCATTTTCATAAAGGAAGCAGTAGATTGATATATATATATATATATATATATATATACATATATATATATATATATATATATACACACGGGAAGCTTCAAGAGCATAATTCTTAAATAACATAATGCCTTAAATAGCATAATTTTATCAAAACGACGTAGTTTTGTAAGGACGCGGTGACATTTTTGTAAATACCATGTCACCGCGTATTTACAAAAATGCCACCGCGTCCTTACAAAATTACGTCGTTTTGATAAAATTATGTTATTTAAAAATTATGCTCTTGAAGTTTTCCGTATATATATATATATATATATATATATATATATATATATATATATATAGAGTCCGGATCCAGTCCGGGATCCCGGACTCTACTAAAATACGGACCATTTTTTTTTTTGCTTTTTTTTTTTTGAAACAACAAAAAAAAAAAAAAAAAATTTATGGAATTGAAATTTTTCCATAATACAGTGTTTTGGGCGTGATTTGGATGCCTATAACGAAATATGTCTGTACAGTCTGGGCAGACTGTACATACATTGGTTGGGGTAGGTGTTAAAAACACACCCAAAACACTTTATTTTGGAAAAATTTCAGTTCCATAATTTTTTTTTTTTTTTTTTTTAGTTGTTCTACAAAAAAAAAAAAAAAAAAAAAAAAAAAAAAAAAAAAATTAAAGGTCCGGATTTGATCAGGTCCGGGAGTCCGGACCTGATCAGTTCTGTATATATATATATATATATATATATATATATGTATGATTAGATTCTCAATATAATTCTATTCTACAGGTGATTATTTCTTCTTCAGAATTACATAAATCAAACTTGGTTTCTTCAGAATTACATATATACTGTGTTCTTTATCAGACACTTGATTTGTTCTATAAACTATAGTTTTGTATTAACTCCTCTTAGACTGCCCTTGGGAAGCAGATATGCTTGTTTTAGACAACAAAATTTATTGAGAAGCTCTTCATTTGTGAGGACTGCTGGTTAATTATTTGTCATGCTACTGATCATCAAGATTACTTTATTTTCCCTGCAAAGTTAACATGATCAGAAGGGCAAATGGTGACACAATGTGTTTGTTTTCAGCAAAGTTTGTGAATCCAAAAATCAGAAAATTAATCTTATGTGAATGTAACTAGCACTACAAAAAATAAGGTCATTGCCGACGGCATGTGCCGTCGCCAAAGATCCTATTGCCGTCGGCAATGATGTCATTGGCGACGGCATTGTCCGTCGCCCTTCCCGTCGCCGTATGGGTCGTCGCCCCGATCTCCCGTCGCTCGCCGTCGGCAAGTGTGTCATTGGCGACGGGATCATTGCCGACGGCGTGTCGTCGCCAAAGAGTCATTGCCGACGGCATAGCCGTCACCAATGGTCCCGTCACCAATGACCCACCCACTTTAAAAAAAATAATAATAAAATTGCAAAATTCCCCTGTTCATTTACATATACATTGTACCTGTTATAAACTAAGAAAAATAAATAATGACAATATACGCATATCAATAACAATCATATCTTTTACTATCAACAATTAATATAATTAGATACCAAACTCAAATCTATACAACTCAAAAGCTAAATACATACATGAAAGTCAAAATATAAATATAAACAACTACTGCCCAAGATCAGGAATCTCTGTCCCATCGCCAGTCCCATCCCCCATAGTCTGATCCGCATCAGCTCGGAAATCATCACCATCTCCTCCACGAGCATCACCTGTGCCGCCATCTCCACCTCCACGAGTCTCATCAACAAGACCCTACAAAATTAAAATATTAATAACGGAGTCCCCAAAATAGATCATATTTATATTATTTTAGTTTGTGTTCTACAAGTGTGGTTCAGTTTCGCAGGTGTGTTTCGTAAACTAGGCGATAACTCGGTCTCCGTATGTCGGAATCGAGTACCGTCAGTTGTAACGCGTGTCTAATACCTAGGCGGTGCTGTGTGTGTGTTTGCGTGGCGTTCGGACGGACGATGCGGGTTTCGGGCTCTTTTTCGGCTTTTTGGCTAAGTGTGGTTCAGTTTCGCAAACTAGGCGATAACTCGTTCTCCGTATGTCGGAATCGAGTACCGTCAGTTGTAACGCGTGTCTAATACCTACGCGGTGCTGTGTGTGTGTTTGCGTGGCGTTCGGACGGACGATGCGGGTTTCGGGCTCTTTTTCGGGTTTTTGGCTAAGTGTGGTTCAATTTCGCAAACTAGGCGATAACTCGGTCTCCGTATGTCGGAATCGAGTACCGTCAGTTGTAACGCGTGTCTAATACCTACGCGGTGCTGTGTGTGTGTTTGCGTGGCGTTCGGACGGACGATGCGGGTTTCGGGCTCTTTTTCGGCTTTTTGGCTAAGTGTGGTTCAGTTTCGCAAACTAGGCGATAACTCGGTCTCCGTATGTCAGAATCGAGTACCGTCAGTTGTAACGCGTGTCTAATACCTACGCGGTGCTGTGTGTATGTTTGCGTGGCGTTCGGACGGACGATGCGGGTTTCGGGCTCTTTTTCGGTTTTTTGGCTAAGTGTGGTTCAGTTTCGCAAACTAGGCGATAACTCGGTCTCCGTATGTCGGAATCGAGTACCGTCAGTTGTAACGCGTGTCTAATACCTACGCGGTGCTGTGTGTGTGTTTGCGTGGCGTTCGGACGGACGATGCGGGTTTCGGGCTCTTTTTCGGCTTTTTGGCTAAGTGTGGTTCAGTTTCGCAAACTAGGCGATAACTCGGTCTCCGTATGTCGGAATCGAGTACCGTCAGTTGTAACGCGTGTCTAATACCTACGCGGTGCTGTGTGTGTGTTTGCGTGGCGTTCGGACGGACGATACGGGTTTCGGGCTCTTTTTCGGCTTTTTGGCTAAGTGTGGTTCAGTTTCGCAAACTAGGCGATAACTCGGTCTCCGTATGTCGGAATCGAGTACCGTCAGTTGTAACGCGTGTCTAATACCTACGCGGTGCTGAGCCAGCTGATAGATCCGCTCGCGTGATGGTGCGCCTGACTGCACTACACCGCTTGACATGCACCCCTCTATGATCGGCCGGAAGAAGTCGTTGGATAATGAAGGGCCGGCGCCCGATCCACTCGCACCACTACCTCCAGTGGGAGGGCGTCGTCGAGATCTCGCAGCAGGGACTAGGGTGTAAGCTGGGACATGGGGAATGCCCACAACTCTACCCTTATTCGGTCCCCCTGTAGCCTGCAGCCAGTCCTCTATCTCCTCGTCTGCACGCGTAGACTCGTCTACTGGAGTGTCACCTCTCTGGCTGCTCCGGGCCACTGCAAGATCTTCGAACCGTCGCTGACAAAAAACACAGTAGTGGATGGGATGTTACGCAAAGTATAAAATGAAATAATATAAAAGAATATCCGAATTTTAAATACATATTAAATAAGAGAATTAAATAACTTATAGCAATGTGTTCTGCCTCAGGTGAGATATAACCACCGTCACCTTTCTTTTGGTGGGCGTGCCACCAAAACTCCAAGCGGGAGGGTGCATGCTTTAAACTCACCTCAAGTCTCTCCCGGTATAGGTCGTACGACTGAGACCCAGTGCAGTGTGGGAGACGACTCTGCTGTCGGGCAGCTGAACGCTGTGCCGACATCTTCTTGAAGGTCTCGCCGTCCCAAATGCTGCACATCTGGTCCCACACTGCAGCAGATATGAAATCTGGCCGGACATCCTTAAGTGTCTGTCCATCAGCCATCTTCGTCTGGGCCTTTTTCTTCCAATCGTAGACCCACTTGTGCCAATTCATCTCTAGGTATCTGTGCAGAACAGTCATGCCATGGGCTTCCTGCCCGTCCTTAAAACGATAATATCTCTGCACATTACACATTAAGAAGTTTAGTAGTGGCATCTATGACTGTATAAAAAATATTATCAAATAAGTTCTTCTCAGTATGCATCGGATCTAAACAATGACGGATGCAGAGTGTAGCCCAATAAGGCAGGTCAAAGAACATGGATCTGTGTGTCCAGTTGTGAACCTTACCGTAACCATAAGCTCGCTCTAATCTGTGATTCTTCCCTGGAGGTGGAAACTTCAAATGACTAATCCAACTCAACACTGCTTACCCAGAAAGACGGCCAGGTACTTGACGTTTCTCTGTTTTTCGATTGAATTGTCTACTCATCCGTCGATAACGATGTTCAATCGGCAAAAACTGTCTGGATGTTGCGAAGAAACTCATTTTCCCCCCATGTTTGAGCCGCACAGCTTTAACTGACCCCATGCACACGGGACATGATAAGCCCCCATGAGTCGACCATCCGCTGATCATTCCTAACGCCGGGAAGTCATTTATTGTCCACAGTAAAGCTGCCCTCATGTCAAAGTTCTGCTTAAGAGATACATCATAAGTTTGAACCCCTTTTTCCCACAACATCTTCAACTCATCAACTAACGGCCTAAGGTATACATTGACGTCTTTACTCGGACTCTTATCACCCGGAATCAGTAAAGGCATGAACATGTAGGGATCTTTCATGCACATCGAAGACGGGAGGTTATACACCACAATAATCACCGGCCAAGTTGAGTAAGGCTTTGTGTAAGGCCCGTTAAACAGATTAAACCCATCCGTAGCAAGTCCAAGCCTAACATTGCGAACCTCTTCAGCAAACGAGGGGTGCTTGTTATCAAAATTTTTCCACTCAAGCCCATCTGCCGGGTGCGTCAGTTGACCTTCGACTATGTCCCGTGTAGAGTGCCACCTCATATCCTCGGCGGTATGTATTGACATGAACAACCGCTGAAGCCTCGGGGCAATGGGAAAGTAACGTAAGATCTTTCTCGGCACGTCTTTTCCCTTTTTCTTGCGCTGTTCACAGTATCTACTTGTACCACAAATATCACACGACCTCTTATCTTTATTGACATCACCGTAATACAACATACAGTCATTCTCACAAGCATCAATCTTCTCATACCCTAGATTGAGCCTTTTGACCATTTTCTTCACATCATAGTACGACTCCGGTAACTTATTGCCTGCAGGTAAACACTCCTTCACAATGCTTAACAGTTCATTAAAACCTCTCTCGCTACAGTCATGCTCATTCTTGAAGTGTAAAAACTTAGTCACAGCAGATAAGACGGTGTGTTTTTCGTGCCCGTCATACAGTGGTGTCGCTGCTTCATGCAATAACTCATAGAAACCCTTAGCCCCATCATTCGGCTCTTGCTCGACGCTACTGCCATCCCTGTCTGTATTCCACTGAAAGTACGAACCAACAGCTTCGACTATCATGTTAGTACAGTCAAAGTTTTCGTCACCTCTAGATTCCGGTTCTGATTCATGTTCATCCAACCAGGTTTCCCCATGATAGATCCATGTCGTATAACCCTGCTTGAACCCATACGCAAATAAGTCGCACATGACATCACTCCTTTCCTTCCACACTTCATTTACACACCTCTTACAAGGACATCTGATCTCACCGCCGCTGACTTGCTCAAACGCGAAGTTGAGAAACTGTTCAACCCCACTACGATACTCAGAGCTAAGCCCACTCCTATCAGTGGCTACCCTACGTTCCATCCAACTTCGATCAACAGACATCTCGGACAACTGTCTGCTATATATATGGAAAGTTAGACAAACACAATCAAGTCTCCAAGTTAATGTATATGCAAGCTTATGAGTTTCCTAACTTCATCTCCCACTCTAACGGGTCAGGCTTCTATCCCATTCCCGGATGTGTCGCCTCACTGATGCCAACAACTTGAACACATCTTTACATTTTTCAGAATTTTCGGCAGCACCTCCCCATGGTCTTCAAGTACACGAAATAGACTAACAAATCGTAGTCTAAATATGCACCCGAAGAACATCAAGAGATATATACTGACCGAAAATTCAAAAAATATAAAGACGTGCTCAAGTCGTTAACACCAACCTAAGTGAGATCGAAACATACAAGAACAGTCCCAAAACGGGGACTATTTGAGATTCACTCCTACTAAGTGAATCTCAAACGGGTTTCTAAGCTTCCTAAACTATATGAAAATATGCACGTGTCAAGAAATTGAAGTATCCACTAAATAGTAATGATAAATTAAGAAGATTATGTCATTTTATAATTGTAAAAAATTGACAATGTCAACTATAAACGAATGTGTTCCAACATATTTTACTCTTACTCATATTTTCTTAGCAACGTACTCGATCAAAAACACTTGACAACTATAAACAAATGTTTTAAATTTTTGCAATGCATTATGTTTTCAATGCCAATCTGTTTTGGTGTTTTTAATGCCAACTAGTTTTTGAAAACGAACTAAGCCCCAAACTGTTGGTCGAGACAAATACAGAGCTCAAGTACATAATTATATAATGCAACCTCTATATATTGATCCCAGGTCTACAGTATACACTGAACCTAGGTTAATAACTACACTGAACCACTATTTCATGGCTTTAGTACAATTATTAAATAAAGTAAATAGAAAAGGAAAACTTTGAGCAAAACTTTCACATGGGAAAAATCATATACCAGTTTACATACACTAAATGATGAATAAACTAAACTACTTCAAGTTTTATACCCTAATTAAACTAGTAATAAGAATTGAATAAAAACCATAAATATGAATCAACAAGCTGCTATACAAACTGAAAAGTATTGCATTATATGAATATCACCCACATCAAGTTCATCTATTCAACCCACTTAAACAACCCCCAATGTGAAATCAAAGTTACCACTGATAGAATTCTATGTATATGAGCAATAAATCATGTGCAGTGGCTATTAAGAGAAGAAACATTACCTTTACTCTTAATTTGATAGCTGAAGAAGAACAGTGGCCGGCCGACTAGTTGAAGAAGAACAGCGAGTCGCCGTCGGTGAATAGTGGCGAGGAAAGAGGGAGAAGAAACCGACGCAGGTGAGGGAGGAAAGGGACGAATACACTGGGCATTGAAATAATGGAGTCTTCAATTGAGAAGAAAACGACCAAATTGAGAGAGAAAGGAGAAAACGCAGAACACAGAGGGAAAATGAAAAAGAAGACGTTGCCGTCGCGAACCAGGGTTATAAAAAACATTACTCATTCTCGACGGCGATTACCGTCGACCAAGTACCGTCGCCATTAATTCATTAGCGACGGCTGTGCCGTCGCCAATGAGTTTTATGTCCGTCGCTAATAAGTTTTCCCTCCACCACCAAAGTTTCGCACCTATTTTTCCTGGGGAAAAAATGTATTAGTGACGGTATTCATTAGCGACGGCAGTGCCGTCGGCATTGACAGTATTAACGACGTTTTCCGTGCCGTCGCCAAAGACCCCGTCGCCAATGACCAATTTCCTTGTAGTGTAGCTAAATGTATGTATAGACAGACCATTCTTGTTCTTAATAATTGACATCCAATTATTAATCTCTTTTTAATACCTCGTCAAAATCTTGCATCGTGCAGACTGAACTAAATTATTTAAATTAGAGGCAAATATTTGATGTTAGGATGGATAGCTGTTAATGATACGCCTCAACTTAAGTTTATTTTTAATTATACACCTCAACTTAAGTATATTTTTAATACATATATTTTAAGTTGTCAAGGATTTAGCCAAGCCTAGACCAAGTTTGTGTCTATTCCAATATTCCAACTCAAAAACCTTCATCTAAACGACGTGGATCAACTATGCAGGATTTTATAAATAGAATCCGTAAGGAGTTTTTGTTATACTGGTTAGACGTTCCAGTTATTTTCGAATTAGAACGTGCATGCAATGGTATGGTTGAAGTAGATCATTAGAGCTAGCTAGCTAGGGAATCGGAATCGGATACTGAACGTACGTACAGGTATTTGATGACAATGTACGTACCATAAATTCAAGAGAATGAAGGTCGTCATGAATTGGCAGCAGAAAAAAAGGATAATTGCCACTTTAATTGATTATTCGCATGTATGTCGGTGGTGAACCATTGACATGCTCATGATATGCAGTGGTTTACTCTTGATAAAATATTTATTTGTTACAAGATGCAAAAACAAAAATGAACTTGTTCATTTTGGTATTATAACTTAATTTACCTAGCTACTAGCTACAATCACTCGTGTTATTTTTTCACAACTTTTTCTGTTTTACTGGCAACTTCATTGCCAACTAAATACAAATTAATTAAATGCTAACCAACATGATTCATGGTTCTTCCTGATGATACATTTTTACTAAGAATTGAGTTTCTTATGTATGTGGAAATACTTTTAACTTGTTTACTTTCTTATGATGAATACGAATATATATATATATATATATATTCATTTTATTGAGGAATAAATAATTTAATAGTAAAAAGGGTCATGCAAGCGGATCTTGATTCTAGATTGTCCAAAATGGTCAGTTTATATAGATACTCTATAACAAAGAATTGCATTTATATAATAATGGTCTTTGTGTTCAATTCTCAAAACACCTTATATGTGGTTTCTATATATGTTATTACGTGCATCTGCAGGATTAGTCTAGTGGACGAAGAAGCCAAACGTACCTATTATAGAATTTTTCTTGAGAATATATCAAATCATAGTCACCAAAATCTGATGGTGTGACTAAATGATTTTTTGAAGACAAGGTCTCACTACTATATATCTTTTGCTTATATTGTAGGTCCTGTTGTTAAAGGTTGAGCTTGATTGGGAGTAGTGATGGTCCGTCCTTTGGAATGAAAAAGCTGCAATCAAGTTGGAGAAGACTTTATTATTGTTTCCATATATTGTTGGTATACAACTACAACAAAGCAAAAGTTGATTCAGTTTCACCCTTTATCGGATCCCCCCTCTTCCCTAATCTCCCAACAAATTAAATCCATGAAATCCCTCTACCTTTTCCTCAAATGGCTACAATGTCCCATTTATTTTCACCAAACCTCAATTTTTTTAAGTTGCTCATATATATAAATATTTGAATTCCCTTGGGCACGTCATTTTCCATATTAGTTGTAGTCCACAAAGGTTTTTTAAGTCCAAAAGTCATATATATATATATAATTGTATGATAGTAACAAGTGAGTATATATAGAAAAACTATTATAAGGCATCCTGCATTTTTCTCATTTTCGGGCACTAACCAGTTGGGTGATGAGAAGGTAGTAAAATATTACTTATTATCACGGGGACATTAATCTAGTAGTCTTGACCAATAAAATGGTTTAAAGTGAAATTAGTTTTCTGTTTTTTGTGAGTTCTTTTGGTAAATATAAATACAAAATATGAGTCCAGATGTGACCGGATTTAAATGAAAATTTGAATTGCACTACATATCTTTTTATATAAATTAAAATTGGAAATGTTAATTATAAGAGGAAGGCATATGAGAGAATTAGTCATTTTGTAATTTGTATAAAGATAAAGGAGCACCATTAACCTTCCTTTGTCTGCTTTATTATTTTATAAACGCGTAATGATTCCGTTCCCTTTTTCCCGCTAACAGAATTAGAGCAAATACCATTTCTCTTATCACTTTTTGACTCTCCCTCTAGATCTCTCTCTATAGTCTTGAGTCTTGCAACTTATATATATATATACTAGCGATAACCCGTGCCTGAAGGTACGGTGTAACGAAAAATTAAATTAAAATTTAAAAAATATTATATTATCTAAATACATACATACTCAATCAACAATACATATTCAACCACCAAAACATCGAGCTAGTCGGTACTAATTTCACTAAATTTCGGCAGAATTTCCTTTAAAAATAGATATCCGGAAAATTCTAAACTTATCTACAAAACTTACAATCATCAATACTTATCTGTGTGTGGGTTCGAAATTTGAATAAGGAGGACAAGAGAGAGAGAGCTGCTGACGTGTATTTTGATGTGACATTTATGTATTTTCTCTCTCCGCTCTGTTTTATATTATAGATTTATTAAATATGATACATTGTATCAAAAAAATATGATATAAACATCAATAAAATGCAATAATTTTAATGCAATTAAATGTATGTTCACCGAATAGAAAAATACTTTTTAAATTAATAAATTATTAATTTATCGATTAAATAATAACTCTCTAAATTAATAAAAATTTTCAGTCCCAACAATATTAATTTATAGATGTTCTACTCTAATTTGGCATGCAAAATCTTTTTTATTTATTTGTGATCCAAAACTCATCAGCCCTTCCAGAACATTCTGTCACCGTTAACACAATACCAACGTCCGTTATAAAATAGCGTGAAAAAAAGAAGAAAAAGAAAGAAATTTCCAAAACTGATATACTATTTTTGATAGAAAGTGGGTCCCTTTTTATATAAAAGGGTGCATATAAAAATATCAAAAATTTATTACATAGTGCTGTCAATTATAAATGCACTAGCGATAACCCGTGCCTGAAGGCACGGTGTAACGAAAAATTAAATTAAAATTTAAAAAATATTACATTATCTAAAGACATACATACTCAATCAACAATACATATTCAACCATCAAAATATCGAGCTAGTCGGTACTAATTTCACTAAATTTCGGCAGAATTTTCTTTAAAAATAGATATCCGGAAAATTCTAAACTTATCTACAAAACTTACAATCATCAATACTTATCTGTGTGTGTGGGTTCAAAATTTGAATAAGGAGGACAAGAGAGAGAGCTGCTGACGTGTATTTTGATGTGACATTTATGTATTTTCTCTCTCCGCTCTGTTTTATATTATAGATACTAGCTGGGTCCCGTGCCTCCGGCACTGTATAGGCAGTGAAATTTATCTCAAACTTAAAACGGCCCAGATGATTTATTAAGTGAGCGGGAAATTCAAAATCATTATTAGATAGATTAGAAAGATAGATGTATTTTATTAGATAAATGTATGGACGGTGAGATTTATCTCAAACTTTGGACGGCCCAGATGATTTATTGAGTGAGCGGGAAATTCAAAATCATTTGTATTTTATTATATATATATATATATATATATATATATACACATATAAACAAAATAGAAGTGTTTTTGAACATACTTAATTTTCCGCTCAAACCGTATTAAAATATTTTGACCATCAAAACTTTGGGATAAATCGAACCCTTCAAAAAACTTTGAAGGTAATAACACACTCTCTCTCATGCTGTCATGGTGGATTGGATAAAATACTACCATCTTACTATAAAATATTATATGAAAATTAATATTTTTATAAATATAAGGGATAATTTCACAATACTTTTCTCTTATTAATAATAAATAGATATCACATTAATATAAAAAAATGAAATTATCACATTTTACTTATAAAAAAAAGAAATTTTTACTATAGATATTTTCATATAATAATGACAATTTTTTAATCTGAATTATCCAAAATTTGGGATAAATTCTACCTTCCATAGTGCCGGAGGCACGGAACTATTGTTAGTATATATATATATGTAAAGAGAGAAAAATAATTACAATCGAATTATAATAATTAGCTAATAGTATTTTATTGTATAAGAAGTTGAATGATTAATTATAACTAATAATTATAGTTTATATTTTCTTTTTTAACACCAAAATATTACATTATATAGGTAAGTGCCATGCATATACAAATCTTCAACTTCACTGCATTTTTTTTATATAAAAAAAAAACATGACACCTCTCTCTTCCTTTATCTGCTGCCTATAATGTCGTCTTCATTTAGACGACTTTTCTTTACTAATTTCAATCAATCTGCTATCCACAAATACTCTGTATCTATGGCTCAACAGGTAGTTCTGAATTTGTCTCACTCACCCGTCCGTCCTAGCTCTTTCTTAAATTTATATATTTACCCGTTTCATTATATTGTCTTTATAATTATAAACCATTATATTATTTTCGTTGTTAAATGGAGATGCCACTTGTTTAATTATTATAGTATTATTTATTTTTGTGAATGATTTGATTTCAGGAAGAGGGATGGCCTCTGGGTTTGCAGCCATTGAATGTGAGAGTAGGGTTGGTTAATCGACCTGAATTTTCTGGATCATTATCATTCAACACTTCAATCAGTGCTTCCCCTTGTTCGTCCTCAGATTTAGACTACACAGGTCGGTCGGTCGGTCTGTCTTTCTCTCTCTCTGTTTCAAAACTAAACCAAGAATTAGCGATACAGGTCTTTATTGAGTTTTGAAAGAAAGTGAGACATTTTTAAATTCAAAATTTATGTTAGTCTGGTCAATATTCAACTGATACCAATAGCTAGCTAGTGTTTCTGGTAGTGTTAGAGTTGCAAAAATCTTGAGAAAATGGACTTGGGAAGCTATTAATTGTTCCTTCACCACATGGCAGAATGAATGCCAATGTATCAGATACAGATTGGAGTTCCAAACTGTTCATAGCAATTAGCAACCATGCTTGATGTGTCAGTTACATACTTGAGGGCTTGCTTGCATTGGTGTCAATTAAATTTTAGGAGGAGTATTTTTATTTTTTTATATCTCAAAATGATACTTTTTCAAACCAGGCCAGTTTGTGCAAACCGACCTTAGCGTTAATTTGAAGGGCCATTATGTCGGCATTTTTTTGGGAATGTTGGAACGACTACTTTGTAGAGTATTCCCTAGCTATTAATTAATTAATTCATTCATTCATTTCTATTTCTAATAAATTAATTAATTTTCAAAAACAAAAAACTCTCATGTTGTAACAGTCCACAGGCTCTTTCTTTCATGACAAGAGCATTACACTTGGGAGCCTACTAGGCTGTTTCTAGCATTGTTGAGCTCTCCAGGAGATCTAAAAGAAGGCCAGAAACCTTAGGAATCAAGAAGACCAACAGGCCCAAATCTTCCTGTTTCTCCCTCTGCCCAAGGGACCGCACAGATGCTGATTTACACATTAACCATAATGCTGCAGCATCCCTAGGCCATTTTCTTGCACTCGAAAGATCAAGGGCAGCTGATGAACATAGAAGGAGTAATAGCCCATTCATTTATGGGCCGGACGAGTTCGGTCTGGCTCAGTCTGATAGGGAACCAAACTCGCTGTTTGTCGATGGGCGAATTGCTCCTCCTCCTCCTCCTCAGTTAGCCGGTTCAGATGATGAAAGAAGACAGTTGGATGATGGTAATGGATGTGGAATTCCATGCATGTGTTGACTGTTGACATATCCAATTCACTCGTTAAGCATGTTTGCTGGAGTAGTTCCATTTTTCATAAAACCTTCTTTTATCAGACATAAAAAATCTCCTCTTTCAGCTGCAATGCAAGTACGTACAACTTCACGGTGTTTGTCATCGTTTATAAACAGTCAAATTTGCTTGGAACTAATAACTGTTTAATAAAACTTCTCATAATCACTAAATAATCATAAGCTCTAATTTAGAGTTTTTTATTATTTGTCAAATCTAATAATTAGGTTTGACTAAATATATTACTAATATATCCTTATTTATTTTTAATAATTTACACTAAAAATAATTGCTTAGGAAAGCAAATTTTCTTTTACCAAATATTTTTTTCTTTTTACTAATCCAAGTGCTCTGTATTTATCAAACACAAACTATTTTTCTAAAACTAAATAATAATCA
The DNA here is from genome assembly GCA_020205505.1 of Panax japonicus. Classification (NCBI taxonomy): domain Eukaryota; kingdom Viridiplantae; phylum Streptophyta; class Magnoliopsida; order Apiales; family Araliaceae; genus Panax; species Panax japonicus. The sequence continues at coordinate 80,972,508 of CM035110.1, read as the reverse complement.
AAATCATCACATTTTAAAAGTAATCCCAATATCTAAACATACTCGTAGGTGGTGTTTAATAAAACTGAACTAATTATTTAAATTTTATTTATTTATATTTTTATTTATCAAAATATAAATAAATAAAATTCAAATATATATATATATATATCTAATTTTTATGTGCACATAAATTTTTTGTTAGGTTTTATAGCTTTTCAGATATTCAGGGCCACGCAACCTTCAGATAAAGATATCAAAGCCCACGTAACAATATCATATTTTGGATCAATACTTTTATTAGGTCCCACTAGAGGTGACCCTTTCTCAGTTTTTCTCCACGCATAATTGCAAAGCAGATAATAATAGAAGTCGCAGAATTATTGAAGCAGCAGAGACATGATCACATGGCGACCATTTTGGCTTTCATTTTTTTTGCTTACAAATTAATTTCATTATAAAACAATTATACAGCTTACACAAATTAAGAGAGACACAAGTTGGGGTCCAATTTCCACACAACTTGGTGTTTGTATAACAATTTTTTTCTAAATACCAGAAAAAAACCTTGGATTTTTCTAATCAGGCTAACTAACAGGGACCTTGAGATTACAACAATGCGACCACACCATAATACTCACCAACCCAAACCCTGCAAATTCACTTGCTTTGCTTATTTCCCAAATCAATCTACAAAGCAGATGGAGAATGGATTTATCTATACATCTATCCATTTGTGTCCAGAACCCGAGCGACGGGCCAATGTAATTCTTGATGCCAGAAAGTTTAGCAGCTTGTCAAGGCTTATCGACCCATTCATTTTCAGCAGCAACTCTTCCTGAGCCTCGGGCGCCCATTCTGCCAAATGAGCCTACAGCCGCTAAACTCTTGAAGCTGCTGCTGCCTTCACTGTAGTTACGGAATCTCCTGGATTTTCTGGGATTTGAGGAAGCAAGGTCCTTGAGGTCGGTATCCTTGTCGACTTTAACCTTAGCAACAACCAATTGGGCAATACTGCTTCGGCAAAATGGGCATACTGGAGCAGTGAGACAAGTAGTTGTAGGGTTGGGTTTGTTATGGCAGCACAACGCTAGTGTGCATTGTGCGCACATTTGGTGGCCACAGTCTTGAACTTCAATTGTGCAGACTTGATCAAAGCATATGCAGCATAGCTCAGCATCACTGGTCTGCATTAGAATATTCTCTCAATGAATACCACATAATTTTTTACTAATTTTTAGTATGACATCAATCAACTAGTTTGCAACTTTGCATGATATCAAAAATGTGTGGCTTTAGACTGCTATTTCTGTAGGTTTCTGTTTGCATGACAGTTATTATTTCTTGCAGTGACTAGAATGGAAAGAGTAGGTCAGTGTACAAGGACCGTATCAGTTAATCACAAAGAATGACTTTGAGTAGATTATTAGGAGATTCCACAGAAAAATAGGTAAGCAGGACTGATTAGCTACAGCCTACAAAAGTTCAAAAATGTCATTAATTAGTCAGTGATATAGATATTAAATTTAAAATTACCTTATATTTTAGTTTATGACCAGAACTAGCATTGAAGCCAAACTAAAGACCTTTTAAAGGCAGATGAACAAAGAATTTATGTCATTAGTAAACTAATCTATTAAGTTCAAACTTTCACATTACAAGTGGGGACTCATAACACATATGTAACAAAGACTTGACAACAACATTAAGACAAAGTCTTCTAGACGATAATTCATCAAAAAACTTTCTATGTCAACCATTGGTAATTTTCACCCTCGAGAAATGGAAAAGTAGCTTGGATTGCAGTTTAGAATTTTAAAGATATAAGTTAAAACAAGGTGGAATTTTACATATCAAAATTTAGCACTTCCATTTGCCTTCGAAATTTCAAGCAAGAAGTTGCATTCCAACAAATATTTGCCTTTAGTGAATTTATTATTTTGTTAGTGAAACAACGAGGAAAATATATTAATTTGTGAGGAAAAACTCTACTCCTTTGCTATAAAGAAAGCTTAGAGAGGGAAGTAATTTACCTCTGAGATATTATCATCAATTCCAGTATCAGAATGAGAAGGAGATGACACGGAATATGCTGTGCCCTTTAAGATGCTTTTTTCCCTCTCCCTATTAGCCTCCATTAAAGCCTGTTCCAATAGAACTTTTGCCTCCTGATTAAGCTCACTAATGAACTTCAGAGGTGAGGGCCAGACCATAGGCTCAGCAGACGAAGGATTCAGCAGAGCAGCACATGCCCCATGCTTATGCTTTAGAGCAACTGTATATGGTATTCTCCTGCCAAAAAAGAAAGAAGAAAGGTTCACTTGCATACCTTCAGCAAAATCCCTCGCACACACAATTATTGAAAGGGATAGCTACATGTTTTGGACAATTATTATAGCTTAGCATCCAATTAAGGAATAAGAGGTTATTTCTACGCTAACAAGATTTACACCAATCTGTTGTCTAACATCATATAGATATTCAATCAGAAGGAATAGACATCAAGCGTTAATTTCAAGTTCATGGAATCTAACATTACATAAATCAGCATAAGGAAACAGCTGCTCTGGCTAGACGCTTTTATTAAAATGAAATAAACAAGATATTGAGATATGAGGTTAGGAGGAGTTAAATATCTTTATGTTGCAAGTATAGCTTCTTATTTCATGACCAATTAAGATAATTAAACAATTTCTATCTGATATAATTTATAGAAAAAATTTAAAAATTAGACCATGACTTCAATACCCAGATGAATCTCTTTGAAGACGATCTGCGCCCCAAGCCAAAAGTTCACGAATGCAATCCAAAGAACCCCCTCTTGCAGCTAAATGAAGCGGAGTGCTACCAGGGAAGCTGTAAACAACAATTTTATGATTCAAATACAATTTTCTGTGCTTGCAGAAATTGAATCCAATCAAGAATTTTATAAAGTAATTACCTATATCCACCTGTGGAGGCACAGACCAGGGCTCCATTGTCTAGCAGTATATGCACACAATCCGGCCGCCTTTGACGAGCTGCTAAATGCAAAGGGGTAGCTCCTTTACCGTCTCTGATATTCACGTAACGAGCAAATCCCCTGGAATCCAATCCAATCCAATTCCAAAGAAATAAAGCTAATCAATTGTCTAAATATATTGATGAAAATGGAATTGGTTAAATCAAGAGAGACGGAGAGATTAGCACACCAAGACATAGCAACATGGGAGGATCGGGCAGCAGCGAGAATGGACTTGGAGGGAGTCAGAATGGCCGTAGTATGCAGCATAGTGCAAGCAGGTCCTTCCATTAAGTGAATCAAATTTCACAATCTGATAACAAAGAACTTAAAAAATTAAATTAAATAAATAGCCATCAATTTAACTTCACTCATAAAAGCATATCTATAAACACAAGAGAGGAAGAGGGGATTTGACATACATTTGCCCCAGCATTGAATGAGCATTTCCACACAAGAAATCTTGCCATGCATTGCAGCCAACATTAGCGGAGTCTAAACCATTTCCAATCACAAAACTCAAAAGGTCAATAAAAAATTCAAATACAACAAGATGCAAGTTGCAAGAAAGAAAGATTTGGCATTTCCACTTTGATGCTTGTAATTAAACTAAAAAAGATTGCAACTTTCCCAATAATTTTCTCAAAAAAAAAAAAAACAAAAAAAAAACATAAACATCTCACCTGCTTATGACGATTCACCAAATCAGGATTAACAGATCGACCCAACAGCATAGAAACGATCTGAAAAACCCCCCATTTCAAAAACAATCAAAACCCGCCAAAATAACAAGAATAATCAATCTTTAAGTAAAATCCAGACAAACCCACCTCGATCTGGCCATTAGCAGCAGCTATATGAAGAGCAGAGTGGCGATCATAGACAGTGGTCTGATGAATAAGAGTTGGGTCTCTATCCAAAAGAATATGCACTGTCTCCAAATCCCCAAATTGAACCGCACTGAACAGCCCATCTTCCTCCCTTGTTCTGCAACTCAGCCCCTGACCCATCTCCTTAATCCACCTCAAACTCTCTATATAGATACAGATATAGTCATACAGATACAAATACAGATATATTAAAGGTCAGGGGTGTTGCGCCACCGCAGGCAGGCAGGCAATGGTGATTGGTGGCGTTAGATGGCTCTCATTGGTAAAGCTTTTACATTTAAGTAGTAGTACTAGTATTTCTTGAGATTGGAGCTGCCCGGCGGGCAACTGACCGTGTAAAAATTTAGATAGAAATGTAGTGAAAGGAATAATACTATATACACAAATTATTTTAGAAATATTTTATAAACTGTTGATGTATCATACTTCACCTCAACATAATAATGAATAAATTGTTTTATTTAGCCCCCATAATATATTAAAATGAAGTATGTCATATCAATAATTTATAAAACATTTATAAAATACTTAGTCTGTATCTGTATCTCTAGCGTTATTCTGAAAATGAAAGTGAAACTTATCAAAGTGGGACAGGCAGTAGTCAGATATTTTACGGGCAGTTATATTCCCAAAGGAGACAATAATAATAGGAATAAGTTGGCGATTGTTTATTTAAGAGATTTATATTTGATTTGGTAAAAGGGTAAAAATTGTATGATAAAATTTTATTTTATTTTATCGTCTTTTAATTAATAATTTTTTTTATAAATTTAAATTAATAAAGATGTTTTTTAACAAAAAAATTTAATTTGGAATCTTAATAAATATTGTACTCTTTTTATTTTAGATTTTAAAATAATTATTAAAAATTATTTGAGATGTTTTTAAATTTAAAAATCATTCAAATATTTATATTTTTTAATTACCAAACAATTTTTTAAATTCAAATATTATATCCATCTAATTTATTAAATTATACTAATTATTCAAATCTTAATTATTCAATTTTATTACACCATCTAAATATAATAATATACCAACGGGCAAGTGATGAGTCAGGGTTACTATTATTGAGAGGCATTTCTCTATAATTCAATCAATCACCCAAGTTTTCACGTTTTTACCTATATATAATAAATATGTTATATAGCGCGATAAATTTATTTTAAATTATTATTATAAAATTTATTTAAAGTTATTACTAAAATTTATAAAAATATAGTATCAGTTATTACAAATTTACAATAAAAAAACAGCATAAATTTCCATATCATTTTTCATATAAAGTTTATTGGATTCCGAACCGGTTCTTTTACGGAGAGATCCACCATGCGTTGTTGGGCATCTATCATCTTGACAGTTGATTATTCGTTATTTTTTAAAAGTATATAATTATATGAAAATTGATAAAAACACATACACTATATTTCAATATTTAGATTTAATTATAAATTTTTATAGAACATAATAGTGAAATATACTGGGTATTACTTTTATTTTATTATTATATTATGAATTTTTCTGATGAGGGTAATCAAATATTCTTATTCTAATTAGATCAACAGTAGAATTGAATGATGGCTTATGCGGATCCATTATTGATGGACAGCTATGCACTCAAATACTCCTACAACTAGATTACTAATTATTCTTGGTTTATTATGTAGTAACACTTTTTGAAAATTATGTTGACTTTGTTATACAAAGGAGCAGGAAAGTAAAAATCGGACATTTTGATATTAAATTTTACTTTTTCCGATATATAATTATAGTTATTCTGGCTAGCATTATTTATTTTTTTTTATTCTACACGAACTCGTTATTTATCTCTTCCTCTAGGTTTCAAAATTGAAAAAGTTTTGTTGCTCCAAAAAGAGTTGTCCAAAATAAAATAAAAAGAAATTTGAAATATGACAATATTCTTTATATATATATATATATATATATATATATGATGCAGGAGTGTCAAAAATATTTGGCACAACTCATAATATCGCCAACAACTAGATTGATTGATCTACCACAATTTGCCTTTCTTAATTCATTATATGCGTACGTAGTTTTCTTAGAAAATACTCCTTCCGTTTTTAAAAGATTATCGTTTTAAAATAAAAAATTTATTCTAAAATATTTGTCGTTTATAACTTTTAAGAAGAATAAAATATTTACTTTCCTATATTACTCATACTTTCTCTCATTGTCCTAAAAAAATCTCTCCCTTGTATTAATAATTTTCAATTTCTCATAAAGGGGTAATGATGAAATTTCAAATAAATTAATTCAATTTTTCATAGTATTAAATAATTTTTTTAATCTATATATAAAAATTTTAAACGACAATTTTTTAGGAACGAAGGTAATAGTAGTACGTACGTACTCCACAAAAAAAGTGAATGACTCCCCAAATCTCAATTGGATCGAAAACCTGTTCATAAACAGTTCATGCATAACTAGTGGTTCCAAACAAATGTGTTCATAGAATTGGAATATATATATCTTCCTATCTCATTCTCAGATGAAGATATATGCTTTTCAACAGTCAACACTATAATATTGGCTGGCTGGCTAGCTCATATTTAAATTAAGAATGGTTAGTTGGTTACACTATCAGTAAACCAAGAAGCTATCCAGCTAGCTAGCTTGGATAAAGATAAAAACACATTAGCTAAAAACAACTGAAAATAAAAAAATTAACATCATAGATAATATAATTATTACATTGAATCAATAAGCCCAACAAAACTGTAACACTGACCCAGTTTCTGGTCTTTGAAATATGTATGTATATAAGAATTACTATCACTAGCTAATACATTTAATTAAGGAACCTGTATGCATGTGTGATAAGCCAAACAAACATACTTTAGAAAAATTACTAGGGTTTATACTGGCTTTAATAGGAGTACTACTTTTTCTACTGTATAAGGAGGGAAGTTGAGTAACAAAAGTACATTTAATAGTTTTATATATATGAAAAATGATCCATAACATGTATTTGTTATGGATAAAAATGGACAAATAGCATTTTTATCATACAGTACATAAATTAAGAACTGAAATTTAAAAATTAATTTCGTCATCCACTGCTTGAAGTAGCGGATCGACACATAAAGTCAGCAGAGCCAAGACTTCGTGGACAACTCCAACGAATTGTCCGTGGAAAGACATCCCTCCCCTTCACATCATTTGACGAGAGATATCCAAATACTCAAAAGCCTAGAACTATAACAAGAATCAAAAAATGAAAATGACAAAGAATAGTAAGTTAATAAAAAATAATATTATACAAAATAAAAGGCAAATGTAAAGTTACCAAAAGAAATGACTAGTGTTGGGTCGTAATATTTCTTCTATTGGGCCGAATGAATTGAGCATATTTATTCAGTTAATCCACTAGATCTTCACTATTGGGTGTTGATATTATTGGGCCTAGTCACTTTATTATCTTTGTTAAGTCCTTATAGTATCGGACCAAATCAGTGGGTCGACCCATCATATATTTAAATATCTTCACTTAAGTTCTGAGCCGGTGATGATGACAAAGATATGGCTGACTGATATCTTACATGACATTAATAAGTATTGGACAGTTGGCCAGCGGTGGACAGAGCAGATGGGATTAACAGATGTTAGTAGGGTCAGTGACACGGTAAACCAGGCAAGAGAGTATAACCTATCAACCAAGTCTTCACAATCAGGTACGTTCACGTTAACATTTCACATACACACACAACTGAGAATTATTATCTCTCTCAATACACTAGACATTACATCCTCCATTGTTAACATTGTGAACACGTATACTGACTCTCACGCTTGAGCAATCCCCCGGCGGTACGGCCGTCAAGCTTGTGGTGTTTATCGTGTTTACTGTGCAGGATCAGGGCGTCTTACGTGATTGGGACGTCGGAGAAGATCTTGGCGTTAACAACTAGAATCCTGTAAAAGCTCATATCTCTCCGGTGACCTTTCTTCTCATCCCAACAAGAAAGGCTGCATATGTGATTGATCCCCAATCATAACATCCCACATCATCTATTTGCTCCAGATATTGGACAAGCTCATAATTAATCACAGATCGGTTGTTGCTAAAGAAGCAACTACGTACCGAAGACATAGAGGAACAATCGGCGAAATATTATCCCATTTGCTTCATCAGTTGCTGGAGCGGCCTTCACCTCTTCCACAGTAGGTGTAATACTACTCAAGCGGATCTTTCCCCTCGGTGATAGCTTCTGGTCCAGCTCCGAGAAGTTCCAGTGCTCTAGTCTTCTGATACTTCGGGTTCAATCTTATACATTGACCTTTAAAACGTAATCCAGTAATCATAGTCCAATCCACAGGTGTGGGATTCAGATTCCATAGCATATTAGTTTTGGGATAATTCTTCTTCAGCTATAGTTCAACTAGCGGATATATAAATTTCCTCCAAAGTTTTTTTTGTGTCCCCTACTTCAAGCAGCAGATAATAAAATTAATTTTTAAATCTCAGCCCTTAATTTATGTAATGTACGGTGTAGATGCTATTTACCCATTTTTAATTTATAGCAAATACTCCCTCCGTCCCTAATTATTTTGACGTTTTAGAGGTGGACACAAGAATTAAGATAATTATTGAAAAACCTTAAATATAATATTCAATTGTCTATAATATCCTTAAATCTTTTGTTGGGATAAAGAGAGTTTTGTTGGAATAAAGAGAGAGAAAGAGTTTAAAGTATCAAAAAATAGGCAAAGTAATGAGAGTTAATTTTGAAAAAATTGTCATTAATTCTCCTAGATTTGAACAAACAAGGGACAAATGAAAAACTCTAAAACGTCAAATAATTAGAGACGAAGGAAGTACATGCTAGAGATCATTTCCCTATATATATTTGATGCAACCACATTAAAATAGTGATATTAAGGTTTAAAATTTGGGAAACCGGAAATTAAGGAATGAGAGAAGAAAAGGTATGATTAAAATCATTTTCCTTTTCCAAATTACAAAATCCTCATTATCGGTTGGTGGTTTCCTCAAATGGCTTCTGTTCACCACCCGGTGGGACATGTACTGTTGTTCCAAACAAGTAAAGTCACATTTTCCTTTCCTTTTCCGGAGTACTAATTAATAAAGTAAGTTATTAGTTAATTAAAATTTAAATGATCGATGATCGACATTCAGTAATTAATTAATTAAGGTGGCCCGGCCCCTAGTCTGTATTTTGTTTTCTACACGCATGCATGCAAATATATGAAGATTGTAGTAGCTATAGGGACACCACACAAGATCTAATCAAGTTGCAAAATTATCTATGATTGTTAACATTAGAAAATGATTAATGCAACCACTAGCCATTTTTATTTGATTTAAATGGTATTTTTTTAACCATAAATTTTCATTGCTTATTTCATAAAAAATCATTAATTAAACAAAAAATATACATGCTTAATTAAGTCGAACAAAAATTCTTAATTTGAAAGAGGAAGCAATGAACCAGACTTGCTTCATACTTAATTCATACTCGATCCATTTAAATATAAGTTTTTGCTTACTATATATAGTTTAACAATCAAAATCCTAGCTGCTTGCCCAACAGTTGACAAAATTATTGTTTTGTTTTTTGGTACAACCAACCATATGCATATAAATTTTCTTTGTTTCGATAATTTACATAGTTTTCTAAATATAAAAGTAAAAATCCGCAAGCTATATTTCCTGGATTTGCATCTTAATTACTTAGTTATGGGATGCATGGTTCCATTCTAATTGACAGAGTCTTATATATATATATATATATATATATATATATATATATATATATATATATATATATATATTCTTTGTTACTATATATTAAGATTTCATTACAATATTGGAGGCAAGTTGAACCCAGAAGTTTTGCTAAGCAAAGGCAATTGGTCATGTCATTCAAGCTAATGCTTGGACCTGTATACATTTTCTTTACAATTTTGTTAAAAATGGTTCTTTTTTCCCAGAGGGAACATTTAGTTCCATCCAGAAAACAAGAAAAAACAGATTGTTCAAGAGTAAATATTCAGCAAGAGACTTGCGTCCTTGTACTGTGCTTAGTTTTATTATATTATACCATAGAAAATGATGTATATATATATATAGCTTGAATCTTGGGACTTAGATTCTTAAAAGCATTTTACGTACTGCAAAGGTTCTTTGTCTGGTATCAAGAAAAATAAGTAAAAAAATAAAGAGGATCTTTGTCACAAATCAAAGCAAGTAGATACCTTTCTTTTAGGCATAGCTTACCTAATGGGGTCAGGGGTATAGTATATACCGTAGCAAATGATGTGCTTAGCTTGAGTAAATATATATATATATATATATATATATATATATATATATATATATATTTGTTTAAATCATTAATAATTTCAAAGTAGCTATAGGATGCTATATATTCTCCGTTGGAGTTTTAAAAATAAAGCGGATCTTTGTCACAAATATCAAAGCAAATAGATACCTTTCTTCTAGGCATAGCTTACCTAATGTTCTACGCATAGCTTATCTAATGAGGTATAGTATATACCCTAGCAAATGATCATGTGCTTAGCTGGAGTAAAAATATATAGGATGATAGTATATATATATTTTGTGTTGGAGTTTTAAAAAATATGCATAGCGTGGGTAATTGGGGGGGCGTCCGGTGCTTAACGACCGGTACCGTCCGGTGCCCCTTTTTTTTTTTTTTTTTTTTTTGGTTTTTTTTTTTCACAATTATGAGAAAAAAAAATAAAAAATAATAGAGCAAGTTTGAACAAAAAATTGTAGAAGGAAGTACGTTTTTTATTGAAAAATCACTGTAAACTGTTTACAGTGTTTTTTCAATAAAAAACGTACTTCCTTTTACAGTTTTTTGTTCAAACTTGCTCTATTATTTTTTATTTTTTTTTCTCATAATTGTTGAAAAAAAAAACCAAAAAAAAAAAAAAAAAAAAAATTAACATAGAGTACCGGACGTTAGTCCGGTACATTTGTATGAGTTGGGGAGCTAAGTTGTAGTTGTAATGGTTTGGCCAGCTTCCACATCAGTGTTGTTATTAATTAGCTTACCAAATTATGTTTTGTTCAAAAATACTGTACGACATCAACTAATAATTAAGTGGCGTACGCGCGTAGTTTATATTAGGGGTCGGCAAATTTTTTGGTTTTTTCGGTTTTTGGACGAACCGGACCGGTCCGAACCGACCGGTTCGGTATAAATGTAAACCGGTCCGGTTCGGTATAAAAAAACCGGTATATACCCGTTTTTCGGTACCGGTTTCGGTCCGCCACTTTTATGGTTCGGTATATACCGAACCGGACCGGTATGTACCGGTTTTCTATTTTTTATTATTATTATTAATAATAATAATAAAATATTGATAATAATAATATTAATAAAAATAATAATAATTATAATAAAATAATAATAAAAATAATAAAATAATAATAAAAATAATAATTATATTAATTTTCGGTAAAAACCGGTACCGCCGGTTCGGTATACCGGTTCAACCGGTACCGGTATCGGTACCAAAATTTAAGTAATTTCGGTACCGATCCGGTTCGGACCGGTTTTTACCGGTTGCCCACCCCTAGTTTATATATAAGATCGATCTAGCTTTATAGAATGTTTTAATTAATTGTGTCTCAAGTTTGATATGATGATGATCGATCGATCACTTGTTGATCCATTCGTATTTTTGACTCAACTCAACTACTCCACTACTATTGGTACGAATGAATGAATTTATTACGAGACTAAATACTCATAATTGGCCTTTAGAATCCCTCCCTCCCTCCCGGGTAAGGTACCCTAGCTAGAGTCATTTTTCACTTCTTTCCAATAATTATATTATTCTTCAAAATATCTTTTGTTTGTTCTTAATTAATTGGTTTAGTTTACAAGAAATTAAGATTAAACGTCTAATTTATTGTGCTACTTAATTAATTAATTAATTTGACTACTAACAAGGTCCCATCACATGCATACAAAAGCTAAGTAAAAATAATACACGCAATTTGTGATTCACTTGGAGCGTTGTACGTAAAAGTCTCAATCAATCAATGGATTCTTCTTGTTTCTATTTAGAAAGGCAGAAAAATATATTAGCTAGCTGGCCAGCTACTTAATTTGGAGTCCTTACGAATAAATTGGAGTTATTGCTTAGTTTGTCTATTATTGACCACGAGATGTTTTAAAAATATATTTTATTTTATTTTTATATATTATATACTATTTTTTCATATAAATATTTATTTATATTAGTTGTTATAATATTATATTTTTTATATTGCGATTGTATTATGAATATTATATATTACTTCTCCCGTCCCTAATTATTTGACGTTTTAGAGGTGGACACAAGAATTAAAATAATGATTAGAAAACATTAAATATAGTACTCAATTGTCTATAATACCCTTAAATCTTTTGTTGGGATAAAAAGAGTTTTGTTAAGATAAGAAGAGAGAAAGAGTTTAAAAGTATCAAAAAAAATAGGCAAAGTAATGAGAGGTAATTTGGGAAAAATTGTCATTAATACTCCTAGATTTTGAACAAACGTCAAATAATTAGAGACAAATAAAAAATTCTAAAACGTCAAATAATTAGGGACGGAGGGAGATGCATGATTGTTGAAATATACATGTATTTAGAATTTCGAGTAATCAAAGAGAATATGAAAAGATGATTACATTGATCCAACTTTTAATGTTAAAATTGGAATTTTAAATTTAATAATTATATGATCAACCAAATCAAATCAATTTGATTACATGATCTTCAATCTGATAGGTAGTATTCATTATATACCTAACCTAGCTATTAGCTATTAATCTAATGAGTTAATTAAGTAATTACTTTTACCTTGCGTGCGTATTGGAAGAATGTTTTTGTCTATCCACATTTTCAACTATATGGGGTCAGGACTAGCAATCCCCACAGACCAAGACTCGGTTTCTCCTGAAAGACATCTCACCCTTTCGGTTTCTCCTGAAAGACCAAAGAAGAAGCAATACAGTTTTCATGGGCCAAGTTTGGTGGGCTTCTAGGATTTTGAATGGGCCTAAGAGGGCTTGTAGGTGGTCGGTAATCTACATTTTGAAAAAGAATAAAGACCCAATGCACAAAATCATAATTTAAGAAGAAATGGATCTTGGGTGTCTTCTTAAGAAGAAGAAAACATGATTCGGGAGGCCCAAGAAGAAAACAAGAGAATTTTTTTATAAATCTCATTATTCCCTAGGATGAATTACATATTCTATTACACTTTTAAAAATAATTACAACAATAGTGCACTCATAAAATCTTTACACAACTAATACACTTCCATATTTATTTACAATGTTAATACAATCAGGATTCCTTAATTTAGGAAATTAGTATTCAATAAGAATTCCTTAATTTAGGGATTAGTTATACCCATGGTTTCTTCTCTCTCTCCTCATCTATAACAACTACAGTTAGTCATCACCCTTCTTCTTCATTCAACGTATTATTTCTATATAAATATATATTATTTCACTTTGATTCAACTACGGTTCTGAATTTTATTCTTAGTTTATCAGTTGAGGAACAAATTTCCTTGAGACGAGCTCTTAAGCAGAATACCCCTCGTATAGAAGTTGACTTGATGAATTTTCTGCAGAACAAAAAAGAAAGACAACGGCCCAAGTCTTCTTATGATCCGTCTGTTGTTGTTGGAACATCTTCTGAAGAAGGATATAATGGAGGATCAAAGAAGAGTCACCTGTTTGGGAGGTATTCTTCTGGTTCAATTGATAGTGATGGTGGTAGGAAATGGGGTTCCGTATAAGAGTCAAAATGGAGGTGGATATGAAGATTCAGGCAGTGGTGGCGGCGAATATGAATACTGGATGATTGTAACCAAACCTTCATACCAAGGTAACCAAACTGTCATATCAAAGTAACCAATCAACATCCACACTTTAAATTTTTTCTTAGTACAGTTGGTTATCAACCCTTCAGATCAAGATAAGCAAATCTTCGTATCAAGGTAACAAAACATTCATGTCAAAGTAACTAATTCATATCCACACCTGCAGTTTTTTTATAGTCCAGTTGGTCGCCAAACTTTCAGACCAAGGTAACCAAATCAATTTTATTAAGTTACCAATTTCGTTTGAATGTGATGCAGTTGGTAACCAACCATTCATACAAAGGTAGCCATTTTATTATTTATGAGTAACAAAATAATTATAAAAAAATTCAGAACATTAAAAGTTACATCTATTTATTTTTAAACTTTTTGTAGGACGAATCTTCTTCTTATTCTCATTAGCGTTTTGGAAAACGGAGATTCGAGACGGTGTAGCGGCGGAGTATGTGAGGTGTAGCGACGGACTATTATTTTAAAGTGTATGTGAGGGAGATGAAGATTTGAATTTGAATATTTAAATTTGAATTATTATTTTGAATTTGAATTTGTTTTTGTTATTAGATCCAAATATTTGAATTTGAATTATTAATTATGGCAGTTATTTGTCCTTGATTTTAGGTTTCCTTATTAATGTGAATTGTACTATTTTTGTAATATGGGTCCTCATTACACTCTTTTTGTAATTATTTAGTTGATGCACTTTTTTGTAATTACTTTTTATTTGTTGTATATTTATGTAAAGAACCCTATTCCCTATCAGGGAAGTCTGGCGCCCAACTAATATTGGTATAAATCAGATTTTTTTAAAACTTAGGGGGTGTTTGATAAAAATTGAATGAATCTGAATCAGAATCTGAATGAGCTGAATCTGAATGAAAAAAATAATTTGATAACTGACATCTTAAAAATCTGAATGACATATTTTTAATATTTACCCCTCTGAAAAAAATTCAAAGTTGTTGTAAATTTATTTAATATTACATAATATAATAGTTAATTTTTTAATTTTATTTTTATTTTTTTTATTTCATTCAGCCAACCATTCAGCCATTCAGACCAAAAATTCGGATTTAACCATTCAGCCAACGCATCTGACTGATTCAGCCATTCAAACGATTTTTTTTCAAAACAAACGCACTTAATGATTCAGCCACTTACCGATTCAGTCATTCAGACCTATTAAGTTCTAAACAAACAGCCCCTTAGTTATGTATACAATTACGCGTGCGATTTTTTTTTTTAAAAAAAAATAAAAGGTTAAAGAAAAGAGGGTATGAGAGATGATGAAAAAGTAAATTTTTTTTTAAAAAATAGTAAAATATAAATGGAAAAATAGTAACACCACCTCAAGAACAACTGTTAAAATTCTCTCTCGCCCTTAATATTATAGATGTAGATATAAAAAATTCTTGTTAAATTATTAATGTCCTCAAAAAATAATTAAAATGAAAGGGAAGAACTAGGAAATACCACTTGACCTAACAAGTGGCAACCATCATATGGTTTTAAAATGAAGAAGAACACAATTTCATATACACCTCAGAGCAGGATAAACTTTCCGCCCCACTCTTGAAAAACCCTAAACCCTAAAATTACAACCTCCTCCCAAGTCCCACCACCCTTATAGCCCACCTTCCCCTGGTTTCCTCAAACATCCTATCATTTTCCCTTCTTCATTACCCTAAAGACCCCAACTTTCTGAGTTCCAGTCCAAGCACCCGCCATGTCTGAACTCGAGATTTCTCGTTCCGAGAAGAAGAAAAAGAAGACCAAATCCAAAGACGAAACCGCACCCTTCACCGCCTCCGATTCAAACCCGACCCAAAACAACTCCGATGATTACCTAATCAAACCCCAGAGCTTTACCCCCTCCAACGACACTTCTCAGTGGCCAATTCTCCTCAAGAACTACGATCGCCTCAATGTACGAACTGGACACTACACTCCTCTCCCCTCCGGTCACTCCCCACTCAAGCGCCCCCTCGCCGAATACATCAGGTACGGTGTTATGAACCTCGATAAGCCCGCCAACCCGTCTTCTCACGAGGTTGTGGCCTGGATCAAACGAATCCTCCGTGTCGAGAAAACGGGTCACAGCGGTACCCTCGACCCGAAGGTCACTGGTAATTTGATTGTATGCATTGATAGAGCCACTCGGCTTGTTAAATCCCAACAGGGTGCTGGAAAAGAGTATGTTTGTGTTGCCCGGCTACATTCCGCTGTGCCCGATGTGACAAAAGTGGCTCGGGCACTGGAGACGCTGACCGGGGCGGTTTTCCAGCGCCCGCCACTGATTTCGGCTGTCAAGAGACAGCTTAGGATTAGGACTATTTATGAGAGTAAGATGTTGGAGTATGATGCTGATAAGCATTTGGTTGTGTTTTGGATATCTTGTGAGGCTGGGACTTATGTTAGGACAATGTGTGTTCATTTGGGTTTGATTTTGGGTGTGGGTGCGCATATGCAGGAGTTGAGGCGTGTGCGGTCTGGGATTATGGGTGAGAAAGATAATATGGTGACTATGCATGATGTTATGGATGCACAGTGGGTTTATGATAATTTTAGGGATGAGAGTTATTTGAGGCGGGTGATTATGCCACTTGAGGTGCTTTTAACTAGTTATAAGAGGCTGGTGGTGAAGGATTCTGCTGTGAATGCAATTTGTTATGGTGCAAAGTTAATGATTCCGGGGCTGTTGAGGTTTGAGAATGATATTGAGGTTGGGGAGGAGGTTGTTCTGATGACTACTAAGGGGGAAGCAATTGCCTTGGGTATTGCAGAAATGACTACTGCTGTTATGGCTACTTGTGATCATGGGGTGGTTGCGAAAATTAAGAGGGTGGTGATGGATAGGGATACTTATCCTAGGAAATGGGGATTGGGACCTAAAGCTTCAATGAAGAAGAAGTTGATTGCTGAGGGAAAATTGGATAAGCATGGGAAACTGAATGAGAATACGCCGGCTGAATGGACGAGGAATGTTGTGCTTCCTACTGGTGGAGATTCTATGGTTGCGAGCCTTGCAGCTGTAACTGAACCAGTTTCGGTGAAAGCAGAGGTGTCTGATGTGGAAGCTGATGACAAGAAGAAGAAGAAAAAGATTAAGGATAAGGAAAAGAGGAAGGAGGGACATAAGAGAAAGTTGGAGGAAACTAATGCTAGCCCTGCACCTGAACTTCATAAGAAAATAAAGGTTGAAGAAGTTGAGGAAACTTTGGCGGTTGAGAAGAAAGAAAAGAAAAAGAAAAAGGAGGGTGATGAAGCTGTAGCTTCGGATGGGGAAACAGCTAAGAAGGAGAAGAAAAAGAACAAGAAGAAGGATGATTCTGAATCATCAGATGAGGAGAAATCTGAGAAGAAGAAGAAGAAGAAGAAGAAGGAGAAGAAGAGCAAAGATAATGAGAATGATAATTTGCCTACAGCTGCTGTTGGCAGTGATGATGAAGGCAAAAGCAAGAAAAAGAAGGAGAAGAAAAAGAAGAATAAAGATGCGGAAGAAAAGTAGATGATGAGATTGCAAATGCAGCTTATTGTGGAAACACCCAATGTTCGCTTTATATCATCTTCTCCAGTGACCTGTATGTGTTCAGAGATTTTGTTGTCGGTTGGTAAATTTCCTGCAAAACAGTTTTCAACTCTTGAGCTCTCTGGAATTATACTTGTTGCTTTTCTTTAGTAGTTGAATTAATTTTTGTTTTTTCTCTTATGTTATGGTGCTTAAAAGCTTGGTAATTTCAGAACTTTAATGTTTTCTTTTGTTGAAATTGCTAGAATAATTAGCTTTGTGTTTTTGGTTGTTACATTATGCTTTTCCTTTACATGTTTTATATGTAATGGAATGTTGCTTTGTCTTTTGAATTATGCTATTAACCTTCTAATGAATAATGATATTGTGCATTATAACATCATCAAGGTTACTTAATCCTTCGTACAGGTAACAAATAATATGCTGTTAAATTGTTAGACAAAGTATCACATTTCTGGCTATTGGTAAAGATGATTAATTAAGGGATCAATTCCTACTAAGAAGGAGAAGAATAATATTTATCAATTAAGAAGAAGAGACTAAGGGGCTGTTTGTTTAGAACTTAATGGGTCTGAATGGCTGAATCGGTAAGTGGCTGAATCATTAAGTGCGTTTGTTTTAAAAAAAATCGTCTGAATGACTGAATCGGTCAGATGCGTTGGCTGAATGGTTAAGGCCAAATTTTTGGTCTGAATGGTTGGCTGAATGAAGTAAAAAAAATTAAAAATAATAATAAAAATAATAAAAAAATATTAACTATTATATTATGTAATATTAAATAAATTTACAACAACTTTGAATTTTTTCAAAGGGGTAAAATATTAAAAATATGTCATTCAGATCTTTAAGATATGTCAGTTATCAAACATTTTTTTTCATTCAGATTCAGCTCATTCAGATTCAGATTCAGATTCATTCAATTTTTATCAAACACCCCTTAAAGTTGGTCTTTGAATCAAGAATTAAATACGTGCCTTTTTTTATATGGGTCTTTTCTTTATTTCATGTATTCTTTTTATATGTTGATTAATTCTCAGATCTTTAACTTCTCTACAAGTGCATAAAAAGTTTTTTGAATGCTCAATGTTCATATGCCACCGTTGGCCTTGCATTTGATTGTTTTCAAGCTTCCACCGTCCTTTCTCACCCCATTGTTGTTTTGGAGAGGCCTGAAAGCTCACACTATGATTTCAAGTCTGCCTGTGTAGTTGGAGACAACCTAGCCTATCGTGGGTTTATTATATTATAATAGCATGAACAAGCTAACCGCTGAACCTTATTGCATCACTTAATTTTACTACATTTTGAAGCTGTGATAATTTTCTTAGTTTTTCATTGGTTTTCTATCTTTTGAAGTTTTTATTCTCAAGTGGCTTTGTTTTTTTGACAAAATTCTCCACCAAGCAGGCCAGCAACATGGGTAATATATTATGATATCCAAAGGGGAAAAAAAAGTGTTGCAGGATAATTTTTAGTCCAAGTTTTAGGACTGAAAATTTGAGGCAGGTAATTTTTGACCAGTACCAAAGCAAAACAATCAAATTGTATGTTTCAAAAGTTCCTGATGCCCAGTAGTGAAATTTTAGGTTGATAATCTTTTGAGAATAAATCAGGTGAAGATTTCCTTCTTTCTAGGAAGTTGTTTTCCAGAGTTGTCAATATGGATTTTTTAAAATTAGGTTGCCTCTAGCTTTATTAGGTAGCGAGAACAACTAGGAAAGGTAATACAATCTGTTTATAACTGTATCGGGAGATTGGGGTATATGGTAAAGTTAAAACAGAGTTGTGAGCTCAACTCCTGGTTGCGCTGAAGCTCCTTCACTTGTATGCTCAAATCAGTTAAACACAGAACCTGCTCTGATAGCTTTCAAGTTTGATGTGATCAATTTTAATTTATGTTTTGCTGTTCTCTAGATTAGCTTTTGTGCTTTTGACGGGCTATTTAACTGTAGAAAATTGTGAGGTTTGGATGTGTAAGTAATGAAATTAGAAGTGATTCAAGCAAGATTTAGCATTGAGCATTGCAGTTGAGCTACTATTTTCCGGCTTGTAAGCATTTTGGATGTACTAGTGAAGTTATCTGGATGATACTAATAAGCATTTTGCTGCAAGTGATAAAACTTGGGAGAGGAAAAAACAGTTGTTTTATGAAAGAATTCTGATTGTAACTTTGAATCAAAAATTTGTAGCAAAACTGGTATGAAAGTCTAAGCATTGATTGAGTTCAGCCGTGTTGGCAACTACACCAACAGGCCACACTAGCGATATTCTAAATATGCTCCGTAAACTACCGAGCATTCCTCCTCCTCCTTTATACATATACATACATATATATATATATATATATATATATATATATATATATATATATATATATATGAGAAATGATTCATAACATGTATTTGTTATGAATGAAAAATGAACAAATAACATCTCTACCTTACGTGACAATAATTAAAATTTTGGGGGCGTCATCCGCTAGTTCTACTAGTGGATGGAATAAAAAAAAGGACAAATATGCCCCTTTTATCCCGGACTCCAATTATAACATCACTTGAATTGAGTGCTCGTAAATCTTTGCCAGTTCTGTAATCCATTCAGGCCTCAAGACTTCCACACAAAATCCAATTTGTTACGCCATTTTCACCAATCAATCTTCATTAGTAATCGCCCTAGACCCATTCCGTGACACTATGACCAGTTTTGGTTTCTTCAACTCATTTTCATTCTTCCCACTGTTCACTTCTATTGAATTAATCGATGATGGTGATAAAGCAAGCTTCTCTTTCAACAATTGAGCTTCTTGCTCCTCGTCTTAATGGGCTTGGTCCAAACAGAAATTCAAAATTGAAACAGAGATTGACTTGTACCATTTTGATTTTTCTCAACCAAACAGAGATTTAAAACTGAGAGGGAAATTTACAATTTATCAATTTAAGATCAGAAAAGGTAACAGTTTTTATCCCTTCAAAACAACAACCTTTCTTCTATGCCTAAATTGATATTTAATCACTAGAAAAATGCCAACTTTTCTGCACAAATTGATAGAAAATCTCCCATAAAATTGACATTCATATCAAAAAGTGAAAAAAGAAAGAAAGGGGGATCTTGGAAATAGAAGGAAATGGAAAACAAATATGTACATGAAGATATCTTTGTTATCACTAAGGGATTTTTTGCAAAGAAAACAAGCATCAAAGAAATAGGGCTGGTGTTCTTCAAATCTTCTATCAAAATACCTTCCAGATCTTGGGAGAAGAAACCGAGGAAGAAGAGAATTTGAGATTTCTGAGGCTACTCTTTCTTATTAAAGCACTGGAACAAAGAGGCCAAGAGAGAGAGGGATGATGATGGGGTGATTTTGATTTCCAGAGAACCCAGCTTTTAGATCTCACCAAAGTTAAAAGCAGTGTAATAAAGAGGCCTAGAGAGAAAGGGATGATGATATGGTGATTTTGTTGGAGTATGATGGGGGCATATCTGACCGAATATTATAATTTTCCAGTCCGCTAGAAAGACTAGCGGATGGTGCAAGTTTTTTAATCTAGTCCGTTTATAATTTTAATGAAAGCTAAAGATGTTGTTTGCCTATTTTTACCCCATAACAAATAGATGTTATGGATCATTACCCATATATATAGGTTCAGTCCGTCGTTATATGTTGTCCGTCGCTATAGGTTTAGTCCGTCGTTATATGTTGTCCGTCGCTAAAAGCTAAGACGACGGTTCTATATATAGCGACGGACCGAATCGTCACACGATCCGTCGCTAAAGAGGAGTATGCAAGGTGAGCTAGATAAGGGGTGAGCTTAAAATCCGGATATTATATATATATATATATATATATATATATATATATATATATATATATATGCTCAATAAACACCAACAAAATTCATTTGGTTGAGAGAAACAATTGAGCAATCTTATATACCTCCTTTCTTTTGTCATTGTTCGGGAGCGTTTTACCGACCCTCATTTGGGCCGAAGGCTTAATATCAGAAGGGCTTGAGAGGCTGATAGGCCGAAGCCCATGAAGATGTTGGAGGTGTTCGGGTCGGCATTTGAGCCCTCTTGGGCCGGAGCCGAACCCAGTTTTGTGGTGTTCGAGGTCGGGTCTTCGAGTCCTTTGGGCCGAAGCCCAGACCGGGTTATAGGACCGTTTGAGCCTGCATAGTGGGCTCTCCTGCGTGCAGAGTCTGGGTACCTATTCATATGCATATAAGGTAACTCCAAAAGTGGTGATGCGGTTGGACTCTATTTGCACCTTTTAAGGAGATTGTGTTGGACCAAAGTTATGATAGTTCCCATACACTAGGAGTCCTAATCCGACTGGGAGAAGGATTCTAAGATGGTGAGTACTATAAATACAAGGCCTAGGTTATTATTATTATGAGGTAATTCACACTTTTGAGCACTAAACACTTAGCCTCCATTGTTAAACCTTGTAACTCATTCTCACACCGGAGCTATCCCCCGGCGGCACAAGCCGTCAAGCTTCTGTGTGATTTGTTACTGTGCAGGTTCTAGCGCGTGGATTCTGTGATTGGACGCGCCGGCGAAACTTGGCGTTAACAGTCATCAATAACAAATTTTATTTGGATTTTTGCAGGTGTAAACCTTCTTCGAGTCTACCACAGTTCCAACAAGAGAAGATTTTAACAAATAGTCCAATGGATTATTCATGCCAGCTTCGACTAAAGTATACTTTGGCTCTCCTAAATCTTGGTTCTTTCATTAGTTAACTTGTTTACTTGCTTTCGTTGTTCAGTTATATGAAATTTACATCAATTTTAAAATTTAAAATTTCACAAGTTGAACAAAAAATGTATCAAATGGAACCCTTTTTTTGGGGCCAAAACTAAGTTTTTTTCCGATTGAAATATTAGTACCTTATTAAGTCGGCACTTAAAATTCTATAATAACACATTCATTTGGGATAATCTGCAATCTGCACTTTTTTTTTAAATTTGGATGGTAAGGGTATCCTCTTCTCTCGAGCTAACTTAAGCTTCAACCGAAACTGGCAATTTTAAGGGTGCACCCCTCACATCGGCACGGTGCATTCAAGGGAATTCTCCTTGGTAATAGCTCTAATGTTCAAACTCAGGAAGTCAAAAAATGGAACAAACCTCATTGATCACAAGGCCAACTCCTTAAGGTTCCTGCAATCTACACAGTACATGATGAAATCAATTTCTTTTTTACAATGAACACCTTTAGAATACGATTGACACTTTATAACAATTTAAAAAGAGAGAATTGATATTTCTACAAATTTATTGTATAGTAGGCAAGCGAGTTAGCGAAGACACTTAAGCTAATAGAAAAGAGTGTTGGTGCGTAGATTTCATTCTAATATGCTACAAAAAGGTTACGAAGTAACTTAACGTTAGGAGAAGGGGTATATAAAAGGATCGTTGTTCGCTGAATTTTGAATGTTTAACCTTTTGTTCTCTTACTGAAAAGGGGTAAAATCGCTTTGCACCACCAAAAGACTACTTAAGATTCAATTCAAAAGATACTACTTAGTTTTACAAGTCTTTGTCATTGTCAGTCAACTAAGGGGGTATTTGATAAAAATTAAATGAATCTGATTCTGAATGAGTTGAATCTGAATAAAAAAAATTGTTTGATAATTGATATGTCTGAAACATTTGAATGACAAAACTTTATTATTTTACCCCTCTGAAAAAATTCAAAAATGTTGTTAATTTATTTAATATAATAGTTAATATTTTTTTAAAATTTTAAAAAAAAATTTTTACTTCATTCAGCTGCTCATTTAGCTCAAAAAATCTGACTTAGCCATTCAGCTCGTCCATATTACCGATTCAGCCATTCAGACCAAAACAAATGCACTGACCGATTCAGCCATTCAAATTTAACTCCATCAGCTCTATTCAGTTCTAAACAAACACTCCCTAAGTATGACTTGAAGTACCCCTTAGGAATGCAAAAATTATTATGATTCATAACATTTTAAAAATGAATCAATTTGTAGCATGATCTGTATTTTTAAATCATGTGAATCGTGAGATAGATCATGATGAACTAGTATAGGGTCATTCCATTGATACATAATCATATTTAGTTGACCATATTAAATCAATCAATCAAAACTAGATTTGAATTGGCCCATTAATATGCATAAGAACAAAATTTTGACAAACAAAACAGAACACACCCAAAAAATAAAAATAAACAAGGGACCACACCATTATCTTTTGAATATTGATGCTATTGCTCCCTCCCTCCCTCTTCCCATTTTTACTTGTCCTCGTGGAGATCACGCATAAAAAATGGCGTGCTAAATAAATTCGACTTTACATCTTTACCAATTATGGACCGCACCATTATCTTTTGAATCAAAGGTAAGAGTTTTATATTGTGGGGATTGGGGAACTCATTCAGATACAAAAATTAAACTCAAATGAAAAAACCCTAATGTTGTTGGGCGTTGAGTTTGAAAAAGGAAGAGCATATACATAAATTTTCACTTGTTAATTTGAATTATTCTCTTTTATTTTATAGATTAAAGGTGAATCTGAATTTTTATTTTCTCTTGTTACTATATAAAGATTACTAAAGATAATATTTAATAAATAAATAAATAGTATTTTGGCTACTATTTAACTTTAAAATTGATTTTTAGTCAATAATAATATTTATTTGACTACTTTTTATATATAATCAAGCGAATATGTTTGATTGTCCAATAATTGTGTGTTTTATATGCTTAAATATATATTAGCACATTTTTCATTTTGTTTCCGTTCACGATACTATACATTTTCCGCTTTCAATATGAGAATTTTCGATACACGACACGAATCACGATTTGACAAGAGTGCATGTAGTTAAAATTTATCAATATCAACATGCACCAGTCTAACGGTAAAACCAAAGTGGAATCTAGCTCAGGAAATCAAAACACAGCATTAGATCGCAGTTTATACAAGTGTTTTCCACAATGTAAGTACTGTACAGTACACCCCCACATAAATTTTGTTACCACTTACCTGTGTATAAGTTGTTCACAAACCTGGCAGCCTATCAACACGTTTGTGTTGATAGGAAAACCAGGATCACTTGACAGGATATGAAAGAAAACTAACAAAATTAAACTAGTTTTGTGAATAAAAATGAGAAGCTTAATTTCCTACATATATAGACCATAAGGAGAATTGCAAGCTCAGCAATGAATAAAAATTGGGCTACACTGACTTCTTATTTCATAATACGCAGGTTGGAGCTGCATATTTTGTTGGTAAGAAAAACTCCAAGAAATCGTGAAATACAAAGAATTCTTGTTTTGCAGTAAGCAGGTTAATTCAAGCTACATAGATTGATAAAGTTGGAGTTGATTAAATTACATAGTTAAAACATTCAGAGGCAAAGCAGCTATGTAACAGTGACCTCTCCAAATAATCAAGATTTCCTTGATCTCATTGCAAGAACTCATTTGCAGGAAGCAGTGTTCTAAAAATGCAGTCTAAAAGTTCCCGTCTAGATCTGATTAATCTCTGCCTAAGAGTCTTTATTTGGCTAGGCGATGACCTCTACTTTAAGGCTCTACAATAGCTAAATAAATTTTTAAGCCTTAAAAAATGTTTTTTTGGGTAATATTTTATGTAAAATTTAAACAAATTACATATACATACTATATGTTTTGTATAGTATAACAAGTATATACAATAAAAATAAATAAATGAGATCGTCTAAGAAACGCCTATTCCGTCCAAAAAAACAACTAGGCGCCACTGTAATACCTCAAAATATTTTATAAATAAAGTAGTCATTTAAAAAGAACAAAAAAAAGGTATTATTTTAATTTGAATCTTTATTGTGCCTACTTTTTTTAGTTATAAAAATAAATTTTTTTAAGTAACTGAATAAGAGAATTCTATTGAAAGTGAAACTTTTATTCTATAAGAACTCTATATGAATTCAAAACAAAAACAAGAAGAAGAGATAGATTTATATATTATTATAATGTGATAGAAGTACAATTCTACTTGAGGAAAATTGGGTGGAGATAAGACCCGCCAATGGCTTGAGAGGAAGTCAAAAGAAAAAGATTAACAAGGAGAACAAGCCCTCCGGAGGACAAAAAAGAAAAATAAAATCAACTTTTGTTATTGTAAGTATAAACTTTAATAATTTGATTGATTTGGTATAACATTTGTTGCTTATAGCATTATGATGGTGAATAAGGGGATGTTTGAGAAAAATTAAATGAAATAGTTCTCAATCTGAATGAGTTGAATGAAATTGAATATTGAATAGAAAAAATTGATGTCTAAAACATCTTGATAATAGATTTTTATTATTTTACCACTCTAAAAAAATTCAAAATTATTGTAAATATATTTAATATAATAGTTAATATCGTAAAAAAAATATTTTATTCAGCAACTCATTCCAAAAAAAATGACCCTAAACTATTCAGCCCAAATCGTCTGAATAGCTGACCGATTTAATCATGCAGACGATTTTTTTTTCTTCAAAACAAACACACTGAATGGCTGACCGATTTAGCTATTCAGTACTAATCAAGCAGCCCCTAAGTCAAACTATTAAAGATTCATATTTAATGAAAGAGAATATAATATTTTGATAAAAGTTATTGATGCGTAATATAGTCATTCTTATTTTACATATAATAGTATGTATTTATATATATATATATATATATATATATATATATATATATATATATGTTTTTTAAGGAAAATATATGATGTTATGAATACATTTAATAGAAGGAATGCTATCATATTGTGAAATGAGATTATGTTAATATTGTGAAAAGTTTTTGAAATTCTCAATCCGACTATGCATCGAACTCATTAATATTTACGTTTAGTTCGGAAGTTAATATAGGACCTATTAAGATGCACACTTTTTAAATGCATTTTTACAGGATTGTGTTACAGGACTATCCTAACCTTAACCTTAGTTGCTAGAATTTTGGACTTGTAATGAGTTCAGGGTATTACAATAATTTATTTTTTCTAGTACAACATTATAACCTAATCATAAACAGACAACAGTATATTTCAAAAAGAATTAACAGTCATTTAAAAATTAAGAAGTACCTTGTCGAATCACAATAATATAAACACACCAAAGGAAGCAACCATATATTGATCACAACAAAGGCCGGGGAACGCAGGACAGGTTTAAATTAGTTTCAAACAATGATCACGGCCTCACGGGTAATAATTAACGGTGATAAACCTATCATGCAAAGAAAAGAATCCTTGACAAACACACATAAAATCAGAATGATTTAATCTCAAATTAACTGATCAATATATATTTATATATATGTATGTATTCAACCCTGAAAAGTAACCGATATTACATCAGTTCAATAAAAACCCTAATTCTAAACAACTCCTAATAAGAATCCACGACTCCTGAGTCCTCATAATAATATGTCTCTAAACAATACTAATCAATTAATAACTAATTCACAGATTCGCAATCACAATCAGGTATTCCAAAAAGCCTATTGTGCACCACCGTTAAACCATCCCACACCAGCACCACCCCAACTAGAAATAAAAAACCAACAATCAGAATTGAAATTCACAACAAATCATACATAAATACTCACAAATACATACATATAATGATATAAATATATATATATATAGAGAGAGAGAGTCAGAGAGGGAAGGAAAGGAACCTTACCTACGTAAACAACTAGAGTGACACGAGAGGGGTGGGGAAAAGATAAGGGAGGTAGTTAATGGCACAAGCAAGGAAGATGCCTCTGATTAGTGTACCAACAGTATTGATTATCGTCAACTGCATTAGACTCCACCGACGTTGCTCAATTTTTTCTGCCATTTTTAGCTCCCAAAATGCTCGGAACAACTGAAGATGAAACTTGCTGTGCAGTAGGTGTATAATATTATATACCTCGAGATTGATGCGGGTTGACTTGAATTGAACGATCCGTTTAAGTACAACATCCACTAGCCCGATTTGGTTGTAATATACGAGTACTTCATTTGTCCACAGGAAATAGTACCATTTGACAAAATCTTTTTTCATAAAATGAGCCCTCTTTTTTTTTAAAAAGAAAGGGTTTTATTTTTATTTTTTTTTTAAAAAAATCTTAGAAATTTGTGAATTATTAAAATTCAAATAATATTATTTAATACAAATTTGTTATTTCAAAATTTTAAATAAACTCACATCATAATATAAATTTTAGAAAGGGTCCTTTACATAAGTATACAACATTCAGAAAGTAATTACACTATTAGTGCACTCATAAAATATTTACACAATTAATATACTTTCAATATTTATTTACAATATTAGTGCAATTAGAATTCTTTAATTTAGAGAATTAGTATAGGATTCAATTCATAATAATAAGGAAACCTAAAATAACTACCATATTTAATCATTCAAATTGAAATATTCTGGATTTAACAACAAAAATAAAAATAAATTCAAATTCAAAAATAATAATTAAAATTCAAATATTCAAAGTTTTGCAAAATATTCAAATATTTTGGATTTAACCTCCATTGCCTTCATATCCGGAAGTGGATGTCATCTCCTTCATGGACTTTTAGTGCTTTAGTTTCTTTCTGGAAGAACTCTTCAGTAAGACAGGGAGTAGTATTGAGGAAGAATCTTGTTGTTGCTGACTTGAATTTGATAGAAAAGACAGCGATTACATGCAGAGAGAAATACCAAGTGGTTGAGAAAACAACACCATGGACGCCGATCTCCTCATCTATTACGTTCATCCATTACGGTCATAGCTGCTATTATGACGAAGGTTGATTTAGTCCATAAATTAAAAAGAGAAAAAAATAAATTTTAGTGCAGTTTGTATCCAAATATTTATACAAAGGTAACTATTTTAGTTTTTGTGGGTAACCAAGAGAAATTTCAGTACAGTTGGTAACCAAAACTTTCAAATGTAACAATTTTAAAAAAATTTATAATAGATTTTTTTATAATTAATTGGTAACCCAATAAAACTGAATTTGTTACCTTTATATTAAGGTTTGGCTACTAACTGCATTATAAAAAAAATCTAAAATAGATTTTTTTAATTAATTGGTAACCCAATAAAATTGAATTGGTTACATTTGTATAAAGTGTTAGCTATCAACTGCATTATTAAATAAAAAAATTTATAATAGATTTTTTAAAAATAAATTAGAAACCTAATAACACTGAATTGGTTACCTTGATATAAATATTTGGCTACCAACTGTACTATAAAAAAATCGCAGCAACTGTACTATGAAAAAATAGCAGATGAAATTTGGGGATGAGTCACGAGATATTGGGATCGGAAACTTGAATTCAAGCTTTGGGGATGAGTCGTCGTCTACCAATTCTTCAATTCAAGCTTTGAAGGGAATATCCATCTTAGTAAATCATTTGTTAACATCTTGCTTGCTCGAGCCTACAGAAGATCCTGAAAGCAATGCAGTTGAATCACCAGAAGGAGAGGAATCCATAATTGGTCTGCCTTTTGCATTTGGAGGTGCAACAAGCTTTATCATAGTTGTCACCGTCTTGTTCCTCTTTGGATGGGTACTTCCCAAAGAAAAGGCAAAAATAACGCATTGAAATTGCATGGGATAGAATGAGGTAGCTAGCAGTTTTAGGATGAGTCGCCGGATATTGGTGGGCAAATTGAAGAAGACGATGATCTTGAAGGAGTTTAGGGATGAGTCGCCGGATATTGGGATCGGCGATGAGTGACTGAATTTGTTAAATAACTTGAGGAGAGAGAAAAGAAGACATGGATATAACTAATCCTTAAATTAAGGAATTCTAATTGAATTATAATTTTCTAAATTAAGGAATCCTAATTGCACTAATATTGTAAATAAATATAAAAGTGTATTAATTGTATAAATATTTTATGAGTGAACTATTGTTGTAATTATTTTTAAAAATGTAATAGAATATGTAATTGTACCTTTTAGGAAGGTTTACAAATTAACTACAATCTTACGGTCCTATTCCTATGGATAATACATAGAAT
The DNA here is from genome assembly GCA_020205505.1 of Panax japonicus. NCBI lineage: Eukaryota > Viridiplantae > Streptophyta > Magnoliopsida > Apiales > Araliaceae > Panax > Panax japonicus. Next base: position 80,943,175 of record CM035110.1, on the reverse strand, counting down.
GTCCAAACAATTCCCAGACCCCCAAAACCCAGTTACGCTGTGGGCCGGGCCATTGGAACTCAGTATTAGTAATATTTCTATAATAAACTTTAGGGTCCTAACATTTATTATTGAACATAAAATTTTATTTAGCATTTACAAAAAAGGTTAAATGGGATTATGATTTCTAGATGGAGGAGAGATTATTAAATTTTTTGAAAATATTGCAAAATTATTGTTTCAATTAGGAAATGTTAAATGAACATTGCATTAACCTAGCTAGCAGTGTAGGTTTCTTGACTGACGTTGGCCAAGATTTACAGCTGAATCAAGAAAAAATTGAAGACATATATTTAAAGTTATATAATTACATACTCCTAATTAGAACGAATGGATGGGCCGCGTAGATACATGGTTGGAGTTGAGGGTAGCATGATTGAAGAGTAGGTCATATATCCTAATTAATACTACTATTATTATGAATTTCTATATTAAATATTGTACGTATGTTACAGAGAAGTGTATGCTAATATATATGAATAATTTATGTCTACAGATTGTATAAAATCAGTTATGCACAAACAGTAATTATCGATCCAGTAATGTCACGTGAGTGAAGAAGACCAGAAGGGTATTCATGTATCCAATAGTAGTAGTATTTTCCCATGTATTTTTTTTTTGATATTTTTGCATGATTTATTTTCATATAAAAACTATTTTCTATAATGTATATAGTTTTTACTCGGAATCTACTTTTTCTTTATGCACAAGTATATGTGTATAATACATACACATAAATTACTTGTGGATATATACATAATACACTATTCCCTCCGTCCTTTAATATATGTCGTGCGCAAAAATTAAAGAAATAATTATATAGCGTTATCAGTTGTATATAATACCTTTAAATTCTCATATTTATCTCTCTCTCATCTGTAATATTTTTCTACGAAAAATAATTTTAAAAAGGTTTTAATTAATTTTCTTAAATTATATAAAATGATAAATACTTAAAAATAAATAAAATCATTTAAAATGATACTCGTATATTAAGGAGTGAGGGAATTATATTTATTTTTTTTTGAACATTACAAAAATTTTATACTCCTCAAAATGTGAACATTTGCCTTGGAAATATTGTTTCCTCCACTTGATCCAAGGTGTAAATTACAGAGCCCCATAATTACCATTTCACCAAGACTTTTTGTTTAGTTCGGGAGGACGCGGAATGCATTTCAATAGATGGAGAGTGGGGGACCACATAAGATTTTGGGGATCGAGAATTGAACGGCTATGATGAGTTCAAAACTCCAAGATTGGATCAGAGACATCAAACATCATTGAAACCACGTGGACCATGTGCCGCGGTTCGTGTGCGGGGACCTACTTACTAATACTCCACAAGACTGACTAGAGATAATGTATCTCTCTTTAGCTCGGCTCTGGCTCTGAGCTACTGTAAAAGCTTGGTACCCTCGAATGTTATACGGCTCTAGCTATGAAGCTGAGCTATCATTTGTTGACGCTACATGAGTAATTTTATCAGCCATATCTTTCTATATTCCCTATTCTAAGATTTTATATAAAATATTTAATATTTGAATTGCTAAAGAAGTTTATAATTTTTTATACATCTGTTTTTGTCGTTGATTATGTAGGTCCTAGCATTAATTTATAATTGTTTATGCATAATTAATTTTGCATAAATTCTACACATACTCAAAAAACTTTTAAACATTGAATTCAAAAATAATAATTAATTAGATAAAATTTAAACTCGAATGTAATTATTATAAACAAATATAAAGAATAAAAAATAATTTATATAACAATTAATTAATAATCTAACTTGATTACAATTAAGTAATATCAAACATAAATAACAGAACCAGTAAAGAATCAACTGTGACATTAGTCATTAGCTGAATTATAACTAGATTCTGTAAAACTCCATATCATTAGCTGTTCGAATTTAGCACACAATATTCGGTAAATAACCGAGCAGCCGACTCGATTTTATGCAATGCCAAGCCGATGAGGCAGATATCTTGATTATCTTCAATTTCCAAACCCCCTTTAGTTAAGCTTGAACCCAATCCTAGTTAAGCTCACTCACTCCATTTCCAGGCGCGCCAAAAAGAGACATTACTCTCTCTCTCTCTCTCTCACTCTCCTCGTGACTCTCTTCTTTCACCACGACCACTTTCTCTCTCCTCTCCTCTCTCTCTCTCCCATGGCGACGACTCCGACCAGTTTGTCCGACCACCGTTCAACCTAAATTCATCCCAGTATTTTTTTATCCAAATCTTCGTTCATACTTCTGTGAAACCGGGGCTTGATTAATTAGTTAGTTAATTGATAAAGTCAGATATCTAACAAGTCATGGAGGAGGAGAAAGGAGGAGGAGCTCTGGTGAAGGAGCTGATTGAGATGGTGAGAAAGATATCGGAGATGTCGGAGTACAGGTGTACGGTTAAGAAGCAGTACTGTAATCTAGCGAGGAGGTTGAAGCTGTTGACTCCAATGTTCGAAGAGATTCGAGATAGTAAAGATAAAGTTTCGGAAGACTCGTATCAGGCCCTAGCTTTGCTGAAAGAAGCTATGGAATTAGCTATTGAGTTGCTACGATTCGGAAGCGAAGGAAGCAAGATTTTTATGGTGCGTATATGTTTATTTATGATTTTTCAAGTGATATACATTTGTGATTTTTTGGTTAAATCTTGTCTGATTTTATTATATGCATTATAGTTTTGATTAATCCCTTTCAAATGTTGACTTTGTTCCTCGTATTGAATTAGTTAATTGGGGAATGGTATGAAAATGCATTTTGAAATCTGTTTCGTTGCTGAGAAAATTGCACAGAAAAGGGAAATTAACACCAGTATATATTCAATGAGATATTCAGTTACTGATTTTTTCTGTATAAAAGTAAATAATTTATCTGAACTCCACTTGATAATTGTGCTATGTTGATTATTGTCGGAATGCATGATATTCTTATGCACCTATGTTTCTTACCTTTTAAGAAGAAAAGAGAATATAAAGATCAGAATGCTAATTTGTTTCTTTTCCTATATTTTCTCAGCTTTGAAATGAATTGGGCTCAGAGTTATTTTCTGCTTGTTTATGTTTCTTTGCGTGTGGCTATTTTAGCAGTGAGAGCCTCTGACTTAAATTAACAGTTCTGGTTCATTTATTAAAAATATAGATGGTGAATAAAACCACAAGGTTCAGCAGAGGAGTTAAATTTAATGCTAAGTGTCCATTCGTTAAAGATTGGTTTGCATTGTTAAGAGTTTATATGCACCTATTTAGCACTAAGATTTTCTGGGGTCTTAAACTATGCGTTCCCGATATTGAGTTTATGTAAGCTAGAAAGAGGAACACACCAGATGGTTTCTTACGATGTTTTATTTTCTTCGAATTAAAAGAATGGATTTTGCTTTCAGTTTCAGTATTATCAGTGCCCATGTATGGATATTATGAACTCTGATCCTTACTCTAAGCCCAATTTAACTTTTCTTGTCTTGTTAGTTGTTTCTGTTCACCGATCAAATATATGTATACATATATATATATATATATAATATACATATGTATTATATATATATATATATATATATATATATATAGAAATAAGGGCATTTTGGTACTAAATTTTCTTAATAAACGTCCGCTAGACGAACTGGCGGACCCAAAATTCCCTTTTTTAATCTGCGCCCTTGATTTATATAATGGACGGCTATGATGGTATTTGCCCAATTTTCATCCATAGCAAATACTTGCTATGGATCATTTCCCTATATATATATATATTGTGATCTTCTTATATCCTACCATATAGCCACTAGTTAGTTATTCCTGTATGTATGCATGCAAAATACTTCAAAACTGTCGTGAAGCAAGCAACATTAGGAAAGCTCACTGTTGCTGCTAAGCTTGTGAAATTTAATTCAACATCATGTTCCAGATACCCTTTTCAAATGATAGGTACTATTGTTGTTATAACCATTTTGGTACGAATACTCTATGTATGCAGTCTTGGCCTCTTACGTTTGTTCTATTCAGTAGAAGCCTTATTCTTTTGGATTTTGGATGAAATTGCTGCTCATTTGATATCAAGAAATTATTGACGTGATGTCAGCTTATGCAGAAAACCCTAGATCATATTTCTTATACCTTTTTCTGACATTACGAGTATCATTGTCAAGAGTTAAAATTATTATGCTGTACCACACTACCATGTTTCACAACTTGTTATGCATAGCAACATATTTGAGATTCAGACATGCTCTGCAGAAACAATGACTTGGAAGTTGGGGGTTGGTTGAGAAGTGTTAAATAAAACAACTGTGTATGAAATGCTGTTATAAATTTGTCACACTCATCTTAAAACTACTTGGGCATTTCCTCTTTTGGAAGTTTGAGATTAATCCTCAAGGCTATAATTAGAAGTCGATAAAGCTAGGGTAAAGGAAAAGAAAACGATAACAGGATAGGAGCTTTGTCTTCGATTTTATATTTTTTAAGAGTGTATATTTTGAACTTGTTTTCATTAAAAAGGGGTTTCCTTTTTTTTACTTCTTCTTATTACGTATATTTGTGTGTCCTCTCCTTTGCCTCAGTCTTTTAAAGATAAGGCCAAAACTTGAGTGGTTATGGGATCTAGCATCTATTGATTTTCAGAAATCTTATGATTTTGTTCTGTTTGAGTAACTCTTTGATATTGTAAATGTTTTAGTTAATACACGTGACACTTCTCTTCGTTCGTCTGGCCTTTTCCTCCATATAGGTCTCTTAGTTAGCATTTCTTGGACTAATAAGCATCCAATCCCTCCCCTTTTGGCTGCTTCTCTTTTAAATAATCTTTTTAGTTTTCAAAAAGAACCTCTATGAATAACATGGTTCTTCTAAACAAATTGCATCATGCACAATAGACATCAACTTACTTGTACAATTTGATGGTGTGATTGGTGAAGGACAAGAAAAAAGTGGAGACATGAGGGGATAAGAAACCTTTGCTTTTACTTCCTTGGTGGTCCACAAATCCTCAAACTCCTAGAGACCCAGGGCATACAGAAGATATGATGTATGCATGTAGCACAATACTTATCATGTGGGAAGGTCTTAAGTCATATAAATCCAATTATTTGCCTATGATGAATGATTCAATATGTGTATATGTCAAAATTCAAATAATGTATTCCACCACCATGTGTAGCATCTTGAATTTTTCTGTTCTTTCCTTCATTTTCCATTTGCTTCTAAGAGAATTTTTTCTTTCATAAGCTGCCTGAGGTATAGAGTAATTGTTGTCCATAAGATCTATGGAAGATGCGTAATAAGGAAGAAAGAATCTGGTGGCTCTCTTGCTTTGAGGCAAAATCTTGTAAAGTTTGATGATCCGTCATCTTAGTGTATATTATGATAAATTGATTGCCACATCTTTCTCTTGAACACATATTTTTTCCTGCTGTCAAATTCTTACTTGGGGCAACCATGTCACACGTAAAGTAAGGCGAAACATTCTGAGACGATTTTTAGTCTTAGTGCACCCAGAACATTCTTGGGCTTTCTCAGTTGAATCCAAATTCGTTACACTCCTGGAAATAATTCAATATTTAGATACTTATATGTTTTCTTAAGTAAACCACATACGGAATGAATTATGTCAATGAAATTTTATTTCTTGTAATTCTGTTGTACAGTTGTATTTAATGATAACTGATAAGGGAAAGAGTACAAATGAAAAGGCAAATTGATGTGAGCAATCAGTTATTCAGAGAATCAATTGGTTTCTATTGTTGTAGTATTGTGTTTTGATTCTATTTTGTAGTGTAATAATAGTGTTTCATGTCTATTACCGTCAAAACAGTTTATTCGGTAGTAATTGATTTCTGATACCATTTATTCAATTTATCAAAGAAAAAACAAGTGAGACAATTGGTAGATTAAGGCAGGGTCTGAAGGACCGTAATTTATTCTTCCTTTTTTCTTTTAGAAACCGTTATTTCCCCTCTAAAACATTCATTATAATATAACTGTATAATTGTAAAATATGTAATCCGTTTTCTTACTTTCAGTCATTCTTGGCTAAATACAAGGAAGAAAAGTTGAATTTCTCCCCCCTCTCTCTATTTGCTAAATTAATGATGAATTCCTCTCCCAAATAGTTTTTCCACTGCCCCGAACTTACTTTCGGTCCACTTTCGAGTGCTCTTAACTTTTATAAAATAGTCGGGGAAGTTCAACATTTAGAGACGAGCAAAGGCAGGACAAGCACAATCCTGTACTATATTAGTAATAATTAGATTAAATACTAGATTTTAGGTACTTAGAGTAAACATAATTGTTCTTATTGTCATGGATTTAATGGATGAACAGGTTTTTACAAAGAGCGTTAGAGGATTAGAGAAGACAAATCAATGACACAAATTCTCAATAGCGGGGGTTAGCAACTTAAGTTGAATTGAATTTTTTAAATTTTGTTTTAACTCAACAAACTTATGATACCTAATCTTACAATGAAATTTGAAAGTCGATTCTCGAATATCCTTGATTTGCAGTGTTTTTGTTGATATCTTAGAAGCAGTTGTTGATGATAGCAGGTTGCGACCAGGGGAGTTAACCCATATTTCTTTTGGGAATTACTACCTCGAAGCATAAATAACTTCTGTGAAAGGAAATGTACAACTGTGAAACCCGACCTAATACTGATAAAAATTTACTTGCTGATTTAGCAAAAGTCAGCATTAATTCAGCACTTGCAGCCTTTGATTTTTTGCTATTTCATGGCCTTCTGGAGGGCATTTATCTTTGTTCAAATTCCTTCAATGGTTCATGCAGTTGACTTTTATAATGCTTTCTTGTGAACCATTAATTCTCTCTTTATTTTTAGTTACAAAAGAAGAAAAAACTAAAGGCTCGTTTTGTCTCTACTTACAGGTTCTAGAAAGGGAACAAATCATGAATAGATTACAGGAAGTGACAGATAATTTGGAACATGCTTTGAGTGGAATTTCCTATGAACAACTTGAAATATCAGATGAAATTCAGGAACAGGTTGGTGCAATTATTCTAGAGCGTATAAGATCATTTTGTGCCCCTTTGAAACTCCTGCTAGATACTTCATTTTCTTTAATTTTGGTTCGTCAAGTTTTATTGCGAGATCTTTGCTCAGGAAACCTTAATTAGGTATCAAGTATCGACTAGTCTTGCTTGGTGATTTTGAAGTTGGAATTATGAATACGTTGACTTGAAGTGGTACCATATAAGTTGAGTGGGACCCAGAAGCAGAAGTCCCAAGTTTTAATTTTTGCATTCGGTAGTTTTCTCCTTATGTAAAATTCTCTTTTATATCCAGGTTGAGCTCGTCCTTGCTCAGTTCAGAAGAGCCAAAGGAAGGGTTGATGCACCCGATGTTGAGTTGTACGAGGATCTGTCATCCCTTTACAACAAGAGTACTGATGTTGTTGCAGATCCAGCTGTCTTAAGGAGATTGGTTGATAAGTTACAGCTAACTGGAATAGCTGACCTCACACAAGAATCACTAGCCTTACATGAGATGGTTGCTAGCAATGGTGGAGATCCTGGGGAGAGCATAGAGAAGATGTCAGTGCTACTGAAGAAAATCAAAGATTTTGTGCAGACAGAGAACCCAGAGATGGATTCTCCTGCAACGGAAAATTCTATTTCTTCAAGTTGCAGTGGACAAGCATCCAAAGATGTAAATCACAAAGTCCCAGTTATACCAGATGATTTCCGTTGTCCTATATCTCTGGAGTTGATGAAGGATCCTGTCATTGTCTCAACTGGACAGGTATTCCACTTTCAACCTTTTTCTTTTTCCATGTTAATATGCAGGTGCATAATACTTCTGTTTATCCACTGATATGCAACTCCATAATATTTTATTGTTGATTACTTGCTACTAATAAGCTGAGTTAATTATAAGTAGCTGGTGTTAAACTTTTAAAGGGCTTGGCTTGGACTCCTCGCTATTAATATTGATGATTAGCTCGGCCTTTTCAGGCCCGAGCTAGTCTCGGTACAATAAAATTTTCGGATTAAATTTTAGTTATGTAAAACTCTGTCACTTTATCTTGCACCTTGTTAAACCTCAAGATTTATGATTTAGTTTATCAAATTTATATTATCTCGGTTACAATTCTATTGTTTAACATGGTCTTGAAAAATGTTATGTTAAAATAGTAAGCATCTCTGTTTAATTAAATTTATTAATTTCTTTTGATTGAGTTGAGAAGTTTTGAGCTTGACTCAGGCTTTTAATGACTTAACCTGTGCCCATTCATTAAATACAGAGCAATAACTAGTTGAACCTACACTCGGATTTTTAAGCTTGTCTATAAACTAGGCCATGCCTGATCACAAGGTTAGCTCAGAATCTGCTTGGTTCCTTTGCAAAATTATTGATCGACTAAAAAGTTAAACAGACTGTTTTTTCTCTTACCATATATTGCTTATTATAATTGTGGATAAAATCATATTGAAGCTTTTATAAAATTTATTCTCAAGAATGCAACACATGGTATGATAATGCAATTCCATAAGACTTTCCATTGGACACGTTCCTCATGAGATTTGCATAAATGCAGAATATGCTCATAAATATGATAATTTAATGCCATATTTTTTTTAGCAATAACTTGGAAAACTGGGATCCTAATATAGAATAATTCTCTACAAATTAAATGATTTTCCTCATCCGAGGCTTCTCTCTCTCTCTCTCTGTGTGTGTCTGTGTCATTTTACCTTGTTGCAACAGCTGTGGTGATACCAAGATTGCCCCACTAATGGGATATGTTCTTCATGAAACACAATTCATGCTTATATTACTTGCCTTAACAAGTATAATATTCTTTATGTAGACGTATGAACGTTCTTGTATTGAAAAGTGGCTGGCAGTGGGGCATGGCACTTGTCCCAAGACGCAGCAAACTCTAACTAGCTCCTCTCTCACACCCAATTATGTCTTACGTAGCCTCATAGCCCAGTGGTGCATGGCAAATGGGGTTGAACCACCAAAACGACCTGGCAGTTCTCGACCCAGTAAGACAACATCTGCATGCTCACCTGCTGAACGTTCCAAGATAGAAACTCTTCTCCATAAGCTCGCATCTGGCAGCCCTGAAGAGCAGCGTTTTGCTGCAGGTGAAATTCGCCTTCTTGCCAAGCGCAACGCTGATAATCGTGTGGCGATTGCCGAAGCTGGTGCCATCCCATTACTTGTAGGTCTCCTGTCAACACCAGATTCTCGCACCCAAGAGCATGCTGTTACAGCACTACTTAACCTGTCCATATGCGAGGATAACAAAGGAAGCATTGTATCTTCTGGCGCAGTACCTGGTATAGTTAATGTGCTCAAGAAGGGAAGCATGGAAGCAAGGGAAAATGCAGCTGCCACCTTGTTTAGCCTTTCAGTTGTGGATGAAAATAAAGTTACAATAGGTGCTTCAGGAGCAATCCCACCACTTGTGACGCTACTAAGTGAAGGTACCCAAAGGGGGAAGAAGGATGCTGCAACAGCACTCTTCAATTTGTGCATATACCAAGGTAACAAGGGAAAAGCTGTGAGGGCTGGTGTTGTTCCCACGCTTATGGGGCTTCTTACAGAACCCCAAGGTGGGATGGTGGACGAAGCCTTAGCCATTCTAGCAATACTGGCTAGTCACTCTGAAGGAAAAGCGGCCATGGGAGCTGCAGAGGCTGTGCCAGTTTTGGTAGAGGTCATTGGTAGTGGGTCCCCCAGGAATAAAGAGAACGGGGCTGCAGTTTTAGTTCACCTCTGTTCGGGAGACCAACATCATCTGGTAAAGGCTCAAGAACTTGGGGTGATGGGTTCATTGGTTGATTTAGCACAAAATGGCACAGATAGGGGCAAGCGTAAGGCTGCGCAGTTGCTTGAGCGTATGAACAGATTTGTGGAGCAGCAAAAGCAGGCCCAGGCTGAGGCCCAGGAGCTAGCTGAGGCTGAGGCTCAGAACCAGCAATCATGACCACCCTTGTCTGCACATTTTGTGGATAGCTGAAATCCCTTTCTCATGATCAGGTTGGCTTGGCATTTATTTCCTTGTTCTGTAATGTATTCAAGTGCATTATGCTTGATAAGCTAGGAGGAGAAGGTGGAAGATCACCAGTTCCTTGTGTTAAGTTATTTCATTTTGTTCGGTTCGGTTCAGGACTAAACACTATCATAAAAAGATATATGGATAGGCCATCAAAGAGGAGGAAAATATAGAGAAAGAAAAAGAGGGATAAAACATGATCTGACATGTATTTGAGTGTCCCATTGCAGTAACATGTATAACTGTTATCTTCATTGAAGGGAGATGCTTTCCTTTCGGCTACTATCTGGAATTTGTGGTCATTAACATTTTTCAAATTAATATAGAAATTCAAAATGTACGTATAAATTATATCTGACGGACTATGAATTTTATTCCAATTATATCTTATAACTTCATCTTTTTTGAAGTCTCGCTTTTTAAATGGGAGTACAATATAATTTTATAACTCACAAATGAGTGAGAATTGCATCAGAAACTTAAAATTCAAACAATCTTAACCTCATCTCTTAACTAGATTAAGAATTAATCGGTTGTACCAAGGGATATGATAACCCAAGATCAAAAAAAGATAAGAAGGTTTCTGCTATAGATATGATACAATTCTGTGTATAAATCGTTGTTTTCTTTTTATTTTGTTTCTCGTGTTAAGTTTTCCTTTATGTCCTGTTAACGTCAAGATCTTTTGCCACGTCCCAATCACTTAAGACGTCTTGATCTTGCACAGTAAATACGATCAACACCAAAAGCTTGACGGCTTCGATCGTCGGGGGATAGCTCAGGCGTGAGAGTCAGTACAGGCGGTCCCAAGGGTTAACAATAGAGGATAAAATATCTAGAGTCTCGAGAGATAAAATTATCAGTTGAATGTGTGTGTACGTACCTCTTGCTTGAAGACTTCCTTGCTAGGTTATACTCTCTTGCCCGGTTTACCGTGCCACCCAATACCGTCTGACACAGCCCCCCCACACCTTAGTGACATTTGGCAGCATCGATGAAATCATAATAATCCATCAGCCGGTCGAACGCCTGGCTATGGTCGTAAGGATCCCCAGACCCATCGTAGCTCTCCATATGAGGCAACTTCTTGGTGGTGTCTGCCTTCTCCTTTAGGATATCCGAAGAAAAAGGGGACGCCTTCTTTCCCGGAGTGTCCTTCACCTGCTGAACTTCAGACAGTTGCTTCCGTAGCTCCTTCAACTCCTTCACCAAGAAATCCACACCAGCTTCTAGTTGCGAGGAGACTTCTTTCTCCTGAATAACCTTTTGCTTCTGAGTGGATCGGCCTCCTCTATCTGACCCCACTGCCTTTGATGGACTTACGGATCTACTCCTGCGTGCATGTCTATTCTCATGATGGGAATATTCACGTTGAAGCTCTCTTATTCGGTTCTCAGGTACATACTTCTTCGATCGACTCCTCTGTCTATCACTTCTACGACCGTGAGAACCAATTACTACAAGCGCTTTCTTAGACACCTCGGGGAATCTACTTCTTGACCGTCTTCGTTCTTGAGGCCGTCCTCGAGAAGCGTGAATAGAGTGCTCTGGTTCCTTTTAATTCCTTCTCGCTATCGCATATCTTTAAGCCTACTACGCCTCTCGGTTTGAACATGACTAGATGCCTCATCCCTCAACTCTGCAACCCGAAGCATCTGTTCGGCTATATCTTCTCTTTGCTTTAGAAGAACATCCAAAGCTTTATCCGCCTCCTCTGCCATCTTTGCCAACTTGGCAACCCTGTCATCTTGACCACTTCGGTGACGAGTTTTAGACGGTGAACCTTCTTCTATCCGCCTTCGGTCTTGATCACGATCTCTGTCCTCATCAAACTTCAACCTCCTTCTGGCTTTGTCATGGGCTCTCGAACGAGAACCCCAGAATCATGCTTAGAAGCCGTGCTCTCATGAGCACTTTTGGAAGGACCCAGACGATCCTTAACAGAAACACGAGGCAACGACGAACTCACAGCCATCGCTTGCCCCTCTGGTGTATCAGCTTTACTCATCACCATCTTCCGAAGTAGATTAAATGAATGTGATTGAAAACTCAACGACACTAGAACAACCCTCCTTCTAGTGCCAATGTTAACGCCAAGATCTTCTGTCACGTCCCAATCACTTAAGACGTCCTGATCCTGCAGAGTAAACACGATCAACACCAAAAGCTTGACGGCTTCGACCGTCGGGGGATAGCTCAGGCGTGAGAGTCAGTACAGGCGGTCCCAAGGGTTAACAATGGAGGATAAAATATTTAGAGTCTTAAGAGATAAAATTATTAGTTGAATGTGTGTGTACGTACCTTTTGCTTGAAGACTTCATTGCTAGGTTATACTCTCTTGCCCGATTTACCGTGCCACCCACTACCATCTGACACAGCCCCCCCCCCCCCCCCACTCTTTAGTGATTTCTGCCGATTGCATGCAGGCTGTCACCTTTTCCATGCACTGTTTATGCCGTCGACCGGTTATAATCTCATCCACATTAATGCATTGCAGTTACAACAGTCAACAACCTTCATTTTTTATCATTACAAGTCAAAGATAGAGATATTAAAATATCTAATGGGTCGATCCACTGATCCGACCCGATCTTAAAAGGACCCAACATGAATAATATAATGACTAGGCCCAGTAACTTTAAAACTCAATAATGAGGACCCAATAGACTAATCAAATAAATAGGTCCAATCTACTCGGCCCAATAAAAGAAATATCATGACCCAACGTGTTCTTTGCTCCAGGTAAAATTAAATTTTGACAAGTGATTTTGTAGTGGAGTAGTACTCAACTAGAAATTAATTAAGCACATTAACCCAAAGGAACAAGGATAATAACTTCTCCACTACTCCAAATAACAACATTTATATCTAATTTGGGAATACATTATAAACGAGAAGTTTCTAACCTGCATGTAATTACTTATATTTAAATTAAATACTATAATTATACTTTTAACAAATATTAGCAATAAGTTTGATAAAATAATTTTTTTCTTACTTATATAATTAATTATATCTCTACTTTAAGGAGGGGAGTTCATTTTTGTGCAGTTCGTTGTTTATCTCTGTGACTCATGTGCCCTTGTAGTTAAAATAGTCCTCATCATAATTTGTAATGTGACAAGAACACGAGACACAGTATTTGCCTATTTTGGGGTACAATTAGCAAACCCATAAATTATACAAGCTACCTAATTAGTCCCTCCGTTTTTAATTATTTGACGTTTTAAAGTTTTTTATTTATTCCTAATTATTTAACGTTTGTTCAAATTTAAGAGAATTAATAAAAAAAATTCAAAATTACCCCTCATTAAACTCTCTCTCCTTATCCCAACAAAAAATGTAAGGATATTATAGACAATTGAATACTATATTTAATTATTTTCAATTATTATCTTAATTCTTGTGTCCACCTCTAAAACGTCAAATAATTCGGGACGGAGGGAGTATTATAATATTCCAAGACAACATAAAATATTGTATATGGTAACCTCTACTTTTATATTTATTAATTATAAACATTAATTTTTTTATTCTTTAAAATTGTTGATTATAAGAGATTATTAAGTTGAGAATTGAATAACAATTGTAAGAATTAAGTTGTGTATAAAAAGGAAAGGAAAATTATATAAGAGGTGTTGAAGGGCAGAGGAAAAAGGTGGTGGAAATAGATGTCACAAGAAATCAACAATCTACACAAAAATCTATAAAGAATAAAAGAAGTTCAGCAATTAATATTCAAATCCAAACCGACATAGTTATACTAGTATATACTCTAATCACTTTTAGTACAACAACAATTTAAAAAATAACTGTATATTATTAAATATAATATTAATTATCTATAATATTCTTAAATTCTTATAATTATCATACTTATCTCATACTCTCTCTCATGTATAATATTTTTTCATAAGGGGTAATTTTAAAAATATTGTAGTTAATTCTCATAAATGATATAAAACGACAAATGATTTGAAAAAAATAAAATAATTTAAAACGTCATATATTATGAGATGGATGCAGTAGTTTCTTAATTAGCCTATTGAACTTGAGAATTCATTCTAACACTAATTTTTAAAAAAATAAGAGTTCTGGTATACATTGTGAATTTTTTTTAACTGAATTATGATTGCGACGTATGTGAATATATTAAATAGATAAAAATTAAAGTGTTCAACTTTAATTTATTTAATTTTATCATATACACTTTTACGTTAATTAGTTATAATTCAATGTCATCAAATCTATCTAATAAAATACAAATGATTTTGAATTTCCCGCTCATTCAATAAATCATCTGGGTCGTCCAAAGTTTGGAATAAATCTCACCATCCATCTATCTAATAAAATACAATCTATCTAATTCTATCTATCTATATCTATATTCTATATATCTAATTATATCTAATAAAATACAAATGATTTTGAATTTTTCGCTCACTCAATAAATCATCTGGGACGTCCAAAGTTTGAGATAAATCCCACCATCCATCTTTCTAATAAAATACAAATGATTTTGAACTTCTCGCTCATTCAATAAATCATCTGGGTCGTCCAAAATTTGAAATAAATTTCAACGTCCATAGTGCCGGAGGCACGGGACTGTTGCTAGTTATAAATATTTGACAACATGTTTATTATTTTGCGAAAAATAATTACAAGGGAGAACACAGTATTCCTATTGTCATGTGGTTTTGACAATTATATGGTACCTGTCTACGTACAATGTCTTATTACATCCCTCCCAGCAACTTAATTGGCCGGCATGCATGGAGATGCTATCAAAGAAGTAACTATTCCTCTCTTTCAAACTTCGAGATGGATTTTGTTTTTTTTTTCTTTTATGTTTACTTAAAAAACTCAGTAATAACGTAATTGAATAGAAAATTTAAGTTTTATGTCTAATTTTTTTCTTTTTATGCTCATTTTAAAACTCATTAACACGGGGTTAGAGAAATGAGATTGTTAAAATTGAACTTGTGAGCTGATGCGATTTGCATTTTCTAGCTTCTAGGCAGAAACTAGATGATGATTAACAAATTATTGAATTCAAATATTGTATATTTGACCCAATTCATCTTTGATACAATCAACTTGCCAGACAAACATTACAATCATTTGCAAGAGCAATACAAACATACAATCACATTAATTTTACCTCAAAAAAATAAATCAAAATGACAACTTTGCATGAGGATGGATGGATATATATCCTTTAATACTAATAATTAGACTAATTGCAATTAGTCTTCCATGATTAGGGTCCAATTGTCCGCCCACGGCGAAAAATTAGTGTGAAAATATGTAAAATTTGCAAAAGGTCGGGTCCATTACACAAAATCAAAAGCAGTTAACACGTTATATTAATATAGCTAGTACTGCTGCCGTTCTGAAATTAATATGAAGACAATTAATGAGGCCAAATCTTGTCTCTCAAATCTCATGATGTCTCATGTTATATTATATGCATGGCAGTGTCAAGTGTAATTGTTAGCAACTAAACCAAATATATTCTAGATTATTCAAGAAATATCTTAATTAATATTAGTACATGAATCGGTGATATCTAAGTACATGAATGTATTTGAATTGTCTTGAAACATATAATGGTTAGGTTCATGTACATGAATGTGGTCATGTAGTAATTATTATTGTGGATCTAGAAGTGTCCTATGAGTCCTATAAATAGTCTTGTACTTAGATCATTTTAATCAAGTGAAATTAAAGTATTCTTAAGTGTTCTTCAAAGTTATATTTCACTTCTTCTATAATTTATCATCTTCCATAAATTTTCATCAAGTGGTATCAAAGCTAAGGTTAATTCGAAGGTTAAACTAAGTGGCTAAGGTAAAATCGACAACCCAAGAAAGGTGACTTAGTGCTATCAAAGTGTTTCGTTGGGCGAGTGCAAAGTGTGCGCGTTATAGCTCCGAATTGCAATCAAGCAAATGTTCTAGTTGAGAAAATTTTTCAAGTTTGTGAGTTGAAGCACGTCACAAAGGTTGTCATATTGATAACATTTTTGGTGAGGTAAATTATAAAAAAAATGATGTTTCCTAGGTTTGGTGCCAAATTAGTGTTCACAAATTATAATGTTTGGAGTATAAGGATTCGAGTATTTCTTGGAGAATGCAATTTATGGCAAGATGTCATTGCAAATCCAGAAAAGTGTATTTCAAAAAAAGTTCGAGAACTGAAAGAAAAAAGAACAAGGAATATTTTGCAAGGAGTAATGCATGAAGAAGTCTGGATGCATGTTGCGAGTTTTGATTCTCTATCTCAGTTATGGAATGAGCTTGAATTGATTTGCAAGAATTATAAAGGTTCATCGTTACCTAAAGAGTCTTGGTTTTTGGAAGAGGATGAGAAACTTGTAGAAGAAATTGATGAAGTTGAAGAAGAAGAAGAAGAAAAGAAAAATGAAGACTTTGAAGACATATGTTGGGAAGCAAAAGAAATAGATCATGTCGAAAATAAAGAATTTGAAGACACAATAATTAATGCATCTTTTGAGAAAAAAGAACCTGAGAGTGAAGTTATGGATCAAGAAGAGAATGAGACAAATTTGAATAATGAGCTGGAGGATAAGGATGTTGAAGAAAAGAGTGCACACTCAGAAGTTACTAGTCAATTGGACGTCACATCATCTAATCCTGTTGCTGTCAGAACTTTTACAAGGAAGAAGGTTGCCAAAAAGGTTCAAGTCACAAAAACTGCTAAAGAAACATCATATAAAAAGTCTAAGTTGGAAGCAGAGTGCAAACCAAAGGTCGAAAATGCAAAGACCAAGAAAAAAGAAACTCAAGTTGTGGAAGGTATTGAATGGGTTAATATGGAGAAGTATTTTGATCAAAATGAGTTCAGAAATAATGAAATGAAGAAGAAATACAAGCATGTAAAATGTGAGAAGCTAGTAAGGAAGATCAAGAAGAACAAATGGAAACTTCAAGCATTTGTGTCATATACATCAATGGAGATGACAAAAGAGTTTCTTGCATTTGAAGGAATCGGAAGATCAAAATATTTTACGACATTATGAAGAATAAATTTAGTTTACGGGAGGCCTTGTTAGCAACTAAACCAAATATATTCTAGATTATTCAAGAAATATCTTAATTAATATTAGTACATGAATTGGTGATATCTAAGTACATGAATGTATTTGAATTGTCTTGAAACATATAATGGTTAGGTTCATGTACATGAATGTGGTCATGTAGTAATTATTATTGTGGATCTAGAAGTGTCCTATGAGTCCTATAAATAGTCTTGTACTTAGATCATTTTAATCAAGTGAAATTAAAGTATTCTTAAGTGTTATTCAAAGTTATATTTCACTTTTTCTATAATTTATCATCTTCCATAAATTTCCAACAGTAATAAACACACACATATACATATACATATATATATATATATATATATATATATATATATAGTTACTTATTTACAGTCAGTTTATATTTTTTAAATGTATAAATATTACCCACCACCAGTACAAATTAAAGAGAGAGCGAATCTAAATTTAAAAACAACTGATCTTTTACTAGAAGAAATATAAAGACAATTGATCAGGGAGTATAAGATGTATAATTAAGATCTTTTACTATACGTACAATTGTATATTGGGCACCAATTAAGCATGCATAAAACGTAGTACATTTGCAGATCAACAAAAGCATTCCGGGTCCAAGGGGCGTTTGTGTGTACGTGAGAGAGAGAGAACGAGGAGGAGGGGTCCTAGAAAGAAAAGGAAGGAAAAGAAAAGAAAAGAAAAGCCAAAGCTGGTATATATATATATATATATATATATATATATATATATATATATATATACAGCGGATCCTGTCCGGGAGTCCGGACAGGACCCAAAATCCGGACCAATTTTTTTTTTTTTTTTTTGCTTTTTTTTTTTTGAAACAACTAAAAAAAAAAAAATTTATGGAACTGAAATTTTTTCATAATACACTGTTTTGGGTGTGTTTTTAACACCCACACCAACCAATGTATGTACAGTCTGCCCAGACTGTACAGAAATGTTTTGGTATAGGCATCCAAATCACGCCCAAAACACGGTATTATGGAAAAATTTCAGTTCCATAATTTATTTATTTATTTTTAGTTGTTTCAAAAAAAAAAACAAAAAAAAAAGGTCCGAATTTTGTTAAAATCCAGGAGTCCGGACCTGATCCGGACTCATATACTATATATATATATATGTGTGTGTGTGTGTGTGTGTTTGTGTGTGGAGAGAACATTTCACGCTTACCCATGTATGTGGATTGTGGGGGCATAAACATGAAAATCTAAATGTTCAGTAGCAAGCCTCTCAGCCTTGGATTTCTGTGCCCTAGCTAGCTACACTTTGATTGCTCTCCTTCTTTCCTTCCTTCCTTCGTTTGTACCAAATTAAAATAACTCGTACGTACCCACGTCCCACAATCCAGGCCCCCAGCAGCAACAACTCACTACTCTTTGTTTCCTTCCTTAATTCCGCTACCTACTCATTTACACGTAGAATTTTGGCATCTCAATTTACAATTTCCCTTTGGATTGTCAATTCATAATAAAGAACTGAGCAGTATTTGTATAACGCATATTGGTTTTTCTAATTATAATGCTATTAATTAAGTAGCTATTGCTTAGTAAGTATTAGTTTGCATGCAGTGTGTAGCAACGTAACGTTCACTGACAGACAGACAGACAGACTTGAGTATGATGAAGAGAGAGAAAGAGAGAGGGAAAAGAGAGGAGAGAGAAAGCTTTAATTTATTGGCATCCATACATACACTAGCTAGTCCTGTTTACAGGTTCCAATTGCTTTATTCGGTCTCTACATCGCTGGGTAGTCTCTTCTTGGTCCCTGTAAAAGCAATATCATCATGTATCTCTGGATTCCTTTTTCTTTTTAGACTACCAATCCACAGCCCGAGCCCGAGCCCCAGCCCCAGTTGTGTTACAATAATTATATATATACCCACAACTAATTATTAGCCTCCAACATTTTAGCTTTATTAATTCTTAATTGCCTCTTTAAAACATACCAGACATTTTTTTTCTTCCAATTTTCATAACGAAGGAAACTGTAATCACCATTTTTAGGGTAAACAACACTTAAAATCACAAAGAATAACAGCAAATAAGTCAAAAAAAATTATAAATATCACAGTTATCTTTTACTTTCATTACTCAACTTTTACATGTACAATCTCTCAGAAAGAGAATAGAGAAGAGTAATTAAGCCAAAGAAGTTAAAAGGGAAAGGTTTAGAAGCTCTCTCTCTCTCACACACACCCACCCACACACACACACACACACACACACATATATATATATATATATATGTGTGTGTAGACAAGAATAACACGTTCTATAAAAAAAGAATTTATCTGCAAAATTTATAATTTTTTTATATTTATTAATTTTTAAATTAAAATAATAAATTTAGTTTAGTAATGCTAAAATGATAATCAACGTAAGAAATACTATAATCAACAAAAAGAGAACTCAGTTTGGTTAACATTAATTAACAAATAGGACGGAGTATATATCTTTTTGACCCGGCCTGCAGCTGTGGAGTTCAATTTATTTGATGACACCCTTCTTTTCTCTCTCTTTATTTCAATGTCATGCAGTTATTAGGGTTAAATCTGCATGGTTTTGAGTGGAGGTTTGGCGCGTTGCTAACTAGCTAGATCAGTAATATTGTCTTATTATTGTCTCTTTTCATTCTCTTTAGCTACGTACCAACCAATTGTAAGTACGTCCGTCCTATGTTACAATACTTATTACTTTTTTTATTGCAAAATCATTACCGACATATGTAACAAGTACTGAGTATATATATGATGACAAATATATTTCACCCTTCCTCTCTCTCTTTCTTAATTAGTACGTACTCCATCTAAGAGTAATAGATAAAATTAATGTGATCATGTACTCCAATATATCCATCAATAGATGCCTTGATGAACAACTTTATTGGAGAAAGCAACTCCTAAATGTGTGAGATCAAATACTTTTTCGATTCGGAAGAGACCTACAAATGCAACATTTTACTATAACAATTTGACGAATCCTTTTACCAATATATTTTTAACTTCATGAAAGTCAGATCAGATCCGTAAATAAATACTCCACTAAAAAGAAAAAGATGGTCAAGCTATAACTTAACTAATACTTGCCAAAGAATATGCTGAAATTAAGAAATACAGCAAATTAGCGATCTTACTCAAACTTAAGTTAATTTTATGACACTAATAATACAATGTTCACAAGTTTACCCGATTCAACTGGATTATATATATATATATATATATATATATATATATATATATATATATATATATATTTGTCCATGCAAATAGTAAAATATAATTGACTGGCCAGCAAACTACTCTTCAAATTAAAGAATGAAAAAAGAACCATGAATTATATATATATATATATATATATATATATATATGAACCTCTTGGAATGTGGTTGGGTCAGTCCTCATCACCAAAGAAGGATTATATGCTAGTAATTTCTTGCCCTAGTATTGAATATGATAAAATTAAGAACCCAAATTAAAAACAAACAGAAACCAGATCTGCTGTGTAACATTAACTAATCTGAAACAGTTTATATATGCGTAGTTTTTCCTACAGCAGTAAGTACATATGGTCAGCCATCTACATAATAGTATTACAGTTTGCTAAACATATACGGAGTACAAAATTCATACAGAAATACTTGTACTGAATGAACTTTTTAACATCCCTTTTAATTCTATAATAGTTACAAATTAAAGTGCAAATATGAGCTATTCAATTGACAACCTTTTTAGGATTCCTGTTAATTGTGATTGTACATTGGTGCTAGAACAAATGAACACAGTACCGCAAGTAATTTTGAAGTAAAAATATGTTAATAAGTAAAGGATTTTCCATGAAAACATCAGTCATCATATAGCAAACTTCACACATCATCGATCTACAGTCTACACACACCAAGTAAACAAACCCACTACAAGCAACTCTGAAAACATCAAAAAAAAAAAAAAAATCAACAAGACAAACAAATTAATTTTGCCACAAATTAACTCTACCATAATGAGACCGATGATAGATTTATCAATCAACCCTTCAAGTTTCGCCGCCTCAATTTTTGCTTGAAAACTTTCAAGTCCACCAGCCTTGTGTCAAGTACTTTCAACTGAAGCACGCAATATATATAGCCAGAAAGAATGAGCTTCGGCTTCCAGGAGAGCTTAAACATTTCAGCAACATAATAACAATGTCTCAAATTATAGAATATGGCTGGTAGAAGAAGTGTTAATCCGACCCGAAGAAAAATCTGTAGTCCATGAATTCCCACCCCAGTATTGATTAGTATTATTATTCTCCGAAACACCCAAAAATTGCCTTGACAAATTTAATCCCCCTCGATTCTCTTCAGTCTTCACCGGGCCAGATGGTGGTTCAATTCCTTCACCTTGATATGAAAACAAATTTGAACCCGCCGGTTGCTCAAACCCGGCCAAAATAGGTAATCTCCACACTTCAGCTCCTCCACCTGATAAAATGTTGTTGTTTCCACTTGAGCCATTACCCAATTGGAAACCCATCTCGGGTTGACCAGAACCTCCAGCTGCCACCATGTGAGCTTGAAACCCACCAAAACTCCCAACCCCATAATGGCCAAGATTCTGTAAAGCAGCCATTAGGGGTACTTGTGTTGAAAAATGGTTAGTCATTTCTGAGCTGCAGCTAGATGGGCTTTGATCACTTATTGAATTATTGTTATTAGTACCCGTCTGGCGATCACCGGTGATCGGAGATTTTGAGGTCCTGCTTTTGGTTCTCTTGTTTCTACGGCAGCCGCCGCCCACCGGAACGCTCCTTAGGGCACCGCCGCGTGTCCAGTAACGGCGGCAGGTCTTGCAGAAGTGTCTAGGCTGAGTAAGGCTGTAGTTGTTGAAGTAGCAGAACTTTGTGTTTGTCGAATCGCAACGCGGGCAGTTTAGGCCTGCCTCTGGGAGTGGAAGCTTGGCTAGCCGGGCACGGTCAACCATGGAACCTGGTCTGATTGACCCTTCACCGCC
The DNA here is from genome assembly GCA_020205505.1 of Panax japonicus. Lineage (NCBI taxonomy): Eukaryota > Viridiplantae > Streptophyta > Magnoliopsida > Apiales > Araliaceae > Panax > Panax japonicus. Next base: position 80,921,019 of record CM035110.1, on the reverse strand, counting down.
ACTGCCACTGCCACTGCCACCGCCACCGCCACTAACTTGAGGCAGCGGCGGTGGAAGTTGGGGATTTTGTTCTTGTTGATGGTTAGGTTGCTGCTGCAACTAAAAACAAAAACCCAAAAAAAAAATTAAAAAAGGTTTAAGAATTTATAACAAGATATATATATGTCTATCTGGTATATTCAAGAAGATAAATTATAAAGAGAGAATATGAATATATGAACATCTTTATAATATGCTTTTTGGATGAAGAAGACTTAAATTTACCTGGTGCCAATTGGGATGAGGATGATGAGGATGATGATCTAAGTTATAAGAAGGAACAGATGAGGAGAAGGCCATGGGGGGTTTAAATTTGATCTTTTTTTCTTCTTTTGTAAAGGTTGATGAGTTATTTTTTTGGAAATATATGGTGGAGAATATAATCAAACTATTTGCTAGGAGGAGAATACTATAGTAGCAGAGAGAGCCAAACAAAGAGAGAGAGATAAAGAGGAGATGTGAAGGAAAGAAAGGAAAAGAGAGCTTTATTATTATTATTTTTTCTCTCGTTCAATATATTCTCCTTCCTCTTTTTGTTTTATTATATAATTAGGGTTTTTTGAAGATGAGTGCGCGAAGTTTCTTAGCCTTTAAGCTTCTTCTTTCTGTGTGATGTTGTGGACTGCATCTTAGTGCTCGAGATAAAGTGAATTGTGACAATGTGACTTCTCATGCATGGTATGGAGAAAGAGAAAGAGAATATATATATATATATATATATATATATATATATATATATATATATATATATATATATATATATGTAGTATATATCGTTTTTAAATGTAGCTAGCTAGCCATCATGGTGGGATCGCCCCACGTAATTGAAATTCCAAATGGGGTAGCGCACAAATCATATTTCCTCGGCAAAATTTGCCACTTGAACCAAAACCTTATTTCCTGGCCTAATACACATTCACTGTTTATGTTCTTTCCTTTAATTTTCTTCCTCTGGGGGTTCCCAACATTTCATAATAAACCTCACCTTATTAGGGTTTCCCTTTGATAAATTCATATAGAGAGAGAGAGCATAAATTAAAGTTGTGGTTTCTTAACCTTTAACATTTATATTTTAATGTAAATATGTGCTATATAAATACAACTCTTAACGAAAGGTTAATCTCAGTGAATTCGGATCCCTAATAAGTACTTTACTCTTGAAACGCAAAAGAACCACTGCTTTTAAATATTCCGTCTGTAAGTCTCTAATATTAGTTCTTATTACATGTGTGGCATGGACAATGCACGTGACTTGTGAAACAGAGAATAATTTTGAAGTTACTACTTACTAGCTGTTCCTTAAAGCGGATGGTCGATCACTTTTTCAATTATGTTCTAGAGTTTTTCTTGTTTTGTCAAATTTTAATCAAGTTAATATATATATATAGTAGTTACATGCATGAAGACTGCAGCATGTAAACAAATCTGTCAATCTTGATACTAGTGCCTTCATTTTTCCAAATAGATCTTTAATTATATATGATTGCATAGAGATAAATACTTGAAGAAAAGGTAGTTAATTACATATTGTGAGAAAAATAAAAGATTAAAAATAATAAATACGTACGAACCCACCCTTTGTCTTATTACTTGCACTCCACTGCAAAATTAAAATTAAAGTTTGCTTTACATTTGAGTGCGGTAAAATAAGAAATTAATGCATTAAAAAATTTCTTAATAAATAAAATATTTTTTGGTAAAGAATTTGAAGAGGATATATAGATTCATTTGAATTCATTCTCATCTTAAAAGCATCATCTCTTCTTCAATTTGCTACAAAAAGTATATAAGTACAAATTATTTATTTTTAAAAAAAGTGAAAGTTGAACAAAATGCAACTTTTGGAAAGTTAACAATTAATATGGATGAAATAGTTTACCAATTTTTTGATGAAATATATATATATATATATATATATATATATATATATATATATATATATATATATATATACACCATTTGAACGCCACTTTTAAAGTGCATTATTATGAAGATACGGCTGAAAATATATAGTCTAAACTTCGATTGCTTTTGGTGTTAAATTAGGGAAAGAAATTTTACTATCAAATCTAGGAATTGTTGGCTAATGAGCCAACCTCCGTCTGGTTCTGTTGGTGAACCTCTTTTCCTGTATTAATATATTCTTTCCTTATATATATATATATATATATATATATATATATATATATATATATATATATATATATATATATTCAAAGTGCAGGTCGAATTTTGAAATTAAAAAGAAAAAATAATTATAAGTCTTATATATTCTTTCAGTCACCCATTCCTCAAGAAAAATGGTCCAGGTTTGAATTTTGAATCATTTAACAAGAAGGTAGGCTTAGATAAAGGTAAAAATTAATTAGTTTGATGTTCAGTAGGCCATTTTATGATATAAATAAGTTAACCTTTGTTACTTTATGTCGCACCTCAAATTTGAGACTTTTACATTACTCTTTGTAATTAAAAAGGACGAAGAGTATATATAATTACCTAAGGGGTTCTCTATTCTTTTGGCCATGGAAAAAAATTAGTGGTTATCAGTTTGTAACTAATTGCATTTTGATCAAATCATGTCTAATCAAAACAAGGTCATGCATGAAAAAGTTATTTTGATAATAAAATGACCTAATTTTGTTTAATATTTACAATTAATTTTATTTTTATAAAATCCTATAATAAAAAATTTAACCCTATACGATAAAATTACGTCATTTTATTAAGTAGTTAACTAAACTTGGCTAAGCTATGTCTTATAAAATAATTTTCCGCATATATATATATAAGTCTGTTTTTAATTAGAAAATATCAAAATGTTAAATAAGTTCTTATTTTTGGAGGGAGGGCCACAATAGTTGGATTGCATTATGAAGAATAAACCTTCCCAATATATATACCATAAACCCCTTAATTTTGAATAAGTAGGGGGGGCGTTACTGGATTATGGGTTAATTAATTGATCCTGTACCGTTGAATTGTGCTTTTGGTCTAATAACTTGATGATCCGCGCGCATCATGTATTAAGATTGTCAGGAGGAATTGGGATTTGTATAGGATGTCAGGAATATTACATGTTTACAAAATTTTCTTGGTTTCTTTTTAATTAAATCCAAAGAGGTTTTTGTACTATATATTAACTAGATAAGATGTGTATATATATACACACATACATACATACATACATACAGGTGAAATTTAACAATAAAATAAAAATTAAAAAAGTGTAAAATTATCATGAAATCATTAAATATTACACTGAGTAATTAAAAATACAAGTCTCTTGTAGTAAGAAAAAGGGGGAAAATTTCCTTAATAAAGGAAAAATAAAAACTAATACACATTTGATGAATTAATAGAGGTCCAGTACTCTCTGATGAGTATAGGAGAGGCCATGGCCTCGTGAAATCCATGCAGTTAGGGTCCCAAGAGCTCTCAGACGTGGAGACACACAGGTTACTCTTCATCAATCACTCATTTTCCATCAGATTCTCATGGTGTGGTCCATCTTTTTTATCTTGCTTAATTAATTAATTATATACCCTCATAATATATATATATATATATAGTTATATTTGTTGTACCACTTCCTAAAAATAGCTATGAAACTTAAAGGATTTTGGCAATGTAAAGACATATTTTCCTAAACTAGCCCCCTCTTTGTCCGTCTATGATTTTATTTTTCTTCATTTGCCTTTAACACACTTACAACTAATTCTTTTAAATATACGTTTTAAAATTAAATTTAATATCAAAATTTGCTACTCGTGTAAAAACGTTATGTTTAAGTATATATGTTGTTCAGAATAACCTTAATATCCATGCATTACTAAAAATACGTACAATATTAATGTTAATGTTAGGGTATAATTTTGCACTACTGATCGATTATATGTTGGCGAAGGTTAATTTTGACTAATAACTCGTAGATGGGTAATAGAAAGAAACAGCCAAGTGGGCTTGCCAAAGTATTGTGGTTAACTGTACCAAAAGTAAGCCTAAAAAAAACGTACAATATGCTTCTGAACTTTGAATCATAATGCACGTGCATGAAGTTATAATAATAATTTTATAAATAATTATAATTGATAATGTTATGTAATACTACTACTAGTTAGCATATATATAGTGTGGTGTTTGATCTTCATAGATTCTGTCGCCTGCTGCTGCTGATCATGCATGATATATATTTTAGACATGGATCTGTTCTTCATTTGTTTAGTTATTATGTGAATAATTAATCAAAGCAAAGAGCAATTAAAGGTAATCTGGGACTGAGATATATGAAGCTTCGTGAGTGATATATATATATATATATATATATATGATCGTGCTAGAATCTAATTCTCTGTCTGTCTTAGCAAGAACACACTGCCTTTTTTGTTAACTTTCATGCTAAAAGCAACTCTCTTTCTCTCTCTATATATACATACAGACATATATATACAATTCTATATATACACACATATATGAATATAATAATTAAGGATGCAATTCTGCAGCTTTATTACTGATTGCATCTCTCTCTAGAGATCACACATACTCATATGAAGGACGTCGTCACTCAAGATTGGTCATGACTAATGAGGCTGATAGCTAGCTAGAAAAAACGATGCTACCTACAAATTCAATAATCACTATCTTTAATCTTCTGTCCCAAAATTCAAGTACGTCACCCCTCTATTTTTTTCTTTGAAGAATTAAGTACCCATTTTTGAGTTTCAATATAAGCAATTACACTAGCAATATTCTAGCATCACATAAAGAAAGAAAAAGAAAAAATAAAATCATACAAAAGTGAGAATTCACCTGAGAAGTGAGACCCAAGACTTCGTTCACGGCTAAAACTGGTTATGAAGTATTAAATGATGATTAATCCGTCTTAATTACATTGATCATTTCTAAATTCAATGGATGAGATTTAAAATAAATGTTCGGACCATAATGGCGTGGAGCCTTGTGCCCCCACAACATATTTTTGAAAATTATTGCTACGCACATTATGGTGCAAAATTAACCATATATATTGGTTTTTTTTCCCTTTCAAATCGCAATTTTTGGATCTTATAATCCAAAGGGTTTATTGTAAAACATACACTTTATAATCAATTTTGAATATGAATCACTCTTTTATGTATGTGGCTAATGAAATTATGCAAAAGCAAAATTGAATTTTAACATCTAGAACAAAAGGTTATGATCGATTAGAACACCACATGCATAGTGCTTTTTCAGAACCAATCAATCATCGTTATTTTCTTCATCCTTTGTTTTTCTTCTTTTATTTAGATGCCAATTGATATATGCCCACAGTAGTAACTTGTTAGGCTCAACTACATATATCAAATTTTCGTTTTCTTTCTTTTCGATATATATATCGACAAAGGAAAAATCAACAAAAGCAAGATTGTTTTCCTGGATATTTATTTTCAAAAATAAAATAACGATCATGCATATTTAAAAAAAATGATATATATTGTCTCGATTTTTTGATATTGTTGAAATGTAATTATTTGAGTCTAGTCAAGCGGTAGTTCAATCTATTTAATGGACCGGATTTGGTGTTTGCACATATACGTTTATTATCTATCTGCTCAAATCATGGGAGAATTCTTATTAAAATAAGATTGTACGTGTTTCCTTATTTAATTGGTGGGATAAAGAGGTTTAACTTGAGAATGAAGCAATCAATCATTAATTGTAGTTATAAGGTGATTCTGAAAAAACTCATACTCTTAATTGGATTTGGGTGGACATGACTTCTATAAATACAACAACGAGCAAGGGTTGGAGAAGGACAGAACACAATTATATATGATACAAATAAATAATTTGTATTTTTCATATTATTATAGTGGATTTCTTCTCTCTCTCCATGATTTTTTCTCAATTGAGTTTTCACGTAAATTTTTGTGTTCATATTTTATATTTTTGTATGTTTATCTGTGTGTATTTCGTAAGTTTAATTGCACAACAATACAATCAACTTGTTAGCGCGATTTTGGCCTACTATTTTGGTGATTTCGTCATGCATGTGTACAAAATTTGTTGTTAACATTGGCGTCGTCTGTGGAAATCCAAAATTTTGTTTGAAAGATGATCACCAACGCAATTAATTTATCTCTGTGTCGGCTTACTAAGATAAGGAGGCATATCCTACGCCTAAAAGATAAGTGGTTCTCTTTTATTAATTTATGAAATCATCATGATTAACAATATTGCTTCACTTGCAATATAAATTTCGTAATATGATGTTATGTTTGTAATTGATAAATCCTACTGTTACGTTATGCATTACTTATATTATTAATTTTTTTTATTCAAAGTACGTAATACATCATATTCATATATGTGATTATATGTGGTTTAACGTGATGACACTTTTGTCCTCTGGAGACTCATTATTTTGCCCAAGTCCTTATGATCGAATTAAATAGACGGAGAGAAAAAATACAGAAGGGAATTTTTTAGAGTTCTAAAAGTCAGAGAAATTAAAGAATTCAGATTTAGCATCAACCATCTTTAGCACGTCAATACGCTTCGACACATCAACCCGGTTCGGCACATCGATCTACTTCTGGAACATTAATTCTCTTTGATCATTGTCAACAATCTCCAGAATCAACAGATCGGGTCTTTTTTTATCATTTCTTTGGTTTTTCCGAATAAATAAGAGAAGAAGAATTTTGTAAAATCCCAAATTTTATGAATAAAGATTTAAATTTCTCGAATTTTTTTTTTGAATATTATGGTGTGGATTTAATATAATGTTATAGTTGTGGGTAATATTTATAAATTTTGCAAAGTATGCAAGTTGTTATAATATATTCGATTTGTCGATGAATATTCTTTGTGTCAATGAATATTCATACGACGACACAATCATTGGTGGACCCCACAATGGAATTATTGTCGGATTGAGAAAACGACAAAAATATTTTTTATGAAAATAACAGCGGAAGTTTTACCGTTAATACTGTTGAAACACTCGGTGTTAAAAGTATAGTAATACGCGTGGTTGCATAGTAGCACACTGTATTGACTATTGATTACGTGATAAGTCACTTAGTTTTGTTTTATTGATATTATTAATGTAATAAAACAGAAAAGTTTTTTATATAAAACAGAATACTTTTATAAAGTTATTCTATAAATAGAATATATTCTATTTTATTATACATAGTGTCTGCATAGTGTCTGCATAGTGTTTTGCATAGTAAAATCTTTTTATATAAAACAGAATACTTTTATAAAGTTATTCGTTTTATTAGATTATAAATAGAATATATTATATTTTATTTAAAAGATTTTGCTTTAAATCTGGACCGTCCGATTAAAAGTAAATCAATCTGGACCGTTCATGAATCAGTTACTATGCAGTCCATTCTTCTATAAATAAAAGCTCATTCCTTCATTATTTCTTACGAATTCACTGAAACTCTAGAAAGAGAAACTATAGAGAAAATTCTTCTTCTATAATCTTGAGCGTATTTCTTTTGAGTTTAAAAAAGCTTTGAGTATAGTGCAAGTTTTCTTCGAGTATATCCTCGCCCTACCAATCGGAGTACTCTTCTTTCAATGGTAAGAAATATTATTTGGTGTACCTGTAAGGGGTATTATTTTTTTTGTATTTATAAAGAGAACTTCTGTTATTCTATTTTTTATTATTCTGTTGGAATAACCTGTATACGCGATTTACCCTATACTTGGTGAAATTCTTCTGTTATTCCATTATTTATTATTCTGTTGGAATAACCAGTATACGCGGTCTACCCTATACTTGATGAAATTCTTCTGTTATTCCATTATTTATTATTCTATTGGAATAACCTGTATACGTGGGCTACCCTATACTTGGTGAAATTCTTCTGTTATTCCATTCTTTATTATTCTGTTGGAATATCATGTCTGTGCATTTTACGTCGGACCTGGTTCAGTTATTTATTATTCTATTGGAATAACCTGTCTATGCGAAGTAACGCACGCATGGTGATTTCTGTTGTTATTCCATTCTTTATTATTCTGTTGGAACATCCTGTCGGTGCGAATTTCGCCTGACCTGGTTCCGTTATTTATTATTCTGTTGGAATAACTTGTTTATGCGACGTACCGCATGCATGGTGATTTCTGTTATTATTCCATTCTTTATTATTCTGTTGGAATATCATGTCAGTGCGTATTACGCCTGACCTAATTTCGTTATTTATTATTTTGTTGGAATAACCTGTCTATGTGAAGTACCGCATGCATGGTGATTTCTTTTGTTATTTCATTCTTTATTATACTCAGTTGGTTAAAGTTTTGACTTCTATACTCCATGAAATTAGTGGAATATCCTTGTTATTTGCGCTTCATCCAGTATCTTTTCATGAAAATATTCTTTTGAGCATTCTTGAATTTTATTCTACAAAGATGTATCATGTTGACAATTTGGACGTTATTAGTTCCTAAATAAATTAATTCTTGAACTTGTTTTATTGAATTATTATGTCATTGTCATCATCCTCATGTTTATATTATGTTGAAAGTCATCTGTGGCCTGTAGTGCATAGATGGACTTGGTATGATTATGACCAGGAATTCTTCGGTATAATCATGACCGTAATGTTACAAATGATGTAGAAAAGTCCTTATTGGCCCGTAGTGAATTGATGGACAGCTTTTGGTATGATTATGGCTATGGATTCTCTTCGGCCAAGGGTGCAAAGCTGAATTATTTTATGGCATGATCAGGACCGTTGATGAATACACGAATATCCTTGGCCCGTAGTGCATGGATAATTTGTGGTCGTGATACTAATGAATATCCTTGGTCGTAGTGCATGGATGATGTGGATTATTTATTAAGCTGAGTCTCAGCGATAAATTACCCATTCGCAAATAGTAGTTGCCTCTTCAATATTACCAAGAGTCATTTTGATCCTTCGTTAAGACCAAGAGCCACTCTCAGTTTTTCTATAAATAGAAGTTCATTCCTTCATTATTTCTTACGAATTCACTGAAACTCTAGAGAGAGAATTTATAGAGAAAAAGAAGAAGAGTATTCTGCTACTTTACTACTTCTATATCCAATTTCTTTTACGGTAAGGGGTGTTATTCTTTCTTACTCATGAAGAGAACTTCTGTTATTCCATTCTTTATTATTCTGATGGAATAACCTGTATATGCGGCATACCCTATACATAACCTGTATACGCGGCATACCCTATACATAACCTGTATAAGTGGCATACCCTATACTTAGTGAAATCCCTCTGTTGTTCCATTCTATATTATTATGTTGGAATAACCTGTTTATGCGAAGTACCGCATACATGGTGAGATCCTGCTATTATTCCGTTCTTTATTATTCTGTCGGAATATCATGTCGGTATGAATTTCATCTGACCTGGTTCCATTTATTATTCTGTTGGAATAACCTGTATACGCGGATTACCGTATACTTGGTGATGTCTGTTGTTATTCCATTCTTTAATATTCTGTTGGAATATCCTGTCTGTGTGTTTTATACCGGACCTGGTTCCATCTTTATTATTCTGTCTTTATTATATGTTGGAATAACCTATAAATGCGAAGTACCGCATACATGGTGAAATTCTTCTATTATTCCATTCTTTACTATTCTGTTGGAACATCCTGTCGGTGTAAATTTTACCTGACCTGGTTCCGTTCTTTATTATTCTGCTGAGAATAACCTGTCTGTGCGGTCTCTATCGCATGCATGGTGAATGATCCTTTATATTTATTTTTTATTAAATTGTGGAAATAATCTGGTTACGTCGATTAGGATGAGAGTCATAATAAAAGCGTTGGACTAATAAAAATCATGGGTATATGTGGTATTAGTAAGTGTTATGATGAGTTATGTTGGTTAATATGTGAAAACATGAAAGTTTCTTAGAAATCACAAAGGGTTGAAAATCAGATTTTGGTAAAAACGGAACATGAAATTAAATTGACCATATCTCCTAGTATATTTTGGCTTTAAATTTAAATGAGAATTTAGACCTTTTAGCTATATATCATGACATTAACATATTGCAGGTGCATTGGTAATGTAGGTTAACCACAACCTTTTTTTCTTTTATCTACGACATTTTAAAAATGTTGTGTAAATGTGCCTAAACGTTGTCTAATACATTAAATTACAACATTTTTAGCCAGAAAATGTTGTGGAATCATACCTTCTATAACATTTTTGTGACGCCCCCAAAATAAGTATACAACACCCATTCTGAGTCGCCAAATACATGGTACAGAAAGCAAACTATAATTTCAATAATACAATTGTCGTGCAAAATACGATAACACATACTATGAGTTTAAATACAAATATTATCTTCTAGACAATATCAACACTCAAATAAGTCCTCATTATAATTATTCATACACTATTTTACAAAAAATAGTGAGTACTGCTAAAACATCTTTCTAGAATCGTTACTCCATACCCCGACTCGATTATGCTATGTCTTCACTTCCTAAGAAGAAAAATGGAACAAAAAGGAAAAGGGTGAGCTCAACTAGCCCAGTAAAGAATATTATGACTAAGATAATATACAACAAATTATCATTAGTCTTTAACAGGGAAAAATCTGATAGAATATAATAGACAACAAGTTTTAGATCAACAAATGCAGCGGAAACAGCAATCCATTAGAAGAGTCACGTAGAGAATGAGTTCTACTATCTTCTAAGATTTAAAAGTCCATCATCAATATTTTATCCCTGTAACAACAATCAATATACATCTTTAATCAAATAGTCATCTTTGCACTACAGGCCAAAGATATTCATTCGTATCACCAGTTGGTCATGTTCATCTCAACACATGTTCATCTTTGCATTACGGGCCAAAGATATTCAGCAGTTAATCATTCATCTTTGCACTACAGGCCAAAAATATTCAGTAATATCATCATTTAGGACTGAGGATGATGAAAAATATTTTAAAGAAAACGAATCCAGTGAGACAGAAGGACAAATATTAGGGATTCGTATTACAGTTTATCCAAGATCAATAATACTCCATAATAACCAAATTTTGAAGTAGAATTCAAAAATAACGATCAAAACATAGATACAATCAAAGATAGAAACCATAATAGATATCTTGGATAAAAAGAAGAAATTTCATTTTTCGGTGAATAGTGCCGTATTCGTGAATAGTGTCGTATACGTGAATAGTGTCGTATACATGAATAGTAATTCCGACACAAAAAGTTCTAAATTTGATTAAAAAGTTCACCAATATTTTGGCATAATGATATTGAAAAAAATAATATCATTTGAGAAGAAAATAACATCCCTTACCTCAAAGAAACAGTACTTCGGAATGAAATATCGGATATGATGCTGAATAAAACTTGTATTGAACAACAACTCTCAAAGTATCTAAATACTCACAAAATACGCTTTATAATATAGAAAGAAAAAGAGAGAAAATTTATTTCTGGTGTGATTTTCAATTCTAACTTAGCCCTCTATTTATAGGAAAATGTTAGCACGCCGAAGCAGACTTGACCTGCTACCTGATGGCTTTACCTGTTACAATTTCCACCAACCACATTTGAAATTCAATTGAGCAGATTTCTCACCAACCAATTCTAGAATTTTCCAAAATATTTTATCATTTAAACAATAATCAGAAACTTTAATAATTCATAGAAAATAGCCCGTTTATAAGAAAAATAATAATTTTATGTCCATTCCACACGAAATCAAATTCTCTACAACTTTGTAGCTTTGAGTTTTTCCAAATTCCAAATAAAAAATATTCGAAATCCACAAACGGGTGATTTTTAATATTTCTACTCCGATAAAATACTGACAAAACACATCGGCATTAATTCTTTCATTAATAACCACATAAAATAAATAAATTCATCATTTATATCCACATCAAATAAATATTTCCTTATCATATAAATCAATAATTAATTATTCACAAATAATATTACAAAATCACAATTATGACAATCAGGCAGTTCCTAGGAAAGAAGGGACTTTCTAATAAGGATTTTTTCTTACTGGCGCACAATTAGGTGACCAAACCTCTCTTTTACAGAACTTTCTAGACATTGTCAATAATGCTATTCAATAATATTATTCAAATAATATGAATTATTGATCTGATAATGGGAAATACTGTGCAGTGACAATTATTAAAACAATAATAATATAAACTATCAACGCAGCAATTATTGAATCAATAAAATAAAATATTGAACAGTAACTACTGTAACAATTATTGAGTAGTGTCTTCTTACGTACGAATCAATAATTCAACAATACTGTGCAATACCGTGTACTACTGTGCCACCACGCGTATTACTGTATTTTAACCACCAGGTAATCCAACAGTGTTAACGGTAACCATTACGCCGTTAATTATAAAAACTCATACTTTGTCATTTTCTTCATCCGACAATTATCCTGTTATGGGACCCACGAATGACTGTGCAGTCGTACGGATATTCCCGACAAAAAGAATATTCCACGACCAAACGAATATTCCTCGACAAAAAGAATATTTTATAACCACTTGCTTATTTTATCAATGACTGTTGTCACTGTTCCAGCATACTTCAATGACTCCCAACGCCAGGCTACAAAGGATGCTGGTGTCATTTCCGGTCTCAATGTCATGCGTATAATCAATGAGCCAACTGCTGCTGCTATTGCATATGGTCCTGACAAGAAAGCCACTAGTATTGGTGAGAAGAATGTGCTCATCTTTGATCTTGGAGGTGGGACTTTTGATGTGTCTTTGCTCACAATTGAAGAGGGTATTTTTGAGGTCAAATCCACAGCAGGAGATACTCATCTTGGAGGGGAGGATTTTGATAATAGAATGGTGAACCATTTTGTGCAGGGGTTTAAGAGGAAGCACAAGAAAGATATTAGTGGTAACCCTAGAGCTCTAAGGAGATTGAGGACATCTTGCGAGAGGGCAAAGAGGACTCTCTCTTCCACTGCTCAGACCACAATTGAGATTGATTCTCTTTTCGAGGGTATTGACTTCTACTCCACCATAACCCGTGCCAGATTCGAGGAACTGAACATGGATCTCTTCAGAAAGTGTATGGAGCCTGTTGAGAAATGTTTAAGGGATGCCAAAATGGACAAGAGCACTATCCATGATGTTGTTCTTGTTGGTGGTTCCACTAGAATTCCAAAGGTACAGCAGCTGTTGCAAGACTTTTTCAATGGCAAGGAGCTCTGCAAGAGCATAAATCCTGATGAGGCAGTTGCTTATGGTGCCGCTGTTCAAGCTGCCATTCTCAGTGGTGAAGGAAATGATAAGGTGCAGGATTTGTTGTTGCTGGATGTCACTCCTCTGTCCCTTGGATTAGAAACAGCTGGAGGAGTCATGACTGTCTTAATTCAAAGAAACACTACCATTCCAACCAAGAAAGAACAAGTATTCTCTACTTACTCAGATAACCAGCCTGGTGTCTTGATTCAGGTTTATGAAGGTGAGAGAACTAGAACAAGAGACAATAACTTGTTGGGTAAATTCGAGCTATCAGGCATTCCTCCGGCTCCCAGGGGTGTGCCCCAGATCACCGTCTGTTTCGACATTGATGCCAATGGTATTCTAAATGTCTCTGCTGAAGATAAGACCACCGGACAGAAGAATAAAATCACAATCACTAATGACAAGGGCAGGTTATCTAAGGAGGAGATAGAGAAGATGGTTCAGGAAGCAGAGAAGTACAAGGCAGAGGATGAAGAACATAAAAAGAAGGTGGAGGCAAAGAACGCGCTGGAGAACTATGCCTATAACATGAGAAACACGGTGAAGGATGAGAAGATTGGTTCTAAGCTCAACCCAGAGGACAAGAAAAAGATTGAAGATTCCATTGATCAGTCTATCTCATGGCTTGATAACAACCAACTTGCAGAAGCTGATGAGTTTGAGGATAAGATGGAGCTCGAGGGTATCTGCAACCCTATCATTGCCAAGATGTACAGTGCAGGCGGTGAAGCAGGTGGCTCTATGGATGATGACGCTCCTTCTGGTGGTGCAAGTGGTGGTGCTGGCCCTAAGATTGAGGAGGTTGACTAGAATAGTATTCCAGTCTTTGATTTTCAGTATTAGTTTCTAGCAATGAAGTATATAGTTCCATTAGGAACTTCACATTTGGTCTGGTGGCAATGGCAGTGTGGTGTCATTGCTTTTTTTGATACTTTGTTGAGTATTTAGCTTTGCTGTTTAAGTTTTGTTCAAGACTCGTTAATGCAAATATAGTAGGGAATTTCATACATTGGTTTTCAATTTGTTGCTGTAGCAGCATAAGTTTCAACTTCCAACTTGTTGCTTCTAGGTTACATTAAAATTTTGGACCATTTTAGGACTTTATAACAAGACATTGACAGACATTTTAGGACCACAAAATGTACCGAGTGATGTCCTTTACCAAGGATCAAACATTGACAGACATTACTGGTAAGTGGTATATACGTAACCAAGTATAAGAAGCAAAGCATATCAAATTGATATAACAAATACATCCAGAAAATAAGCAATTTTTCAAAGACAAAAGGAGTTTGTCTATAAATTATTGAGAAACTAAACCTCTCCATAAGAAATTTAAGCCTACTTGAGTAATTTTAGCCAAGATGCCTGAAAATTTCCTGCCATTATCTTGAAAATAAACAATGAGAAAAAACACCATTTTCTGTTATAAAACTTAAAAACTACTTCTTTCCGCTGTAAAGCCTAGTCAAGTGATAATTGATGCTTGCAAAGGGCTTTTTGTTTTTTTTGCCAGCCTGCAAAAACATAGCAGCCAAAAGCTGAAGTTGAAAAAATTAAGAAGAATATCAAATGGATTATTACTACAAGTTTTTATTTCAATTAGAACATGCAATTGAAAAAGAAAACATAGATAAGAGTGAACACAAAACAATGCCGAAATCACTATTACAATCCATAAATAAATATTCAATCACCTGAGCATCCATGCATGCATTCAATTGGTTCTTTTGCCGAACACACTTCTCATCATTGTTATGGTTAAGAGACAAACAATTAAGAAATGTCATAGTTTCCTTCAAGCATGGTTTTGCAAGACCCCCAAACTTCTTCGGGTTTATATACAGCCTCTCACCTTTCCGACCCATTCTTCCCTAAATCCAACTACAAACAAGGTAAGGAACAAGATATCAGCTCCAGGACTGCTCTTCATATATCAACCAAATTTGACATAGTAAGATGGATAATAATTGGCAGTTGTATATAGTTTTAAAGCTACTACCTACCTAGATACATAAATTGATGCACCA
Organism: Panax japonicus; assembly: GCA_020205505.1. Classification (NCBI taxonomy): domain Eukaryota; kingdom Viridiplantae; phylum Streptophyta; class Magnoliopsida; order Apiales; family Araliaceae; genus Panax; species Panax japonicus. Next base: position 80,905,689 of record CM035110.1, on the reverse strand, counting down.
AATACAAGGAAAAACATACCATCTCATGAAAAAGGATGTGCAGCAATTTATCTATTTTTGACATCTATATATAAAGTCAAGTCATGCAGAAGTCACACTATCCATACAACCTTATAACTAGACTTCAGAAAACAAATACATCAAGTAACAACATACATAAGAAGGAAAATATGTGTACCTGTGTCTTCTTTTCTTTTCTTTTTTATAGTTTTGGGGGTGGTTTGGGGGAGGGGTATCAAGAAATAGAAAAGCTGGACAAAGAACTAATTTGCTTTTGTAAACATCAAACTTTCATGACTTGAATGTTCTTCCACTTTCTCAGTTGCTGAATGCTTTCCAAGATTTTTTATTAAAAAAAATATTGAATAAATAGGGATGCAATAGCAACAAAAGAGGATAAGAAGTTCTACAAAAAGTAAAAGAAAGAGCCACCCTATGAAATGTAAAACCAAAGAAAGAACATCACCCTCCACTCCTATCTTAAGCATCGAAGTAACTATGTTTCTATATTTCCCACAGTTCAAACACAAAAACAAAGAAAAAAAATCAGTCCCTCAAAAAATGGAAACAATTGTATTAATCTTTAAAATTCTAAGATTCCTTGATCGATAAATGCCCCAAAAGAACTGGGACAATAAAAGACACCCCAAGACTACTAAAGAACCTAGCACAAACTTCATATGCACCAAATTGATGCAGAAAAAAATGAACATGAACCTCATTAGTCTACTGAGGTCCTCGGACAGATTAAAAATTAAACGGGAGACACCTTTCCATTTGGGCTTGGGCTATCTAATCATATCTGGGTTTTCCATAGAATTGAGCCTCCAATAGTAAAAAAGTAATAACATAATTTTTTCGTACAATAATAAAGTCCCACTCACAACATCTTGGAGTCGAGCTAAAAACTACTAAAATAACATTTTCCACTCGATACTTCCACAAGTTGTACTTTAGAATGGATAACTTTCCCGTGGAAAGTGCTAAGACTCTCCCAACTTCCAAGCATCTTATTTCTTTTAAGAAGTATGACCCAGTTTCATCAATGAGATTAAGTTTCAAAGAATTGAAGGAGTAGCCACTCTCAACATTTAATACGAGGCGAGCACTGAAAAAACTACCAATGAATGCAGATAAGCTAAGGTTCTACTACCCCAGAGAGAGAATTCCTTAGGGGAACCAATGAAGAAAAAGAGGATAGCTCAGTGGCCTCCTTGGGATACCAAAAGAAAAATTCGCAATTTGATTCACCAATTGATAAAAATTTGTGCAAGAAATTAATTAGTAAAACACAACTCATAAAGGCGTAAAAGAAAACCATATCTATCTGCCGGCAGTAACTAAAAGATAATACAAAGAACACAACATGATCTCCCTTTATGGTTTACACAAATTAAAACTGAACTACCTTAATATCTTTATGGTTTACTCAACTTAACTAAAAAGAAAAAAGGACTAATGCCAGTAACCACTTCTCAGCCTTAAAGGAGTCATCGCACATCCTAAAGTTAGTGAAGGAATTGGCAGAGGTATGAACTTCGATTAAAAGACGCATACTGAAACCGGAAATAAGATTAGAAAGCAAGGTTTAATAGGTGCTAGCAAAGTTTATTTTCCAAATTTGCACACCCTGGAAGTGGGCTGGGAATTAGATATGGAAATTGGAAAATTAAAACCAAGTTGATAACCAAGTATCTAAGATGAATACTAAAAGTCCAGTTGTTATCTTAATAAAGAGTGGTCCTCTCTTGACTACCCTCTCGTCAGTCACACATTTTTATGAAAGTAATACTTTGAATAAGTGTTGGAAAATTATAACGATAAGTACATACATTATATTATGGGACTGCAGCATTTGCAGATATCCTATTCAGTTTCAAAGTTCAAACTGCAAGCAATAATAAAACATTTAATATAGTTTTGATTTCCACTAGTACATAATAACAAACTCAATACTCAATAGTCCTTGACACAAGAAGAGAACCAAAAAGCAAATCATTTAATAATAACAATCAACAATTTTGAGATAAATTTGATGAATATATAAACCCAATAAGATCAATAGATGTAATATAACAAGCAGCCAAAATTCTTATGAAAATCTCTAGTAGTTTTTGACGAGTAAAATCAGCTAAGAGATAATAAATAAAAATAAATTAAACTCCACTTTCATGGAATCAAGACATTTTAACAATAACCTCGAAATTTATAATGGAAACCTGAAAGAAGAAGAAAAAGTTAAGATTGGTAAATGAGTTCAATCTCAAAATTTAGCATTTTCCCCCATCTTGAACTGATTTAGTGCAAGAAACAACGCCCATATATAGATGAAATCACACGAGAGCTATACATATTACATCAATCTGCATATATTTATTTATATTTATATGTATAGAGGGAAGGAGAAAAAGAGATCAGAAACTAACCGTATTGGCCACAGCAATTGTGCAAGTGGACGGACAGAGTTAGTCTAGGGCTCCATTTTTGCTGCAGCAAGTATTTTAAATTGAGGGAAGAAAATTAAAATAAAACAGCTACCGATAAAAAAATAAAATAAGAACAACAAAAATTGAAAAAAATGGAACAATTTTCTGTCTCTACGTTTGGAATAATTTTCTAAATTTACTTTCCCCAAAGGCCCAAACTATCCGATTTAAAGTTATACTCCTTCCGTCCCATAGTTATAGGCTGATTTCTTTTGGCACATAGTTTAAGAAAATTAGTTTAAGTGATAATTTTAACAGAAATTTTTCACATATACCCCTTAATATGAAATTAATGAATAAATTAATTACTCCTTACTTATCACATTGGAACTCTTAACTTCATTGATTGTTGGTACAATTGTCTTTTATACACAAAATATGTTAAACTAGTAAAACCTAAAAAGTTGAATTCTTTTATTGAGAATACAACAACATTAAATGAAGTGATAAAAATAATGACATTGAAGGTTGTTTCTTTAAAAAAAGAGTAATGATTGAATATTTATTATAAGGGCATAAAAGTAAAATAATGAACCAACTAAATTTTATAAATAGTAAGTAGCCTATATATTGGAAAATCTCAAAATGAAAAATCAGCCTATAACTATGGGACGAAGGGAGTATAAAATTTATAAATTTTTTATTTCCTTTTAACTCAATTTAAAACGGGTGTTAATAGTCACTATAATATACTTTTTTTCAAAGTTAACTCTCTCCAAAATGTTTGTATCAACTGCAATAATTATGGAGTACCTTCAATAAAAAATACTCCGTAATTATGATATTTAATGTGGTTATGATATTTACAGTGTAATTATCATTTTCCTAGTATTAGATATGAAAAATATATATATTTTTAAAATTTATAAATTTTGCAAACAAGACTCTTCTAGTGAACGAAAGGACTATTGTATTTACAAGTAAATATTAAACTAAAAAGTGTTCTTAAAATTTATAATTTTATAAATAATACTCTTTTTAATGTGGTAATTTTGTTAATACCCCTTTATAAGAATAATTACAAGTAACCGACAGAAAAGTTAAAATATAACTAACGTTGTAAGGAAAATGGGGGAACCCAGTTTTCTATCAATATGGACTTTTTTAATGGGTCTACTACAATAAGTATGGCTGGGAGCTAGCTAGCTAGCTCATTAGAGCATTACTAGGCTTGAGAGCAGATCCTCTGTCCCCAAATTCTCCGTCTCCTTTGTGTCCTCCCACTTATATTTTGACACATGTCATTTTATTTAATTTTAGAATTAATTAGTGTTAAGTAAGAAATTATGTGTCAAAATTTAAGTGGAGGGACACAAGGGGCCAGGAAATTTGAGGACAGAGGATCTGCTCTCACTGGGCTTGCTCACAACCGCTTGAATCAACTAAATGCTTTACAAGATTATATATTTAGTCATGTTCATTAATTTGGGCTCGAATCCTCGAATTAGCTTGAGGAGCTCCTGCACCACAAGTCCACAAATAATTGTCATTATATCATATTCGGTAAAAATTAGAATCGGTCTGTATTCCGGTCCCATTTAATCAAAAATCGGTTGACCCACCGGTCTAATCGGTGGTTCAATCGGTAAAACCGGTTAATTGATCCATTGTCACGGTTTTTCATTTTATTTTGTTTTGTTCCAAAAAAATTAATATTAAAATTAACCACTTTTAGTAATATTATAACTCAACTTTATTATGTTTTATTTCATAAAAAACGAGATTTTTTAAAAATTTTATTAATTACTAATAATATATATTCTTCATATTCGTATTTGAAAACCATACTAATACGTGTAGATCCAACTGTCTTAACAAACATTTGCATAGTTTGGATATTTTTTTGGCAATCGATATTAAGGGGGGTTGGAATTTTAAGTAGAGGGCAAATATTTTGTTTTGAACAAATTTACCCCTTTTTTTCTCTCCTCACCCCTTGCGTACTTCCCAAACTAAATGATTTGATGAGTTTCTTCCAAAACTTTCCGGATGCTTTTCACTTTGGTGTTCGATTATTCCAAGTATTTTATGAAAGTTATTTGATAAAATGTGAATTGAAGAGATTGAATACATTTAGGTTTGTTTTTTTTTCCTTCATACAAATAATTATGAAATATAATTTTTGGTGAATATATATTTCTAACTTTTGAAGGCAAAGTTTTTTTTATTCTTAGTAATGATTATTTTAAAACTTATCCGCACTTTCCTTTTTACAACTAAAGTATTTCCTCCATTATGTAAAATGATTTGTTTAAAAAAATAACTCACAATTTTATTTTGGTGAAGGGGGAAATGAATTTCTAGATCTATTCTTTTGCATAAACCCTTACCCAACAGACCTCTTTGTGTTTGTTTTATGAGTGTTTCAATTTAAACAACAATCTTCACAGCATATAATTATTTGTTATTGAAGGCCAACTTGAGGTTATCCTCATGCTCTTGGTCATCTCATCACAGAATTTATAAGTTCCTAAGAAGAATTTCTTTGGGTAAAACAAAACATATCATCCTGTCAAAATCAACATGGCTAGCATCAAACAACATAGCAATTCATTACTACATATCACTATCTCAGCTATTAAATCATTTTTTTAGCCCTTTAATCATCCTTCCAGTAAAAAGCAAGCGTTTTCATAATTAAGACAAGCCATTTTGCTAAAAACATTAAAACATATAGCTGACTAAACTCGAAAAGATTCAAGTACGGGTAAGCAAGTATAAAATGTACAAAATGCTTACAAAAAGAAAGGAAAAAAATATTATGCTGCCGATCAGCTTATAGCGGTAGTATTAATATTAATATGATAGATAACCGAGCTAAAAAGTTTAGATCCAAAAAAATAATTACGCCAACCTAATTTACCTGGAAGAAGAAATGGCGCCTGAGGAGTGAGGAAGAGCGCCGAATGATACTTGTCTAGGGTTTCAGATCAGGGGAAGGAGTATTAGAAGAAACATCGTCGGGATTTTATATTGCCGATCCATAATTACGCAAATACCCTTTTTTGCTTGTCTTTAGAATTTAAATATATTTAAAAAAATAATACCACATGTATTCAAGGTTTTTATGTAACAACTTTTCAACAAGATTATGAAAATAAATAAATTTAAGAACAGCAAATTGAAAAAATGGATAAATTTTCTGTCTCTACGTTTGGAATAATTTTCTAAATTCCCCAAATGCCCAAACTATCCAATTTAAAGTTATATAAAATTAATTATAAATTTTTTATTTCCTTTTAACTCAATTTAAAACTGGTGTTAATAGTCACTATAATATACTTTTTTTCAAATTTAACTCTCTCCAAAATGTTTGTATCAACTGCAATAATTATGGAGTACCTTCAATAAAAAATACTCCGTAATTATGATATTTAATGTGGTTATGATATTTACAGTGTAATTATCATTTTCCTAGTATTAGATATGAAAAATATATATATTTTTAAAATTTATAAATTTTGCAAACAAGACTCTTCTAGTGAACGAAAGGACTATTGTATTTACAAGGAAATATTAAACTAAAAAGTGTTCTTAAATTTTATAATTTTATAAATAATACTCTTTTTAATGTGGTAATTTTGTTATACCCCTTTTTAAGAATAATTACAAGTAACCGACAGAAAAGTTAAAATATAACTAACGTTGTAAGGAAAATGAGGGAACCCAGTTTTCTATCAATATGGACTTTTTTAATGGGTCTATTACAATACGTATGGCTGGGAACTAGCTTAGGGCTGCTCATTTCGATCGATTTTTTTGGTTTTTTGGTTTTTCGAACCGGACTGAATTGGTCGGTTCGGTATAAAAAAGACCCGGTCCGGTTCGGTACAAAAAATCCGGTATATACCGGTTTTTCGGTACCAATTTTCGTTCGGCATTTTTATGGTTCGGTAAAAAACGAACAGGACCGGTATATACCGATTTTCTAATTTTTTATTTTTAATAATAATAATAATAAAATAATGATTATAATAATAATAAAAAAATAATGATTATAATAATAAAAATAAAAATAAAAAAATAATAATAAAAATAATAATTATATATTTTTTTGATAAAAACCGGTACCGAACCGGCATCGCCGGTTCGGTATACCGGTCCAACCGGTACCAGTATCGGTATCAAGTTTAGGCGGTTTTGGTTCGATTCGGTTTGGTCCGGTTGAACACCCCTAAGCTAGCTAGCTAGCTCATTAGAGCATTACTAGGCTTTAGAACAAATCCTCTGTCCCCAAATTCTCTATCTCCTTTGTGTCCTCCCACTTATATTTTGACACATGTCATTTTATTTAATTTTAGAATTAATTAGTGTTAAGTAAGAAACTATGTGTCAAAATTTAAGTAGAGGGACACAAGAAGACAAAAAATTTGGAGACTGAGGATCTGCTCTCACTGGGCTTGCTCACAACCGCTTGAATCAACTAAACGCTTTACAAGATTATATATTTAGTCTTGTTCATTAATTTGGGCTCGAATCCTCGAATTAGCTTGAGGAGCTCCTGCACCACAAGTCCACAAATAATTGTCATTATATCATATTCGGTAAAAATTAGAATCGGTCTGTATTCCGGTCCGATTTAATCAAAAATCGGTTGACCCACCGGTTTAATCGGTGGTTCAATCTGTAAAACCGGTTAATTGATCCATTGTCACGGTTTTTCATTTTATTTTGCTTTGTTCCAAAAAAATTAATATTAAAATTAACCACTTTTAGTAATATTGTAATTCAACCTTATTATGTTTTATTTCATAAAAAACGAGACTTTTTAAATTTTTTATTAGTTACTAATAATATATATTAATGACGTCACTGGGTCAATAACGATTCGACCACTGATTGGACCAATGACCTATTCATCCGATATCTTTTCAGATTCAATGATCGGTTCGGATTTGAAAACCATACTAATACGTGTAGATCCAACCGTCTTAACAAACATTTGCATAGTTTGAATATTTTTTGGCAATCGATATTAAGGGGAGGGGGGTTGGAATTTTAAGTAGAGGGCAATTATTTTGTTTTGAACAAATTTACCCCTTTTTTTCTCTCCTCACCCCTGCGTACTTCCCAAACTAAATGATTTGAGGAGTTTCTTCCAAAACTTTCCAGATGCTTTTTCACTTGGTGTTCGATTATTCCAAGTATTTTATGAAAGTTATTTGATAAAATGTGAATTGAAGAGATTGAATACATTTAGGGGGAAATGAATTTACACATGCATTTAATAAAATACTCCACATAACACATGCATTTAATCAGATCCCACCATTCTACCATAACACATGCATTTAATGTGCATCAAATGATTGATATTTAATTTGTTGAAAATATCATTCAACTTTTATTATGATCTGATTATTACTCCCTCCGTCACATGGCTTGTTATTATTTTGGGTTGTCCTATGTTAAATGTCTATTTTTTTTAATAACCAAATTTTTACACATTTTTTCCTATTATACCCGTAACATTAAATATCTCATACTTTTCTTATTCTAATTCTTTCTCCATAATTAATGACATTATTATGAGCAATTTTGTCATTTCATTCCTCTTATTAATATGCGTAAAAAGTTCACCAAGACTTTTATCATGGGACAGAGGGAGTATTAAATTAAGTAATGTTCTCTCCGTTTCTTAATATAAATTATTTTATAATTATGCATAAATATTAAGAAAATAATTATATAATATTAAATATAATATCAATTATTTATATTATTCTTGTATTGGAAATAAAAGAGTGTTATTTATTGGATAAAAATAGTGAGAGAACCAAAGTTATATTTAATACTCGGGATAATATTGAAAACTGAACAATTAATATTTACTTAAAATTCACAAACGACCAATATTAAAATATAAAATATTTTTTTAAAATGCCTTGTATTAAAGAACGGCGAGAGTCCTAAGTATTACTCCCTCCGTTCCTTAATATAAGTCGTTTTAAGGTTATGCACAACCATTAAGGTAATGATTGTATAGCATTAACTATAATATCAATTGTCTATATTACCCTTGTATTGAAATAAGAGATTGTTATTTATTGGACAGAAAATATTGGGAGAACCAAAGTTACATTTAATATTATGGGTAATATTGGAAACTAAGCAATTAATGCTTACTTGAAATTCTAAAACGACTTATATTAAGGAACAAAAATATTTCTCTAAAACGACCTATATTAAGGAACGGAGGGAGTAGTAAATTTAATAATAAATACAGAATAATAATTATCCTTAACATTTTGACGGATAGAATTCTTGTGTGTCACTCAGGAGTATAATTATTGTAGTGAGTTAGAAACTTTGAATGAGTGGTCTCAAATTACAAACAAATTAATCAAAAGTCACACGTGATTGGTCTTCCATAATCATAAGAAAATTGATATATATATTTATAACGATAATTTTTATTTAAAAAAATATTTTATATTATAAATTTATCATTAAATGTGAAATATAACTTATAAAGTTGTAATCTAACCAATTAGAATGGTTAGCTGGCTTATCGTTTTAAAAGCTCTTCATATCTTATGGTAAGATTCATTCATTCATTCATTGTGATTTGATTTGATGCTTCATCTAACTTTGGCTTTCAAATAATTGGGGTGATGGATTTTTTTTCTTTGGGATTAACTCACATATGGGGTAATTAGAAAAAAAAATCAATTAATAAAAGACAAATAAAATGAGAAGCTTAGTTTTTTACTATGGGGCTGTTTGTTTATAACTTAATGGGTCTGAATGGCTGAATCGGTAAGTAGCTGAATCATTAAGTGCGTTTGTTTTGAAAAAAAATCGTCTGAATGGCTGAATCGGTCAGATGCGTTGGCTGAATGGTTAAGGCCGAATTTTTTGTCTGAATGGCTGAATGTTGGCTGAATGAAGTAAAAAAAATTAAAAATAATAATAAAAATAATAAAAAATATTAACTATTATATTATGTAATATTAAATAAATTTACAACAACTTTGAATTTTTTCAGAGGGGTAAAATATTAAAAATATGTCATTCAGATCTTTAAGATATGTCAGTTATCAAACAGTTTTTTTCATTCAGATTCAGCTCATTCAGATTCAGATTCAGATTCAGATTCAGATTCAGCTCATTCAGATTCAGATTCATTCAATTTTTATCAAACACCCCCTATGTTTCTTTAAATTAAGAGATGCATCCCACAAACAGAATCTGGGCCAGGTCGAACATGATAAGTGATGCCATGAAGTTTGGGCATATCTCATTAATTAATTTAAATTCAAATTCAAATTTTAAATGTTGCACGTTGTACGTGGTGCTCATCACAACATACCAAAATGTGGTCCCTTCTCAAAATGGACCGTATATCTATACCAATCAAGAAGCTGTCTATCTAAGTGTGAGAGTGGCAAATTTTGAATTAAAGATTTGTTAAGCGTATTACGTGTAATCGTGTGTAACTTGAAAATGTGCACCAAAGACAAACCCATGTTTGATGTTTTGTACTCCAATCATTTTCAAGCTTCTTTTGTTCTTTAGGTAAACGTGTATGTATATTGATAATCATGTCTCCCCATTCCTGTTCCAAGAGGAATGTCTTTTCTTTTCTTTTTTGAGTTTCTTATTCAAATATTAATTGATCAATATAATATCAACACGCAGTCGGTAGATGATCTCTTTTTCTGCGTGTCAAGTATCAACTTCAAATCCTGTTTTGAGTTATTATGCTTACAAAACAAAAATACTCTTTTAATTCGGGAAACATTATCACATAAGAATGGTTAAAAAAATAGAGATGGGGAAAACTAGGGCTGAGCAAGTAACCAAATTAGAACCGAAACCGCACCAAAAACCGCACGAACAGCACCAATTAAAACCGCACAAACGGTTCCGGCGTATGTGACGGTTTTAGGTGGGTTGAATAACCAAATTTACGGTTCCGGTTTTGTTACTAGCCAAAACCAAACCGCATAAAACCGAAACCGCACCATGTGTGTGTATGTATGTATTATCTCTAGTAAATTCTAAAGTTAATTTTCACTTGAACACGCTCAGAGAAAATCCCAGTCTTGCATTGTCATTTTTTCACCAATTGAAAGAAGATGTTAGAGGTTATAGAGTCAAAAATTAAGCAATTGGGTTTTGGAATTTTGAATTTGTTTGATGCGTTATTGAAGGGGCTTATAGTTGAGGGGTTCGAGCACTTGATGCATTGGTTAATGTCAATGCTATAATTGTAATAGTCTAATAGATTATTTTTAGTCCTCCCTGCAATATATTTTATTCTATCTTCAGTATATACTTTTAATTTTTGGGAAACTAGATAAACATTCTTGCTTGTTATCGAATAGTCTCCGTTGTTTTATATAGCGCATATTTTAGTTTTAAAGCGTGCTTGATATAATTCTCATTGTCGACTTTGTCACTAAGTTAATTGCTCGATGTAAGTTTTATGTTAAATTTTATTGAAGGCTTAAACTTTTTTGTTATTTCAATTGGTTTTGGAACCGAAACCGCACCAATTAAAACCACACCGCACACTTTAAAACCGAACCGCACCAATCACAAGCGGTTTCGGGTGCGGTTTTAAATTTTTTAAACCGCACCTAAGCGGTTTCGGGTGCGGTTTGGACTTCAAACCGCACCATGCTCACCCCTAGGGAAAACAATTTGGCAGATTGTCTAACGAAAAATTACCACATAAGTTAGCTCATTAATGGACATCATTCATAAACCTGACTTCTGCAACAAAGAACAATGGGTAATTAACAAAAACATATTACCCCACTCTCTGAATTGGAAAAATCATCAAACACCAAGCGTCTTTCCCAAAATGCATAAAAACAAGAACCCGGAGAATGTTCTATCACAGAACTACATACTTTTAAATTCAATTAACAGATGAAAGAAGTGTTAAAAATTAACCGATGAAAGAAGGGTTAAAAACAAAACTTCAAGAATAAATATAACACCCATTTCTTGTTAATTTAAGGAGAGGTATTTGTTACCAACAGGTCCGAATGCTGAAGGAGAAGTTGCCAATGGAAGTACTTGTGAAGCAGTAGAATGATGAGCTTCTCTCTGTTTGTTTTGACTCACAAAAACTGTAACAAAAGAGTTGTCTTTCTCTTCTGTTTCAAAAACAGAATCTTGAACAGAGTCCCCAATTAATTGGCACTTTCTCTCAGCTGCTTCCATCAATTTTCTCATTAGTTTCTCCTCGGCATCCCTCAAGAACTTGAACTTAGGAGGGGGAGAAAATCTCAACCTATTAATCTCTGCATCTGTGGACGATTCAAAAAGAGGATTGAATCCATGGTGATTAAAAGAATCCAACGATTGACCCTTTAAGCTCGGTGAAGTCAAAGGGGTCAAATAAGGGGATTCACCATAAGCAAAAAGGTCACTTAAGCTCTTATTTCTTGACCCTTTTCTGCTGCTTCTCTCCCCTCTTGATTTCCCGTCATCAGATTCCAAATCCTCATTAGTTTCCTCCTTGATTGTGAAGAGAAATCTGGGTGGCCCACATAGATTGTGCAGCCTCAACAGCTCTGATTCCACTCCTTCACCATAGCCTTTAAGCAGCAAATCCTTTCCATTTCCTCCTAGCTCTAAATCTTGTTCATGGCCATTGAAATCTTCTGGCTTTTTCACAGGAGTGGGTAGCTCTTGCCTTTTGCTGCTACCATTCACAAAATTGGGGGTTTTCCAACAAAAGAGATAAGAAATCTCTGTGGCATTGTTGGTGGGTTGAGGATTTTCAATTCCTCTGTTTGTGAATCTCTTTTTCCACCATAATAGATAGTAGAGTTCCGAAACAAGAGCTAAGAGGAAACAACCGAACAAGAAACTCAAACCAATACCTAAATGACTTAAAGATCCCATCTTTTTCTTTGGAGACTCACATCAAATACCTAAGCTACTTGCTCATAAACTTCTGCAAGAAATTCAAATTTGAGTGGATAGAAAAACAAGAAGAACAGTACCACTCATACAAAGCAAGTAGGAAAAAAAATCCTTTAATTGAAATTGAACTATATAATATCCAAGAAATTTGAAAATCACACAGAACCCAACAGAGATTTGGTAAAAAGATTCAAACTTTAGCAAAAAAATCGAAAGCCAAGAAAATCCTACCTATTGAATTAGTAGGAAGAAGTCAAAATTTTAAGTAGAAACCCAAAAGAGTTGCTAAGAGGAAAGAGGACTTTTCCTCCAAAGTTCACATGCTGAAAACAAACAGGTCATGATTCCTTAAAAATAAACGCTTATTTTTAGGAACCTTATATTATACATATTGCCTGAACCACACGCTAGAAGAGAAAAAAAAATCAACTTATTTTTTAGGAACTACTTTCAACAAGCTTTATAAAATTTGTGAATTCAAAGACAGAAAATTAATATCCTTATTGAAAAATTCATAGAAAACTAGAAGCACTTATCCTCTTTCGGTGTGCATGTAGAGCCTAAGAGCCAGGCAGTAGTAGAACTTAATACCTTGAAAGGGTGGCATCCACTGGGGAGTGATCACATGGGGTGGCTAATAAAGAGAAGATATAAACCCTTAAATACCAAAAAAAAAATGTATGTTACAAATAAAAAATATTTTAAAAAATTTGGTACCGATATTTTTTTTAGCTTGAGAAGAAAACAAATAAAGATTAGTTTACTGCAAAAAGATATTAGAAATAAAGGACTTACTTGGTTAGTACATATGAAATCTTATTTGCTGTAACATTGCTTGTAATGGATTTTCATAATAAAAAATTACTATATTTTTGTTCTAATTGTTTGGGTATGTTAAATCTATATATTTGTTTCTATTTCATATTTTCAACTAATTAAATTAATTTGTCTTAAATTATAATTGTGAAACATATCAATACATGAGTTTAAATATAATTATAAAAGAGTTTCACTTATTACATATATTTCTAAAAATATTTTTTATAAGACCCCAAATTTTATGAAATGAAAGTATTCAATTTTCTTATAATTATTATTTAGTAAATGGTTAAATTGATAAAAGGTTTAAAAGTTAAGGGTGATATTTAAAAATTTTAAAAAGTATACAAGTTGTCATAAAATATTCGATTGGTCGTGGAATATTCGTTTTAACAGAGAATATTCGTACAACGGCACAATCATTGATGGACCCTACAATGGAAGTATTGTCGAAGTTAGAAAACGACAAAAATATCTTTTTGTAAAAATAACGGCGAAGGTTTTACCGTTAACTGTTGAAATACTCGGTGGTAAAAGTACAATAATACGCGTGGTTGCATAGTAACACGGTATTGATTATTGATGCTTACGTGAGAAGTCACTCAGTTATACTCAATTATTGCTACAGTAATTGCTGCATAATATCTCTCATGTTATTGATTCAATTATTGTCACAGTATCATCTGCATAATATTTTATATTATTAAATCAATAATTAAGACGACAAAGTTATTCATATTATTATTTGCATTATTGACGATGTCTATAAATTTTTGTCGAGAAAAGGGGTTTGGTCACCTAATTGCACGCCAATAGGGAGAAATATTTATCGGAAAGCCCCTTCTTTCCTGGGAATGATTTGGTTGTTAAATATTGTGAGTTATAATATTAATGATGAATAAGTTTCTGTTGATTAAAGATGAATTTGATATTTTCATTGTGTTGGGATTATTAGTGTTAGTGGAAATCGACATTTATTTCGATAATAATTGATTTATGGAGGTTAAATTGACCAATCGGCTAATTAATCAGATAAATGAACAATTAATTGCTATCAGTTCACATGCATATAACTATTTGTTCACATGAATGGAACTATTGATTCACATGCATGTTCTATTTGGGGAGGTGGTGCAAGTTTAATAATACTTGTAGAATTAAATTAAAAATGGAGGAAAGGATGAAGGTACTATACACTACTAAAAAATCAACCTATAGCGACGGTCGCCGACCGTCGCTATAGGCCAAAAGACAGTCACTAAAAGTTTTAGCGATCGTCGCCGACCGTCGCCATAAAACTCGTCGGTAAAGCCTATAGCGACGATCTTTTGTCCTATAGCGACGATCACCGACCCTAACTATAGGTCAGGGCAAAATCGTGTATTTTTTCTTTACTAACAGTCGCTGAGAATTATTGCTACGGTCATGCCCGTAGCTATAGATGTCTATAGCGACGCTCGGTGACCATCGCTATAAAGATGTGTTTTATAGAACACTATAGCTACGGTCGATGACCGTCGCTACAACTTTTTCATATTTAAAAAAAATTAATAATGCACATTTATTCAACAAACGCAAATACAATATAAAATAAAATATAAAAAATATTATATACATCATTTAAAATCATTCACATTACAACATTACAATATAATAAGTTGAATAATTCATCTCTTCATTCAAATTACAACATTATATACATCTTGTACTCCTGCTCGAGTGTAGTGGCTCTTTACTTTTACTTCTTTGCTAGTCTGCTCTTTTAGAACTGTTAAGTCTCTTGAACTAAAACTTTTTGTTTTGGCACCCTCCTCTTTTTAGATCGTCTCTCCAACAGGCGTGTTGACCTTACAATTCTCTCTTGCTCAACTGGAGTTGTAGATCCCAAACTAAACAAATATTTTAAAATATCAATCTCTAAAAAACATTTCCGGGAATATGAAAATAATTAGGGAAAAAACATAGTCAAAAGAAAACTGCCTATGTCATCCCCCCAACCCCCAAAAAAACAAACAAATGAAACAAGAAGAGAATAAAAGGGGAGGGAACTGCCTCGGGGCAAGGGATTCATCAAGATCAGCTTCAAATGATTTATGGTCCTCGGCTAATGAGACTGCGTGTTTAGAGGCTGACAAAGTTATCTTAGCAAAGGTAACCATATCACAAGGTTCCACACCCATAAGCGTCTTTGTTTTACTTGCAAGGGACTGCTTAGTTGAAGATAAAGAGGGTATTCTTCCCATCTGTAAGGATGGTGATCTGTGAACAGCAGCACAAAAATAATCATTGTGGAAGAAAATTGCGAAAAAGATTGGATGTGAAGCTTTTACGTATATAGAGCTTAAGTTTGATTAAGCTTACAAATACCATAAACCTCGCCAGTGCAGCAATTGGCGTTGAAATTCCTGAAGATATTTTTCAGAATCAACAGGGTCATTCTCTTCATGTGCTGAGAACCCAGTTTCCATATGCTTCCCGTCCAAAACTGCCTTTCAACAGGAAAGAATCAAAGAGATATCAACTGAAATTCTTCAACACAAGATAAATCACATTTTACCAAAATCAAATTCAAAAGTAGCTTTTCATAGTAAAGTGAGTGTAATATATGAGGAAAAGTCACTACCTTCCCCTCTCCACTATCAAAACAAGATTTTGTGAAAGAGTTATGTCAAACTGATGTTATAAAGGTCTATACCCCAAGAATCTCACCTGGGGAGTTTTGTTTATGTGCAACAAAGGCTTAAAATCATCTCGCAGCTCCTGAATAAGAACTGAGGTTGGAAATTGTGGCGCTAAAGAAGTAGTTAGCACAGGGGAAAGTGCAGGAGCTGCATGCTCATGAAGCATCAGAGCTGCAAAAAAAAAGAATAACATTAACCTAATGTCTGACAACTAAAACCATTATGATTTTATTATGCAAGTGAATGTCAGTCCGGCCGCTACAGAAAGAAGAAACAAGTAAATACAATACAATAATTTTCCACAAACTAAGTTAATATGATTGAAGAAATGTACTACTCTATGTTACCATAGCTACATGATATGGAAAAGATGAAGAGTTTGATGCACAAAAGAATTAACTACATTTTTAATTTGTAAACAAAATTTATCTGTTCTTGTAAAGTTCAGAAGTGAGGGATAAGGGTTAAAGTTCAAAATTGCTTTCAAATTTGGGTAAAGGGTGGCATGGGGTGAGGGATAAGGGGAGTAGGAAACAATTGTGGTAATCCATAACTTAAAAAACATAGTACTTGATTCCTATGGCTTCCACTATTTCAATCCAATGGTTACCTCCTTTTTTCATATGATTTTGGGACTTGGCAAATATGCAAGAAAAAATATTAATACAGGAGGCTAACCATCGCATAATTCTTTTAGTTTGCAAAACACGCATAACTAAAAAACTATTTTGGGGGGGGGGAGAAAAATTAAAAAAACATAACCTCCCCAAGAATCACGTGGAAGGAAAATAACTATACTTAACTAAGGAATTGCAGAAACAATAAGAGCAGACTATTTATTCACAAGTTTGAGCAGAGTGTAATTATCTATTGGTCAACATAACCGCTAAAAATAAATGGTAAGACCTTAAGGAGCACATTATAGCGAATTTTCTGGAAAAAAAAATGAGCAACTCAACAGCAGAATGGCAATAAGGACCTGCTTGACCAACTCTCCAATACTTTTTTAAAACTGTTGTATTCTAAGGTTTAAATGTTCTCACATGACATCAACAAGTAGGAGAGCAAAACATATTAGCACTTTGCCTCCAAATTTCCAATTTGACTTCAACTAATTCAAGTCCATGAGTCCACCAATTACTGAAATTGCGCAAACATATTTAAAATGTAGTATACCAAATCCTCATTCTAGTATACCAATTCTAGAACTCCCTGCACTCCAAAGATTGTGTGTTTTTTTTTTCTGATTGAACACGAAAATTTCAAGCAGCTATTGCACTTAAAAAACTTGCCACCACTTACCCATTATTAATCACTAAAATGGAAGAAACTATAAAGTTCATAACCCCAATTTTATACTCTTCATCACCTAGATTAGACAAGCAACAGTCAAAACATCTCATTAATGACCTAGATTAGAGGAGTTGCATTTTGGTTGCCTTCTTTCTGCTACTATGAATACCCCTCGCCACAATGCTGCTTGACAAATTACAGTCTCACTTTTTTTTTTCAAAAACAGAAGTCTAAATCTATACAAACTAAAAATACTACTACTAAACTATTATGGTAAAAATTTAAATAAATACAGAAAACAAATTGTCAATCGGAGAGGAAGAGAGAGTAAAAGCACACCATCCGAAGTCGTTTCCAAGCGACATAGTTTGACCGCCCTCGGAAGGAAAGAGAGAAACGCCGACTGTGGACCAAGCTTCATCTTCTGCCTCTAAACATCGCTGCTAATAAGCATCCGATAGTACTCTAAGCTTCTCTTCTCCGGCCAATCTCCTCCTCCTTTACTCCTCGAAACTCTAAAACGACCAAAGCTCGAGTTGCTGCCATTGCAGCTCGAATCACAGTAAATAATAGCTAAAAATGAGAAATATGCAAATATAATAATATTTTATGTTACGATGTAAATGATGTAAATATGTTATGATTTTAGTATTTTAATGATGTAATTTGAATTTTTGTTGTTTTGATTAATTAACAAAATAATTTGGATTTTAGTATTTTTTAATTTGATTTTTTTAGTATTTTTTAATTAGTATTTTTAGTATTGGATGTAAATATATAATTAGTATTTTAGTATGTTTTGACCATCTATAATTTTAAAAAATGTTCCATGTGACAGTCACGTCATAAAGATTGTAACCACATTTGTCTATTTGGCATGTCTGTCAACGGCAGGGGCACGGAAGACTCAAAAAATATAACGTTAAAAGTATTTTTAGAAAAAAAGGGGGCAAAACTAATGATTTAGCCATTGAGCTTGACACGTTTTATTGAATTCACGATAAAACTTTTAATTTTTCAAATTAAGTAGCTAAACTAATTAAAATTGTTAAATCGGGTCATTCTGTCAAATATGGCTAACAGACGTTACACTAATATCTGACGTGGACTTAAAAAAGAAAAGGAAAAGAAGAAGAAAATGACATGGCTTGAGACGTGACTTTCGCGGCAAAGAAATATAGATGTTAAACATGTGTACACAAAGACATTACCAGTTGAAGTTCGGAGAGAGAGAGAGAAAGAGAGAGCGACAAAGGTTTTTTCGATATTCTTCTGCAAATCTCTTCAAATGGCAATGAAGCCATGATTTGTGTTGAAGATTCTTCCCAACCTCGTTCACGGCTCACTGATTTGTCGATCTGCAAACTTGGGTTCACTGACAACTATTATTGACGAAGGTAATTACTATTTACGAAAGAGACTCTTAGATGACGACATATGCCCCCCCCCCATAAATAATTAAACTTATCACCAACGTCTCATAATAGATTCTTTATATACATCAAGGATTGAATAAAAATTACCAGAAATCATTTTATTTTTTAATCAACACATAATTAATCTTTCGACAATTATTAATCATTATAACTTGTCGTCTCAATTATTGTTTAAATAATATAACATATTATACAGATGATACTGTGACAATAATTGAATCAATAATATAAGAGATATGATGCAACAATTACTGTAGCAATAATTGAGTATAGCTGAGTGACTTCTCACGTAAGCATCAATAATCAATACCGTGTGCTACTATGAAACCACGCGTATTACTGTACTTTTACTACCGAGTAGTTCAACAGTTTTAACGGTAACACCTCCGCCGTTATTTTCATAAAGTATTTTTGTCGTTTTCTCAATCCGACAATAATTCAGTTGTGGGGTCCACCAATGATTGTGCCGTCGTACGAATATTCCCCGACAAAAAGAATATTCCCCGACCAAACGAATATTTTATAACAACTTGCGTACTTTGCAACATTTATAAATATTATCCACAACCATAACATTATATCAAATCCACACCATAATTTTCAAAAATATAATTTTCAAAAATTAAATATTTATTCATAAAATCTGGGGTCTCACAATATCCCCTCTTTATGAAATTTCGCCCTCAAAATTTACGTACGTACCTGGTCTGCCGAACATGTGAGGATACCTTGACTTCACTTCAAATTCTAACTCTTGAGGTATAACTTTTGAGCGTCGAATATGATCCTTCTTATCCAAGATGTTAACACATATCTCTTCATACGTTAAATCTTCAACTATCTCGTCCGGTTTTAAATTAATAATGTGGTTCGGGTCGTCCACATATTTATGTAACATCGATACGGAAAAAAAAATGTTCTGAACACGCAACATACTTGGCGGTAAAATGAGTCTATAAGCCACAATTCCTACTTGATCAAGGATTTCAAATGGGCCAATAAATTAAGCGTTTAGACTTCCTCTATTCGTCAATTCTTGCTTCTAGAATAATGCCCTCTTGAACCTTCTTAATTCTTCACATTCTTCAGCTCCGAGTGTGTAGCTTGAGCGGCTTTAACTTTATCGATTAAAGTCGATTCTACTTGTATATTCGTTATCTTCACGTGAGTTCGTATATTCGCACTTGTAAACGTATACGATCTTCTACTCACACGTCAGCTACCATGTTCGCTTTCCCACGATAATATTGCATGGTACGATCGTAATCTTCAACAGCTCGAGCCAACATCTTTGGCACGTTATACGTTCGTTTTAGGTGAAGAAAATATTTGAGGGTTTAAGAAATGGGTTTTGTACTGGGGTCAATACAAAATTCGATTTCACGCTCCAGGGTAGGCTAAGAAGTCTTCAAGAATACGTCAGAAAATTTATTAACACTAGAAATATCATTCAAAATTGTGACCCTCATCCAAGACTTGGATAACACTTCGCATTGATACCTATCAACTTGTCATCGTCATTCACGACGTCTCCTACGGAAAGTCTGTCTTCGGTGCATTCCACATAAGGAAGTCAACAATGAAAGGACTGGGGGTCTTTATTTATGACTTGAAATGACAATGATTGACTTTAGTGGTTTGGTTGCTTGAATTCGCATAACAGGTTTGTTAGGAATATGAAAGCTAGCAACCTTACAAAAAGCATGATGAGTAATTAACCAATCGATTTCTAAAATCGCATCAAAGGCAAGTATTTTCAAAGAGATAAGATTGACAGGTAACGTGAAAGTGTCGATTTGAATCAAACAAGATTTATAAATAGTGGAGGTAACGAAAGTTTCTCGGAGTTAACTTCAAACATTGAACACAACTAGGTGAAATAAAAGAGTGAGTAGAACCGGTATCTAACACGGTATAGACTTTGCAAGAGTTTATGACTAACATACCCGTGATAATTTCGTTTGGGTTACTCTCTCCATGAAAAGTCAAAAAACGCTGAAACCACCGACTTTGTTTTGTCCGTATCCACCTTTGGTGCCCCCGTCCCAGCTGGACTTGATTTCGCTACAGGAAAAAATCGAGCTATGTGACCGTCTTTTCCACAACTAAAACATACCTTGGAAGGCTTTGAACAGTTTGGCCTTATATGTCCCTCCTCTCCGCATCTGTAGCATCTAACTGGCGGTCGTTCTCCTCCTCTAGAATTTGTTGCTGGTGTTGGTGCTGCTACCGACGTCTTCCCGTCATCATTAAATCTTCTCTTTATAGATCGGACATCTCTTTCCACAATATCAACACGTCGTGCGGCTTTTACCCACGCATCCTTCATTCTCACTCGTTCAATTGTTTCTTCTTTTAGCTGATCCTTGATACTTGAATTCTCAGATTCCAACTTTAATATCTTACATTGTGCCAAAGCGTGATTTTGTTCGAGCATCACATATCGGGTAACACAATTTTGAATCGTTACATCTCTTTGCTCCACGACCGTCTGTCGTTCTTCAACCTGTTCTTCTAACTCATGAATACGATTTTGTAATTCTACATTTTGATCATATAATATCTCTAATAAATTCTCCTCAGGTACCTCTTCTTCCTCTTCTTCCTCACTCTCAGTTGCTACATCTGTAACTAGCTCGGGTGCAACTATTAGTTATTCACGCACCACGTAGATATCTCTAATTTCTTCTTCGTCTGACATCACATTAACTTGGTTAGTGATTAAAGGTGTCTAAACGGTCTAATGTGCTTCATTGCGTATTTCAACATTTTCAGATGCCATTTTCAAATACTGCCACAAAACAAAGGTTAATTGACATGTAACATATTATCCATATACTCTAATCGACCAATTAAATATCAAATAAACTTAGGTAGGTCATACTAGCGAAGGAATTCCCCGTCTCTCCCCTCCTAGTTCTATTCTCACATCTTAGCCAGGGAATCCCTAAGCTCTGATACCAACTGTGACGCCCCCAAAATTAGGTATACATCACCCATCTTGAGTCGCCAGATACATGGTACAGAATTCAAATACAACTTACTAATACCACTATCGTGTACAATACGACAAAATATAACTGTGAGTTTGAATACAATTATTGTCTACTAGAGATCATACAAACTCAAAAGGAGTCATCAATACAATTATTGTCACACTATTTAACAGAATAGTGAGAACTACTAATACTATTCTCTGGTCCATCACTCCGTTTTCCGACTCGTCCCAGCTATATTCTCATTTCCTGAAGAGAACAGTGAAAGAAAGAGTGAGCTCAACTAGCCCAGTAAGAAATATTATGACTAAGATAATGCAAAATAAATTATCATTAGCCTTCAACAGTGTTAAACTGATAAAATATAATAAACATCAAATTTAACTGCAGCAGAATCAGCAATCCATTAAAAGAGTCAAGTAGAAAATAAAATCTACTATCTTTTATGATTTAAAAGGTTTTTCATCACTGCTATAGCTGAGACTCAGCTTAATAAATATTCCACATCATCGAATCACCCCTGCACTACGGCCAAGGATATTCTTTAATATCACGACCACAATTATTCATGCACTACGGGCCAAGAATATTTGTGTATTCATTAATGGTCATGATCATGCCAACAACTGTCCATCAATGCACTAAGGCAAATGAGACTTTTACCACATCGTTTGTAACATTACGGTCATGATTACACCGAATATAATCCCTGGTCATAATCATACCAAGTCCATCTATGCACTACAGGCCACAGATGACTTTCAAAAATATAAATAAGAGGATGATGACAATGATATAAGAATTCAATAAAACAAGTTCAAGAATTATTTTATCTAGGAATTATTAACGTCCAAATTGTCAACACGATCCTGTTTTGTGGTGTAAAATTCAAGAATGCTCAGAAGAATATTTCACACCGACAGGATGTTCCAACAGAATAATAAATGCGGAATAGTAAATGATGGAACTAGGTCCGGCGTATAGCACAGACAGGATATTCCGACAGAAATGTAAAGACGGAATAGTAAATGGAACCAGGTCCGGTGTAAAACACACAGACAGGATGTTCCAACAGAATAATAATAAAGACGGAACCAGGTCTGGTGTAAAACCCATAGACAGGATGTTCCAACAGAATAATAGAAGAATGTCACCAAGTATAGGGTAAACCGCGTATACAGGTTATTCCAACAGAACAACAATGAATGGAATAACACAAGTTCTCTTTAAGAAGAAAGAATAACACCCCTTACGAGTACAACAAATAATATTCCCTACCTTAGAAGAACTGAATATTGGAAAAGTGAAGTAGCAGAATACTTTTCTTCTTTCTCTCTAGAGTTTCAGTGAATTCGTAAGAAATAATGAAGGAATGAGCTTTATATTTATAGAAAAACTGAGGGTGGCTCTTGATCTTAACGAAGAGTCAAAATGACTCTTGGTAATATTGAAGAGACAACTACTATTTGTGAAGGGGTAATTAACCCTTGGAGCACCGAAAAGGCAGTTAACTCTTGGTAATATTGAAGGGACAACTACTATTGCCGAAGGTAATTACTATTGACGAAGGTAATTACTATTTACGAAAGAGACTCTTAGATGACGATATATGGCCCCCCCATAAATAATTAAACTTATCACCAACGTCTCATAATAGACTCTTTATATACATCAAGGATTGAATAAAAATTACCAGAAATCATTTTATTTTTTAATCAACACATAATTAATCTTTCGACAATTATTAATCATTATAACTTGTCGTCTCAATTATTGTTTAAATAATATAACATATTATACAGATGATACTGTGACAATAATTGAATCAATAATATAAGAGATATGATGCAGCAATTACTGTAGCAATAATTGAGTATAGCTGAGTGACTTCTCACGTAAGCATCAATAATCAATACCGTGTGCTACTATGCAACCACGCGTATAACTGTACTTTTACTACCGAGTAGTTCAACAGTTTTAACGGTAACACCTCCGCCGTTATTTTCATAAAGTATTTTTGTCGTTTTCTCTATCCGACAATAATTCAGTTGTGGGGTCCACCAATGATTGTGCCGTCGTACGAATATTCTCCGACAAAAAGAATATTCCCCGACCAAACGAATATTTTATAACAACTTGCGTACTTTGCAACATTTATAAATATTACCCACAACCATAACATTATATCAAATCCACACCATAATTTTTAAAAATATAATTCGAGAAAATTAAATATTTATTCATAAAATCTGGGGTCTCACAAAATTTATGAAAGAAAATAAATAAATTAATATTTATTATTAAAAGTAAATTAGGACTTATTTTGCCAATGTAACAAATAACTAAGTAGCATTACTTAGTTTGTTCTAATACAATAAAATATTATAAAAATCATATTGTATAATATGCTATAATATAATAATACAATAAAATAAACCAAGTAGCATTTATTTAATTTCGTTTTACGAAAATAAAATATTATAAAAATAATAAAGTATAATACAATACAATACAATATCATATAATATAATAATTAAATTATGCTAAGTAGCATTTACTTAGTTTGCTACTACTAGAATAAAATAAAACAAAATAAAAATAAAAATAACACAATACAATATAATATAATAAAATATAAATATATTAAATTACAACATAGTTTAATTAAAATAATATAATATTAAATAAATTAAATTAAATTAATATAAAACTATATAAATAAAATATATCATTTAAGATAAAATTAAATAATTTAATATTGCATAATATAAAATAAAATAAAACTTTTATTTTATTTAGTAGTGAAACTAAGTAAATACTACCTAGTATATTTTATTATATAATATTATGTTATATTATATTATTTTGTTTTATTTACTAAGTAGCATTTGTTTACTCTTTTATAAATAAAATACATAAATTAAAATAATAGACTAAATAACATTTATTTAATTTTTCAAATACTCAACTAAACTAGGTAACATTTGCCTAGTCTTTTATCACTCAACTAAACTAAGTAATATTTACTTTATTTTTCATTATTCATATAAATAAATTAGCATTTGCTTAATTTTCCTCTATTAAAATAAATTGACTTTTCATGCATTTAATTTGCTTAAGAGCTTAGAAACTCGTTCCAGGAGTGAATGTCAAATAATTTTTGAATGTTATGTCTCTCACTTATGTCAGTGTCAATGACTTGTGTACATTTTTTTAGCTTCAAGGATTTTTAATTACATATTCTCTGAGTGCATAATTAATTAAGTTGTTTTGATCTATTTCATGTACATAGAAACTATGGTCTATGGGGAGGTGCTGCCAAAATTTTTTGGAAACAAAAAAATGTGCACAAGGTGTTAGCACTAGTGAGGAGACGCATTTATAAACGGGATAGAAATTTCACCGCTAAAAACCAAAAATGAAGATATTTAGGATTCATGCATGGAGCACATATGTTAATAACTCTGGTCTGATTGTGACTATTATTCAATTAAAGATGTCAAACGATCGAAATTGGATGTATCACATAATACCGTCTGATGGCAGGGAGTTAGTTGGTGATTAGTACCGTTATAGGGTGTTGTGCATGTTTTTGAAGTTTTCAAATGAACATGCTGATGATTTGATCTGAAGGAATACATGTCAAGTATAAATTTTTGATTTGGAAGAAAGCCATTGACATCAAATTTGATTTATTTTTACGAGAAGTTGTAGATGGGTATTTCATATGGATTCACGGGGAATCAACTAAGGTGAGAAAAATTAATGACCGACATTATAGACCAACCAATTTACAGGGAATCAGATGGCACTAACTATGATGATGCAGAGATTTAGTCGATGTTTATGACCATAACAATATTGATTGGGAGTACAAACGAGCATTCGTCAAATAGTGCACAAGAAGAGTCAAATGGCACGACAACATTCGTCAAGCAAAAGTTGTGAATGATGAATTGTGAATGTAATATTTGAATTTGGTTGTGTTACATAGTAATATGAATGGTGAATGGTGAATGTTATATTGAAGCAGTTCTGTGAATAAGAAACTACATGTATACCCTATTTTGGAAATCTGTTTTGTGTACTCTGTTCCTTTAAACTCTATTTTTCATTCCTAACAACATGGATTGCAGTTACATAGATTACATACTAGAAACATCATTTCTCAAAATTTTTATAAACATTACAATAGTCAAAAACGTTATTATTCCTATATAAATTTTCTTTTTTCTATGCATCTTTGTGAGTTCTTACTTGGTTGTAGAAATCCTTCTTAGGAGGTCAGGAATAACTTGGATTACTCTTGTTTGTATTGAAAAATCATGCCAATAGAAGAAACTACATCATTGAACTCAAATAGTTTGGCAAAAAAAATAAATCTCCTACCTGAATTTCTATTAGTCTAAGATGTCATAAAGACAACCGAAAGATGACAGTGACACAAAACTGAATTAAGCCATAGAACTTTCAAGTAGACCTGACAAAATTGATCCAAGCCCGCGGGCCGGGCCGGCCCGCCTGCCAAAACGCAAGTTTTGGGCTTCATTTTTTCAGCCCATGAAAACCTGGAATGTTTTGGCCCGACCCGTCGACGACACGACCCATTTGAGCTCGGCCCATAAATATGTTAAAATTTGGTCATAAATTCGTCAAAGCCCGTGGGCCGGCCCGTCAAAACACGGGCTGTGGGCTTCACTTTTTTAGCCCACCAAAACTTTGACCGTTTTAGCTCGGCCCAACTATAGATCGTCCCGTTTAGACCGGTCAAACTTGTTTACCAGTTATACTTTCAGTTATGACCTTTCTCTTTTTCCTCCTTATCTTTTCACCATCTCAGGGAACCTTGATATATAGGGATTGGTCAACATAGGCGGATCTACCTTAGGGCAGTGGGGTCAATTGACCCCACTGAATTTTTGGGAGTCAATATTTAATTTGATTTTAATTTTATAAAGTGTTTAGTGAAAATAAAAAATTCAGACTAAAAGATTATTAAATATCTCAAATTTCTATTAACATAAACACTCCACTCTTTTATACTATTATTTAGTAACTTACATTGAACATGATATTTTTGCAGCTATTGAAATGAGACTATTTTTACGATAGTTTCAAACAATGAAATCTCGAAAAATATTATTATAAATAATATTTTAAAAATATTATTTAGTCTCTCTTATAATAACAGTGTTTTAAAAAATTATAAAAAATTATTTTATATATAACATAAGATCGAGGATTCGAAGTGTATTCAATTACATAAAACAATATCAATTTTATATGATAGCTTACACAATTATTTGTAATATCCCTCGTATTCTGGCGCATTTATTTTATTATATTTTATTTATTTTTATAAATTTTTATTTTAAAAAAATTGACCCTACTACTGAACTAATGGGCTGGATCCGCCTGTGTTGGTCAATACTGTTGAACCGAAATGAAGAGAAAATAAACAATATTTTTAGTTATAGTGAAAACATATGGGTGGGATTGGAAAGAAATGAGTATATACATGTATTAATTTTATTTTAATTACAAAATATAGTGAAATATGTTTAAAATTATAAAAATATACTGGATACAGATTTTCCGATGACACGTTAACAATCTGGCCATTTTTTGGCTGAAAATAAATTTAGTGTCAATTTTACTTACTTAAGTTTACGGCTGTTATTATAATTTTTTTAAAATTATAGTCAATTATATAAAAGAGATGATACTTAGACAGAAGTGTATTTAATCCAATAATTAATAAATTTTCTCCACCGATATAGAGAGGCTACTTATCAGTTATCAGACTATCAGTAATCAGACGGTGTAGACTCGAACTAAATAATATCCGTATGTATAGACGGTCTTCTTAACGGATACCGTCACCGTCTAATTTCCCTGTGTCTTTTGGATTTTGCCTGCTCTCTTTTATTTTTTTTTGGCTAAATCTTCTCTCCCCTTTTGCACTCTCGTCTCTCCGTCTCTTTCTTCGGGTTTTAGATTATTGGATTTGGAGAAGGGGATTGCTTTGTCGAGATTTTCTCGGTTTATGTTTATGGATTTAAAGGTAATTTTCTGAAATTCCTACTGTTCCTATTCCTTTTTTCTTGTATTTATCTTCCACTCGTAGGGTTTTCATATCTTTTATTAGCTTTTTGTTGTACAGTTTTCCCGTTCCATTTTTGCCAGAAGTTGATACCCCTCTGACTACTACCGTGTTGAATTCTTCCATACCCATTACCCATATTTATTTTCTATCGAATTTTTAGTTGGAGATTGAATTTTGAAGTAAAAGATTCAATATTGTTAGTATCCCTATGCTAAGATGAGTCAAGTTGCTTGAGATGCTCTTTTGATTTTCGTGGGTCTGATCATTCCTCAATACATTAGTTACAAAGTACTTGTGAGTAAGCTGAAAATATGGGAGAAGATTTACTCACATCTCTAACAATTGAGAATTATCACCTATCCACATTTTTGTCCATGGATTCAATCGCTACCCCTCATGAGGAATCAGACCGCGACATGAATCGGCCTGTCATTCTTTCAGGACCACCTGATATTAATCTCCCTTTATCAGTTGAGCCTAGTCCTCTACAGTCATCATGGAATCATGATGCTATTGATATGCTAGATGTTAACCTTGGACACCAAGTTAATGAATCGGACACACTCCTTAATATGTCTAAGAGTGTGAGGAAGTGTGCTAAGAGATTGGATAGTATTTGGGGGGCTTGGTTTTTCTTTAGTTTCTACTTCAAGCCTGTTTTGAAGGAGAAATCAAAGTGCAATGTGATTCGGGATAGTAATGGGGTGTCTGGATTTAATAAATTGGATCTCCAGCTTGATGTCTTCCTGGTTCAGCATGATATGGAGAATATGTACATGTGGGTATTTAAGGAGAGACCTGAAAATGCACTTGGTAAAATGCAGTTGAGGAGTTATATGAATGGGCATTCGCGCATGGGTGAACCTCCATTTCCATTTAGTGCTGACAGGGGGTTTGTTCGGTCTCACAGAATGCAACGTAAGCACTACAGGGGCCTTTCTAATCCTCAGTGTTTACATGGAATTGAACTCATTCCATCACCCAGTCTCAAGGTTATTGATGAGGAGGAGCAGAAGAAGTGGATGGAACTTACAGGTAGGGATCTGAATTTTTCTGTGCCACCTGAGGCAAGGGAATTCTGTTCATGGAGAACTCTTCCAAATACAGAGTTTGAACTTGAGAGACCGCTTCCTGTGCTGAAGAATAACGCACATCCCCCTCCAAGAAAATTGCTCAATGGGTCTGGTTTGAACTTGTCAACTCAGCCATCAAACCATGTAGATGGCAATGGAATAGATCTCTTGCCTGCTTGCAATAAGAGGAAGAAAGATTTATTCTCAAATGGGAATGATGATGATTGTTGCTTGCCCACTAATCCACGTCGAATTCAAGAGGAGTTCTACCCAAGTGAACCATCTTGGATGAATGAGTTCAGTGGGATGATGAAGAATGTATGTGGACCGGTTACAGCTGCAAAATCTATATATGAGGATGAAGAAGGATATTTGATTGTCATCTCCTTGCCTTTTTCTGATCCGAAAAGAGTTAAAGTTCATTGGTGGAACAATCTCACACATGGTGTTGTGAAAATATCATGCGTGAGCACATTTTGCATGCCCTTTCTCCAGAGAAATGAAAGAAAGTTTAAGCTCACTGATCCATCTCCTGAGCATTGTCCTCCAGGGGAATTCAAACGTGAAATTCCTCTTGCTACACGAATTCCAGATGATGCCAAGCTAGAAGCATACTTCGACAAAAGTGGAACAATTCTTGAGATCGTAGTGCCCAAACATCGTGTGGGACCAGAAGAGCATGAAGTTCCTGTTTGTCTTCGGCCTCCGAATGAGTTTATCTAGTCTGGAATGATGCATTTTGTTGGGGGAATGTAAGGGTAGCTGCTCTGCTCAATATCTATAGCTTAAACTAAAACCATTGGAATCATAGTTTTAAGCCAAACTAATTATCGCATTTCATCATTAATGACGGATGATGATTCCGATTATATTTTGTGGCATATGATAACTTTTGTCTTGCATAACAATTTGAGTAGCACTTGCAAAATTGAAGTGCTGAAGTCTATGGTAAGAATTCTATGATCTCATTGCTGATGTGCTTAGTTACTAGTTCTAAATATGATATTATGGATACATAATTCAACCATATGTCATTTCAGTTCCTCTGGAAAATGCAATGTTAATTTTTGACCACTGTTATTTGAGTTTCATATCCTGTGAACCATGATGTGCAATTTGTAATTGTTGTAACTGGAAAAACGTGAGTTGTTAAAATATTTCGATTTGAAAGTAACTATTGTATCAATATAGATCAGATAGACGGCAAGTCTACTGCATTTATGCATGTGGATGTAAATGTAGTTAGGTGGTCTATAAAACTGACTTCTTTTGTAAGAAAGTGCATTCAACAGCTGGATTTGAAAGTTTCACAGTTTCGATGGTTTTAAGTTTTCAGTCTTTTGAATATATACTCCGAAAATATAAATCTTGAATGGTTGTTCTAGACTTCTAAGTTCATTCTATACTGATCTTTTGGTCACTGCTGTATTTGTTGGTGAAAGGTCATGTTCACTGTCAATTCATTGTTTGTTTAGACTGGTAGAAATATGGTATAATAGAGGAAGAAAATGGTGTAGGGGTCAGAATCTAGCAAACTAATGCCTTGACAGTACTTTCATCTTCTTGGATAGTGCTTTTCATTTTGTTTCTCCGGGGGAAGAAGTCCACGAGCTTAAAAACTATACTTCATCAACAAAAGAGTGATCCATTTTAACTTTTTAGTTTCGTTTAATTTTACGCAGTTAATGTTTGCTTAGAACACATTCAAACATAATATATGTAGACGATATTAAGTTACTGTTTGAATTCTAATTATTTCTCAATACTTCTAAATGGTAAAAAATGGATAAAATTAAATATGTACCCTCGAATACTGGTTTGTAGGCTTGAATAGCTACTCTCTCAAAATTAAGACAGTTTTCTAATTCAAAAGAGTTTCCCTGGAATTGCAATTATCGACCTTACTAGATGCTATACTGTTGAGAAAGTTGTTACCTTTATTCCGAACTAAGAGTAAATTTTAATCTATTTGCAGTATCCCCAGAGCACTTTAAGAAGCAAGGAGGGACCAAAAAGATTTTCACAAAAATTAAAACTTTTGACTGGAGATTCTCTTCTACTGTTCTACATACAAAAGGCATCTTAAAGGATATCACACAGTTCTTGCATGAAGGGTTTTGGTTATCCACTGTTGGTTTCAATCAATTCTAACAAAACCACTGTGTATATACACGGTCCATGATTTGAAGCAAATTTGCTCTTTTGACATTCTTTAGTTGTGATTGTTCCACCCCTCTTTCATACCAGTACCCTTAATAGTCATTCAGTTATTTTTTAGTTTTTTTTTTGGGGGGGGGGGGGGGGGGGTGGGGGTGGGTTGGTTTTTGATTTTTGAAGATTTTTATTCGTTTTTCATTGCTAATCAAAATGAGACTCCAGTCATCAATTGTTTTTTTTCAGCTGCTCATTTAAAGGTAAAGATTTAACCCACACCACACCATTATTCTTCAGTAGCTCTATAATCCAACACTCCTTTAAGAAAGAATTTTCAGTCACCAAAACTGCCAAACAACTAAGAGCATTGTAAAACATTAAAACGATATAAGATTGTATTTATTAATAAGAAAAACTAATAATACAGATTACCCTCGTGGCCTCGCATCAGAAACCAGCACAGTTTTTTTAAAACTACTAGCAGGACTATAGGTAATATAACAAAACATCCAAAATAACCAAAAGGGAAACACCTAATATACATCTTAATCAACTTCCTCTATCTTTGGTCCGGCACCGCTTCCACCATCAACAGAAGGGCCATCTTCATCCATACCTCCGCCCATGTCACCAGCTCCTCCCTTGTACATCTTGGCAATGATGGGGTTGCATATGCCCTCTAGCTCCTTCATCTTGTCCTCAAATTCATCAACCTCGGCGAGCTGATTCCCATCAAGCCACTGAATTGCCTGCTCAATTGCATCCTCAATCTTCTTCTTGTCTGCAGCAGGAAGGTTCGAGCTTATCTTCTCATCTTTGATGGTGTTCCTCATATTGAAAGCGTAATTCTCCAAGGCATTCTTAGCCTCCACCTTCTTCTTATGCTCCTCATCTTCGGATTTGTATTTCTCTGCTTCTTGCACCATCTTCTCAATCTCCTCTTTGGAGAGCCTGCCCTTGTCATTGGTGATCGTAATCTTGTTCTTCTGCCCTGTTGTTTTGTCCTCAGCCGAGACATTGAGAATACCATTAGCATCAATGTCAAAGCAGACAGTGATCTGCGGCACACCCCTTGGAGCAGGTGGGATACCAGAGAGCTCAAACTTGCCCAATAAATTGTTATCCTTTGTTCTTGTTCTTTCACCCTCAAAGACCTGAATCAACACACCAGGTTGATTATCGGAATATGTTGAGAACACTTGCTCCTTCTTGGTTGGGATGGTGGTATTCCTCGGGATCAAAACAGTCATTACACCTCCAGCAGTCTCCAAACCAAGCGATAGAGGAGTAACATCCAGCAGTAACAAGTCTTGCACCTTCTCATTGCCTTCACCACTCAGAATCGCAGCCTGAACAGCCGCACCATAAGCAACAGCCTCATCAGGGTTGATGCTCTTGCAGAGCTCTTTCCCATTGAAGAAGTCCTGCAACAATTGCTGAACTTTGGGAATCCTTGTAGACCCTCCAACAAGCACAACATCATGCACTGAGTTCTTGTCCATTTTCGCATCTCTCAAACACTTCTCCACGGGCTCCATACACTTCCTGAAAAGATCCATGTTGAGCTCCTCAAACCTAGCCCTAGTAATTGTTGTGTAAAAGTCAATCCCCTCATACAAAGAATCGATTTCAATTGTTGTTTGAGCAGTTGAAGATAGAGTCCTTTTTGCCCTCTCACAGGCAGTCCTCAATCTCCTCAATGCTCTGGCATTCCCACCAATATCCTTCTTGTTCTTCCTTTTGAACTCTTGAACAAAGTGATTCACCATTCTGTTATCAAAATCCTCACCTCCCAAGTGAGTATCACCAGCTGTGGCTTTAACCTCAAAAATTCCCTCTTCAATAGTGAGCAGTGACACATCAAATGTGCCACCTCCAAGATCAAAGATAAGCACATTTTTCTCACCAACACTAGTAGACTTCTTGTCCAGACCATAAGCAATTGCAGCTGCCGTGGGCTCATTGATGATTCGCATTACATTAAGGCCAGAGATGACACCAGCATCTTTCGTTGCTTGACGCTGTGAATCATTGAAATAAGCAGGGACAGTGACAACTGCATTTTTCACTGCTGTCCCTAGAAAAGCCTCAGCAATCTCTCTCATCTTTGTGAGAACCATGGAAGAGATTTCTTCAGCAGAAAATTGTTTCTCTTCGCCCTTGTAATTGACAATAATCATTGGCTTGTCGCCAGGTCCAGCTATAACCTTAAAAGGCCACAACTTCATGTCACTCTGCACAGAAGCATCACTAAACCTCCTTCCAATCAATCGCTTGGCATCTGAAAAAGAAAGAAATTCAATTCCCAGTGAGATCATTAACCCAATATATGCAAGACTAAAAGACAATTTGCACCCTAAATTTACTTTCTATTTACGTTTGTACCCAAACTAAAAAAGGTGTCTAAGTACACCCTAAACTTCATTATACGTAACAAAATGCACCCTTTCGTCACTTAACCGGTCAAAAATAACCGGCTAAGACGGTAACACAAGTTTGGGGTGCAAAACGCACCCTTTCTTCACAAAAGGCACCCTTTTTAAAACAGAATTTTTTTAAAAACAAATTTTTACAAAATATTCTATATTCCAAACAGAATTTTAAAACAAATTTTTATAAAATAAAATATTAAAAACAAAATTTTATTTTACAAGTTAATTTTTTTTTTGTAACAGTTTTAAAAATTTATTTTAAAATTTGTTACAAATTTGTAACAGTTTAAAATTTTTAAATTTTTTTAAAATTTTGTAACAGTTTTAAAATTTTATTTTAAAATTTGTTACAAAAATTTCAAAAACAGAATTCTATTTTAAAAACTTGTAACAAAAAATTTTAACTCAAAAAATTCTGTTCCAAACATAATTTTGTAAAAACAGAATTTTTTTAAAAACAATTTTTTTTAAAATCAGAATTTTATTTTTTTTTAAAACAAAATAAAATTCTGTTTTTAAAAAATTTTGTTTTAAAAAAATTGTTTTTGTTTTTAAAAACAGAATTTTTTTTAAAACAAAATAAAATTCTGTTTTTAAAAATTTTGATTTTGTTTTTAAAACCATAATTTTTTTTTGAAACAAAATAAAATTCTGCTTTTAAAAAAATTTGTTAAAATAAATTTTTAAACAAATAAAACTGTTACAAATAAATTTTAAACTGTTTTTAATACATTTTAAAAAAGTAAGTTAAAATAAATGTTAAAACAAACTTTTAAAACTGTTACAAAATTTTAAACTGTTCCAAACAAAAATTTAAAACAAATTTTTAGAAAACAGAATTTTAAAAACAGAATTCTATTTTAAAAATAGAATTTTAAAATTTCAAAAACAGTTTATACAAAAATAGAATTTTTTTTACAAAAACAAAATTTTATTTTACAAGTTAAAATTTTTTTTGTAACATCTTAAAATTTTGTTTTGTAAAAAATTGTTTTAAAATTCTGTTTGGGACAAAATATTTTGTAAAAATTTGTTTTAAAAAAAATCTGTTTTAAAAAAGGGTGCGTTCTGTGAAGAAAGGGTGTGTTTTGCACCCTTGTGTTACCGTCTTAGCTGGTCACTTTTGACCGGTTAAGTGAAGAAATAGTGCATTTTGTCACGTATTATGAAGTTTGAGGTGTACTTAGACACCTTTTTAAATTTAGGGTGCAAACGTAAATAAAAAATAAAGTTTGGGGTTCAAATTGTCATTTAGTCTATATATATATACTAGCAACAGTCCCGTGCCTTCGGCACTATGGACGTTGGGATTTATTTCAAATTTTGGACGACCCAAATGATTTATTGAGTGAGCGAGAAATTCAAAATCATTTGTATTTTATTAGATAGATGGATGGTGGAATTTATCCCAAACTTTGGACGTCCTAAATGATTTATTGAGTGAGCGGGAAATTTAAAATTATTTGTATTTTATTAGATATAATTAAATATATAGAATATAGATATAGATAGATAGAATTAGATAGATTGTATTTTATTAGATAGATGGATGGTGAGATTTATCCCAAACTTTGGACGGCCCAGATGATTTATTGAATGAGCGGGAAATTCAAAATCATTTGTATTTTATTAGATAGAAGATAGATAGATAGATATATATGTTAAACAAAAAAAATAACCAAGAAAGGGAATTTTACTTTAGGGCATTGAAAAGAAAATGACACGTAATAATTTTAAACATGGAAAACAGAGCATAAAAAAAATCATATATTTGGAGTAAAAAGTTGATGAATTTAAATCTATAGATAATCTTGCACATCCATATAATCATTCAAAATTGATGCAAGAAAGGAAAAAGTCTATATTTGTATGATTCGATTAGGAGCATAACCTCATTCTCTAAAAAAAGGAGATAGTAACTTATTATACAAATCCACAAAATAAGATCTATCCCTAGAAATTATACAAATTCACAAATTAGTTAACGATATTTAAAGAAAAACACAACATGCAACCATAATGTATCTTTAGAAAAAATATAAGTCACAGGGGAATAGAAAAAATAAACCATTAAATATGAACTCCATCTTAAATTTTTTTGGGTAAAGATTTATGCTCATTATACAAAAATATACGTTCATATAGCTTAAAAATAGAATATTCGCACAAAAATCTACATACCTAAACAAGTAGATAAAAATAATGCTTTGTGCTCAAATTAAAGGAATATTAAATTGAAAAGGCTGGTAACATACCAAAAACAGTGTTGGTTGGGTTCATGGCGACCTGATTCTTAGCAGCATCCCCGATCAAACGCTCCGTATCAGTGAAAGCAACATAAGACGGCGTCGTTCTGTTGCCCTGATCATTGGCTATGATCTCAACACGATCATGTTGCCAAACGCCCACACATGAGTAAGTTGTTCCCAAATCAATTCCGATCGCTGGTCCTTCACCTTTTCCGGCCATTCCTCTTCTCCAAAATCAATAATTTTAAAAATTCAAAGAAACTGAAATTAGAACCGCAAGTAAGCGCTGATGTTAGTACTATATTGTTTGATGACTGTAGGGATAAGCAGAGGGAGGGAAGGGGCTAATAAAGGAAAAGGTTGATATCCAGAATGTTCTTAAATCTTACTGTGGTGGCTTCTGCGACGTTCGATCAAAGGGTTGGATATAATATTTATTTTTTTAATTCCCGCGTTTTGTAGATTTCTCGTTCGTTCGAGAGTTTTCGGTTCAACTTTGTATTTTCTAACGTGGCAGACTCACAAGCGCTTCAGCACTTTTCTGGTACCGGTTTGACTTGTGTCCATTCCGGTTAGTACGTCGGCATATCACACGTGTCCTTCTCTTTTTGATAATAATACTAACTTCTTCTTTTTTATTAATTGATTTTATATTGTTGGTTGATTTAGGTATATTTTTTAAAAAAATTATTATGTTAAAAATTATTTTATTGAATATCACAACATTATTGGAGAACATTTAAAATAAAAAAACTTACGGTCTCTATCATTTTAATTTTGTCTAAATATGTTAAAAGTTGTTAATTTGTATTTTTTATCTGCCTTATATAAATTTTACAAAAATATTTCTTTTTTATCGATTGTTATAATACACAAAGACTTAGTTTTTTAATTTATTTCTTTTTTATCTTTTTAATAAATTTTTTAAAAGAGTAATATTAAGATTTATAGCTAATTTAATTAAATAAATTATTAATTATATTTATAATCTATACACTTTTTTTTCGTTAAACCGTCGATAAAAAAACAAAGGGAGTAATAAGTTTAAAAATTCACAATTTTACACCACTTTGAAGGGCCAATGCCCAATAGGTCCAACATAATTGAGGAAAGCTGATCGTTAAATTCATAATATTTTTTGTTATTTTTATAATAACACTCTATTTTTGAGTTTTAAACTGAAAAGAAAAGAATAGAAAACTTAAATTAAAACAGAAAAGAAAAGAATAGAAAAGTTAAAGTTTTTCTTTGTGTTGATTCTGAGTTTTTAATGGAAAAGAATATAAAATTTAAAATTAAGGACATAAGTTGTAATTTAAAATTTATTATATTAAAAGTTGAGGATAATATGGGAATTATAAAAATATTACTTATTCCAATTTCTTTTTTGTCCAAATCAGACCAATTTTGGACGGAAAACTTTGGCAGAAAAAGTGGCCAAGTTTTCTATCCATTTCTTTTCTTTTCCGTTTATTAAAAAACTCAGAAACATAAGAATTGAAAAGAAAACTTAACTTTTCTGTCCATTTCTTTTCTTTTCTGTTCATTTTAAAACTCAAAAACAGAGTGTAAAAGTGTTGCGCGACGGCGGTAAAACCCGTCGCTATAAGATATATAGAGATATTTTTTTATGAAAAACAAAATTTTTGTTGTGAATTTAACAATTTCTTTGCGAAAATTATTTTGGCAGTTTGACTACAACATTTAACTCGTATTCGATGAACTTATTATCATAATTATTTTTTGTTAAAAAACATGTATTTTTTAATATAATTTTTAATTTCATTAGAGTTCTATTAAAATTTATATTTGTATTATCAATAATATTGAATTTTTTATTATAATATAAGTATTAGAGTCCGGATCAGGTCCGGACTTCCGGATTTTAACAAAATTCGGACTTTTTTTTTTAAAAAAACAACTAAAAAAAATTATGGAACTTGAATTTTTACATAATACAGTATTTTGGGTGTGATTTGGATACGTATAACAAAATATATATGTACAGTCTGGGCAGACTGTACATACATTGGTTGGTGTAGATATTAAAAACACACCCAAAACACTGTATTATGGAAAAATTTTAGTTTCATAATTTTTTTTTTAGTTGTTCTACAAAAAAAATGAGTCCGGATTTTGGATCAGGTCCGAACTCCCGGACCTGATCCATGTTCATAAGTATTATTATTCAAGTTTAAATAAATTCTATTACTACAAAGATAATATAGTTTCAAAGTAAAAACGAAAAAAATTTATCGTAAGGATCATTCATTATATGTCATTTTATTAATTAGTTTTTATTTTTATTGTTAATTTAATTTAAATTGTATAACCCTTTAATATATAGATCGGACTTTGTCATATGCATTAATGTATATGTTTGGTGCGTTTAAACTTCAAAATATACTTGAAAATTTTGTTTATTTAGAAATATATTATTTGGCAAAAAGCACTTTTACTCTACTGTAGTTGTAGTGTTTTAACTAATTAGCCACTGTACTTTTAAAATATTCAATCAGCCGACTGTATTTTTAAAAATATTCAATCAACCCATTTCGTACAATTTTTTGGACGGACGTTAAATAATTACACACGTGACATTGAAAAAAAAACAAAAAATTATTATTTTCTGATGTGGCGACACAAAAAAATAAAATAAAATAAAGTCATTGATTATGTGGCATGTACAATACATGTTGACTTTATATTTATCCGTATAAGATCAATTTTTTTTTGAAATTTTTAGACAAAAAAGAAATAATGCAAATTATAAACATAAATAAATTAATATTTATAAATATAAAGAAATTATGAAATTTTCTTTCTTTTTCTTTACCTAAATAATTATAATATGTCTAATATTAATAAAAATTAATAATATAATATATATAATATGTATGTCTTATTTTAAAAATAAAAATAAAAATACTTTTATGTTTTAAAATATTTATAAATTTTTTAAAAATATAAATATTTTTATGTTTTATTTTTTTCTTTTTCTTTACCTAAATATTTATAATATGTATAATATTAATAAATTTTAATAATATAATATATATAATATGTATGTCTTATTTTAAAAATAAAAATAAAAGTACTTTTATATTTTAAAATACTTATAAATTTTTAAAAATAAAAATATTTTTATGTTTTTTTTCTTTTTCTTTACCTAAATATTTATAATTTGTATAATATTAATAAAATTAATAATATAATATATATAATATGTATGTATTATTTTAAAAATAAAAATAAAAATACTTTTATATTTTAAAATACTTATGAAATTCTTAAAAATAAAAATATTTTATATTTTATTTTCTTCCTTTTTCTTTACCTAAATATTTATAATATGTATAATATTAATAAAATTTAATAATATAATATATATATATAATATGTATGTATAATATTAATAAAAATTAATATTTATAATATGTATAATATTAATAAATTTTAATCTCAACAGATCGTCTCCATCTTATTCGGTGACAACCATCTTGTTTGTCTCCATCTTATTCGGTAACAAAGTCTCATCGACTGGAGCAAAGACCATAACGACCTTTAATCTCAATAGATCCAATCGTTTAATCGTCATCGCCGTCGTTACGATCGTGAATCCTCTCCTGTTCAAAAATTATGGGTTGTTCTGGCCGGGTTGTGAGATCCCGAATTTTATGAAATAAAAGTATTCAATTTTTTTTATTTTGGTAAATAGTTAAATTGATAAAAAAATTTAAAGTTAAGGGTGATATTTGTAAATTTTTTCAAAGTAAGCAAGTTGTCATAAAATAATCGGTGGTAAAAGTATAGTAATACGCGTGTTTGTATAGTAGCACACGGTATTGTAGAGTATCTTTGATTATTGATGCTTACGTGAGAAGTCACTCAGTTTTATTCAATTATTGTCATAATATTTTATATTATTAAATCAATAATTGAGACGACAAAGTTATTCATATTATTATTTGCAATATTGATAATGTCTATAAGTTATGTCAAGGAGAGATTAGATAATATAATTGGGTGCCAATGGGGAGAAATCATTATCAGAAAGCCCCCTCTTTCCTAGGAACGACCTGATTGTTAAATATTAAGAGTTATAATATTAATGATGAATAAGTTCGTGTTGATTAAAGATGAAATTGATAGTTCCATTGTGTTGGGATTATTAGTGTTAGTAGAAATCGACATTTATTTCGATAATAATTGATGTCTGGAAGTTATATTGATCAATCAGGTAATTAATCGGATAAATAAATAATTAATTGTTATTAATTTACATGCTTATAACTATGTGTTCACATATGTGTACTATTGATTCACATGATTTACTATTAGGATAGTTGGTGCAAGTTTGATAATACGTGCATGACTAAGTTAAAAATGAAGGTATAGTTGAAGGTAATATACTATAATTAATTTTTTCATTTAGAACTATGGAGTCACATAATTTACTATTGATTCACATGATTTACTATTAGGGGGTGGTGCTGGTTTGATAATACTTACATGACTAAATTAAAAATAAAAGAAAAGTTGAAGGTATTATACTGTAATATTTCGAGCCCCAAAACGTGCAATTATCGAAACTATATTTTCCTATAAATAGAAGCTCATTTTTCCTTCATTCTCACCAATTCACTAAGTCTTCACAAGAGCAATTATTTTAGAGAAATTATATAGAGAAAGAAGAAGAGAAGTCTGCTACCTTGCCATCTTTGGACATAATATAGAAAACTCATTAAATTCTCATTTCAAAAATTTTCAGAATTTTTGAGGGTCAGAAAAATTATGAAACTACAAATGGATTTTCACCCGTCATGCGGTAATCCACGTAGACAGATCATTTCCATAATTTAATAAGGAATGAATATAAAGGATCATTCACCATGCATGTGGTAATCCACATAGACAGGTTATTCCAACAGAATAATAAAGAATGGAATAACAGAAGAACTCACCATGCATGCGATAGACCGCACAGACAGGTTATTCCCAACAGAATAATAAATAATGGAACCAGGTCATGTGTAAATGCATAGACAGGATATTCTAACAGAATAATAAAGAACGGAATAACAGAAGAATTTCACCATGTATACGGTACTTCGCATATAAAGGTTATTCCAACAAAATAATAAAGAATGGAATAACATAAGTTCTCTTCATGAATCCGAAAAAATTATACCCCTTACGAGTACAACAAATAATATCCCTTACCTTATAAAGAAGAGTACTCCGATGGGTAGGGCGGGGATATATTTGAAGAAAACTTGCATTACGCTCAAAGTTTTCTTAAACTTTAAAGAAATACGCTCAAGATTATAGAAGAATTCTCTGAACTTCTGGTGTGTTTTCAATTCTAACTAAGCATCTTATTTATAAGAAAATAAAAAGGATACTATGCAATAAAATATAATATATTCTATTTATAATATATATATATATATATATATTATTTAAAATATAATAAAACAAATAACTTTATAAAAGTATTCTGTTTTATATAAAAAGATTTTACTATTGCAAACACTATGCATAATAGACTATAATATATTCTATTTATAGTCTAATAAAATAAATAACTTTATAAAAGTATTCTGTTTTATATAAAAAAAATTATGTTTTATTACATTTATAATAATAATAATAAAACAAACTTCATCATCATTATTATAATTCACACTATTAATCGACCAGGTCGTTTTCAGGAAAGAGGGGGCTTTCTAATAAGAATTTTTCCCTATTGGCGCGCAATTAGGTGACCAAACCTCTCCTTGGCAGAACTTCTAGACATCGTTAATATTGCAAATAACAATATTAATAACTTTGTTATCTCAATTATTGATTTAATAATATATAAAATATCGACAATAATTGAATCAAATAACGTGAGATACTATGCAATAATTATTGTAGCAATAATTGAACAAAACTGAGTGACTTCTCACGTAAGCATAAATAATCAATAATGTGTGTTACTATGTAACCACGCGTATTACTGTACTTTTACTACCGAGTAGTTCAACAGTTTTAACGGTAAAACTTCCGTCGTTATTTTCATAAAAATATTTTTGTCGTTTTCTCAATCCGACAATAATTCCGTTGTGGGGTCCACCAATGATTGTGTCATCGTACGAATATTCCCTGTTAAAATAAATATTCCCCGACCAATCGAATATTATATAACAACTTGCGTACTTTGCAAAATTTATAAATATTATCCACAACTATAACATTATATCAAATCCACACCATAATATTAAAGAAAATATTTTGAGAAATTTAAATATTTATTCATAAAATCTGGGGTCTCACAATCTCCCCTCTTTATGAAATTTCACCCTCGAAATTTATGTACGTACCTGGTATGCCAAAGAGGTGAGGATACCTTGACTTCATTTCAGATTCTAACTCTTGAGGTATAACCTTTGAGTGTTGAATACGATCCTTCTTATACAAGATTTTAACAGGTACATCTTCATACGTTAAATTATCCGCTATCTCGTCTGGTTCTAAACCAATAATGTGGTTTGGGTCATCCACATATTTACATAACATCGATACGTGAAAAACGTTATGAATACGCGACATACTTGGCGATAAAACGAATCTATAGGCCACAATTCCTACTCGATCAAGGATTTCAAATGGGCCAATAAATTGGACGGAATGGGTTGATTAAATATTTTTAAAAAGTACAGTGGACTAATTGAATATTTTAAAAGCACAGTGGCTAATTGGTTAAAACACTACAACCACAATGGTGTAAAAATGTTTTTTGCCTATCTTATTTTATTCATAGTTTATTTAACTCACAAAGACGATGCTTAGAACTCAAACAGAATGCATTAAAAATAATATATGTTTGAAAGTCTAAATATTATTAATCAAACAAACATAGACTATGTTTATTTGTAAGAATTATATTTGAGATTGAATTATTAATCACAAGTCTCTAATTTGTTTTAAAAATAAACTCGTGACTATTAGTTTCGGTTAATAAAATGATTTAAAAGGGGAACTATTTAATACCATGTCCAACTAGGTATTATAATTTCTACAATTTAGGATTAAAAATTTATGGACAAAAATTAACCTTTAACTTTGTTTAAAAATACTGTTGCATCTTATATATATATATATATATATATATATATGGGAAAAATATATGTACACAACTGTGTATTACACAGTCGGCTATGGCGACGTATTTTTGGGCTATAGCGACGGTTTCACACGTCGCCATAGCTATTATGGGCTATAGCGATGGGTGAAACGTCGCAATAACACAAAAAACTCATCGTCATAGTTCTATTGTGTAATACACAGCTGTGTATATACATATAACCCTATATATATATATATATATATATATATATATATATATATATATAT
This sequence comes from Panax japonicus, assembly GCA_020205505.1. Taxonomy (NCBI): domain Eukaryota; kingdom Viridiplantae; phylum Streptophyta; class Magnoliopsida; order Apiales; family Araliaceae; genus Panax; species Panax japonicus. Next base: position 80,862,678 of record CM035110.1, on the reverse strand, counting down.
ATATATATATACCTAAACTAATGATAATATGATATATTTGTTATTAATAGTAAGAGTATAATAGTCCAAACGGTAAATTTTTATCAAATCATTTAAATAGAATTAATAGTCTTGTAATTAAAATTCATGAGAATATAGTATCGTGATTATAATCATTGTAAACAAACATGATCCTAGTGTATTGTAAAAAAAGATCAGTCATGTTTGTTTGCAAGGATTATAATACTTGATTGAACATGTTATTAAATAGTCTATCACATTAAGTCATTTTATAGTCTCCGAATTAATAAACCCAAGTTCAAATTTGAAAACAAATAAGACACTTGAAATTAATAATCTTATCTTAAGTACAATCCTTGTGAAGAAACATAGAGGTGTGCATAATTTTTTATTTTTTTAGTTTTTTTGATTTTTTGGACCTGACCGAATCGGCTGGTTCAATAAAAAAACAGTCCGATTTCAATAAAAAAAATGGTATATACCGATTTTTCGGTACAGAGTTTTTATGGTTCGATATTACCGAACCGTACCAGTATATACTAATTTTTTAATTATTTTATTATTATTAATAATAAATATAATAATAATAATAATAATATTAATTTTTGATATTTATTTGGTAAAAACTGGGATTTAACCGGTTAAATCGATTCGGTGTACCGGTCCAGCCGGTAACGATACCGAAATTTGGCTAATTTTGATACCAATCTGATTATCGACCAGTTTGATATTTATCGGTTACACACCCCTAAAGAAACATAGTCTAATGTATTGTAAAAGAAAATTATAACAAATAAGGGCTAATAATGTCTTTGGTCAAGAATGGCCTAATAGGTTTTTTGTTTTACGGGCCGTTAATATGGTTTGGGTCAGGGTTGGCCTAATAACTTGTTGGGTCCTTAACATTAATATACAACAATTAGAAAGTATTTACAAAAATAAAACACAAACAACATATTTACAAAAATAACGCAACATAATATTAGGCTTACTAAAATTAGGGATCTTTTTTCTCCTTACACGTCAGTTACCTCTCTCTCATCTCTAACCGCTCCTAAAATCAAGCGACTGAGATCCAAAATTCGAGCAACTGAGATCCAAATCTTCTGTCGCGACACACCTCTTGGATCGGAGAAGACGAAACTTTTTGTTGCGACGGCACGCTGAGATCAGAAAATAACATACAAAATCAACAGCAACTTCAAGTTTAGTAACGAAACAGTACAATCGAACGGCAGTTATTGTTGAATACAAAATCACAGCAACTTCGATACAAATCTGAATACTGAGGTATGTGAGATTAAAATTTATATGCATATAGTTACCTATGGTTACCACGAATTCCTATATTGATTACCTTTCTTAAGTTTTTCACACTTCAAATAGTTACTACAATTTCCTATAACGTTTGGATGATTCATTGATATGTTTTTTTATTATGGTTACTAAATATATATAAATTGGTTACTGATAATTGTGTATTTGTTTGCTAAATAATGTTTATTTGATGGCTTTATAATTTTTAAATGAGTTTGGTTACCTTCATGGAACTGTTGGTTACTCTATAATGTTGTCTTGTTTACTGAATAACATTATAATGTCTAATGTTGTTTTGGTTACTGTCTAGTGCTGTCTTGGTTACTGTGTAACAATATATTGGTTACTGATTAATGTTGGTTCGGTTACTGTGTAACATTATTATAATGGTTACTGTCTAATGCTGTCTTGGTTACTGTATAATATGTATTTAGATACTGTAAGGTGTTTATTTGGTTACTCTATAATGTTATTGTGTTTTATAATTATTTCTTTTATATTGGTGGTTACTTATTGACTACATTGGTTACCTTCATACAACTGCTAATCTGATTATATATATTGGTTGTTGTATACTATTTAATTGGTTACAGTATAATGTTTATTTGGTTGCAGTGACCATTTGGAAATTTCTGTCAAGTTTGGAGTGTCAAATTTTGGCGTTTTCGGAGCCTAAATTCATTGGAAACGGGTCAACGATCAAAAGTCACTAGCCTCGCTGGTGAACTGCAGGGTTTTTTGGTCGAATTCCATCATTTAGGCCTTCAAAATTGCATGTAAAAATTTGGTTTATTTTTTGGTTACTAAGATTATATAATTTGGTTATTGTCTAATATTGATTTGGTTACTTTACAATGTTTATTCAGTTGTTAGACAATGGCTATTGACAGTAACCAATACAACAAATTTAATTATTTACAGGAATATATAATTGTTTACTGCTAGTAACTATTAACCACATGGTTGGTAACATTTTTGATGGTGTACAGTAACCAAAATTGATGTTGATAAATATTTTAATTTTTGATTTCATCATGAGTTATCAATATAAAGTAAACATATACATTGAATAATTGGTAACTGTTCTGAAATATTTTTATGTAAATTTTGGTTATCCATCTAAAATAAAATGGTTACCTCTATATTCATATTTAGTTACCAACTGGCATAGACCATTTCCAAATAACTTTTATAACTATGTAATTTAAAAGTATCCATCAGCTATATAAATGGGAACCCTCACATGTACATTAAGCACTTGATAACTGTTCTGATATAAGTTTTTAATTATTTAGTTACTAACAAAAACTAAAATGGTTACCCTTATATGCATGTTTGGATACCAACTGCACCTCTCAAACTATTTTTATTTTAATATGAGATCTATAAGTAACCATATATATAAATAAAAACTCTCACATGTACATTTAACGATTGATGTTTGTCCTGATACAAGCATGTAACTATCTGCTTACTAATAACAGTAACCATAATGTAACATAATAAAACAGTAACCACATAATTGTATGATAGTAACCAGAATAGGTTTTAATGGTAACCAAAACATGAATTTCATGTAATGAAACCCAGTTTAGGCAATCCATGTATACTAAATAATTACATATTAACTAGAATAAAAATAACAGTAACAAAAATCCCACATCGAGCGCACAATAATAGTAGCCAAACCATAAGATAACAGTAACCAAAACAAAATCGAAGTAACCAAATAGTTATATGAAAAGTAACCAGAACATGTTTTAATGGTAACCAAAACAGAAACAACCTGTATATCCAACCCAGTTTAGGCAACCCATGTATACTCTCACATGTACATTTAACACTTGATATATGTCCTGATACAAGTTTGTAACTATCTGGTTACTACCAGAAAATAAAATGGATACCCTTCTATGCATGTTTGGTTACCAACTGCACCTTTCAAATAATGTATCATACACAACTTAATACGAACCGGCAAATAATGTCAAATAATTGATTATATAATCAAATATGTAATTTCATTTACATAAGCTCCAATAAAACATTACATACTCACTAACTATAACAAATGGTTATGGATATCCAATAAAAATCAAAGAACGAAACACAATTCAGAAGGACAAGACAACGACAATCGAACAAATCAAAATCTGGTACAAATCTTCCTGAAACTTGAGCTTTTTGGCTGCTGCTACTTTCTTCTTCATGGCTGTTCTCATTCTTTAGAAACGACTTCTACATTATGAACCTGTGGGAGGAAGAAAAATATATTGGGATTAGTGAATAGAGAACCCATGTAGGATGTGTTTGTGGAAATGAAAGTAGAACTAAAAGAACATAAACCTTGTAGAAGATATCTGAAGGAATTTACAAAAATAATACATCAATGTACACTAAGAAAATACATGGTTTAACCATACTAAAAAGTAACCGAATAATTATATGACAGTAACCAAACCCTGTTTTAATGGTAACCAACACAAAAAAAACATGTGGACCAAACCCAGTTTAGTCAACCAATGTATACTAAGCAAATACAAGGTAACCAAAATAACATAAAAAAAGTTACCAAAATCCCAAATTGAGGGAACACGAATGGAAACAAAATCCCAACTCAAGGAAACAAAAATGGAATTCAAACCAGAAAATAACAGTAACCAAAAACATACTAAAGAAGTAACCAAATATTTATATGATAGTAACCAAAACATGTTTTAATGGTAACCAATACATAAACAACATGTACACCAAAACCAGTTTAGTCAACCATATATACTAAGCAAATACACGGTAACCATAACAACATAAAAAAGTAACCAAAATATCAAATCAAGTTAACAAAAATGGTATCCGAATTTCAAGCTAACAATAACCAAAACATAATGCAGAAGTAACCAAACAGTTATATGATAGTATCTATTTTTTATTACTTGAAGCTACAACGTAAGCATTACATCAAGCCCCCATAAATTGGTCTTGTGTTAGTATATATTAAAGAAGTAACCAAACAATTATATGTTAGTAACCAAAATATATTTTAATGGTAACCAAAAATCATAAGCTAACAGTAACAAAAAAACATACTAAAAAAGTAACCAAACAATTATATGTTAGTAACCAAAATATATTTTAATGGTAACCAATACATAAACAACATATAGACCAAACACAGTTTAGTCAATCCATGTATACTAACCAAATACATGGTAACCAGAACAACACAAAATAGTACCCAAAATCCCAACTCAAGGGAACAAAAATGGTATCCAAATCATAAACTAACAGTAACAAAAAACTTACTAAAGAAGTAACCGAACATTTATATGATAGTAACCAAAATATGTTTTAATGGTAACCAATACATAAACAACATGTACGACAAAAACCAGTAACCAAAATATAATGCAGAAGTAACCAAACAGTTATATGATAGTAACAATAACAAAATTTAAATTAGCACACCTTTAAAATTTTTTGGGTTGGAAATATCTTCTGGCTATGAACTTGAGCTTCTGTCTTAACTACAAGAACATCAAAATCAGAATCCAACTGCACAATCCCAAATAAATTTCTTCAAGTCCTTAATAAAATCACCCTCTATTATTCTTTTCCTCTTTCCATCCTTCTTCCTTGTATCAATCATTCTATACAAAACATAAAAATAATACAAATCCAAACAATCAATACTCCATTCTGTTAGAAACATAGCGTATATATATGATCATATTGACAATTAATTAGTAGAATGAGAATTAACAGAAATTAGAAGCAGACCTTAAAGAGAGAAACCAGAATTCTTTCAGTTGGAGAGAGAAAATCGCGTATTCGACTGTGTGATTTGTTGATTAACAAGTGCAACAAAAGTAAATTAAAAAACAATCAATTTACGCCACCAATTTGTCTAACAAACTGTGATGAGGAAGAAGAAGAAGAGAGAGAAATACGAGAACAAAAGTTATGGAGAAGGAGAAGGAGAAGAAGAAGAAGATTTTAGAGAGAGAAATATCATGCGTTTGAAATAAAAAACCACCAGATAATGATCCCCTAAATTAAGGAAACTGCCCATTAATATTAATCCCTTAATTTAAGGACTTTTAATTATATTAGTATTGATAATAAAAATGATAAAATGTAATATTTTTGTAATTATTTTATGAGTGTATGATTTTTGTAATTGCTTTCATAAATGTACTAATATATGTAATTAATCCTAACTTGTTTTAGCTAGTCCGATTTAAGAAAGTGAACAAATATGGAGCGATCCGATTTACATTGGTTTCAACATGAATCCATACCAGCTCGGCCCATAGCCATCTTATTTTACTTTTTGTCACAAAGTCTATGTTCGACACTAATTATTTTGCACCATTCACCAACTTGTCATGCACTGGTTTGCTACCAAACCAATCAACAAGGTTCACACACAAGCATACACACACGTTTGTATGTAATTAGACAATCAATACACAACTCGTGCACACTCAAAAAATTTTATTGTCCGCTTAATACAAAAAATACACCTGCTCGGGGCAACAATCAACACACAAGTCGCGCACATCCAAAGTAACAATTTATAGAACGTCATAACCGGCTCAGGGCTTACAAGAGTCGCAACAATGTCCACAATTTTAAATTCTAATTTTGACAATGCTCGACATGTGTGTGATGTTGTAACCGTCCATAACTATTGTCCAACCCATTAAACCCACATCAAATCAACCCACGAAGTCGGCCCATATAACATTGTCTCAGTCCATTAATTTGCCTAACATATGTCACAATGCCTTGCCAATCTAGCCTGCATGAAATTCTATTTCCTAAGATGCTGCCCACCAAAAACATGCCTATGCATGCATCCTTGTTGTTACTCATTCATGACCAGCCCATGAAGGAGTCTTTGATTTGATCGAAGCCACCAATATACTTGTTAAGGGATGCCAACAATGCTTTAGCGCTTGCCCATGGTTTGGGTGAACTTCACGGACCACCATTCCCTTATAATAGACATTAATAAAATTTTCAAAATAACATAGTTATTTTGACCACACAAATCTATCTATACAAAACACAATTGATTTTGAAAAAACTAAGTTTCCCGCTCAAGCTATTAAAAGATCGGGACCGTTAAAAACTTGGGTTAAATCTAACCGTTCAATACTAATCTATCTATCTATACAAAACACAATTGATTTTGAAAAAACTAAGTTTTCCGCTCAAACTATTAAAAGATCGGGATCGTTAAAAACTTGGGATAAATCTAACCGTTCAATACTAATCTATCTAATAAAATACAAATGATTTAGAATTTTTCGCTCACTCAATAAATCATTTGGGCCGTTCAAAATTTGAGATAAATTCCACAGTTAATACAGTGCCGGAGGCACGGGACCCAGCTAGTTTTAAATATAGTGTTTACGATTTCTGACCACACGGACTTAAATATTGTTTTTACCAAAAACCCATTCCATCACCAAAAAAATAATATCCCCCCTAAAACATAACAAAATGTAAGGTGATTTTTAACATACGATTCTGTAAGACAAAAAAAAATTGTTTGGTAAGAGAGAGATAAATTTAAATCATTAAGAAATGTCTCTTAATGAGAAATTTAAATTTATAGAATCTCTATAAATATTGTACCCCCTCTATTCTAGATTTTAAGATCATTATTCATTTTAAAAAATCAATTTAAAATATTTTTAAATTTAAAAGTCATTAAGATATTTTATACTTTTTAATTATCAAACAACTTTTTAAATTCAGATTATATTTCACGATAAACTAATTTATTAAAATATACTAATCATTCGTATATTAATTATTCAATTTTATCAAAAAACACCTTAAATTTCCCTTACACTTATTTATCTTTCTCATACAACAATACATATTTGAAAAGGAATGTGATATTTTCACCTGACTTTTTGATATTTTCACGTGAAAATCGTCGTTATAGATTCAATAGCAACAGTTTTTACTGTCGCTTTACATCTATAGAGACACTTTTCATATGTAAATATTAAAAAATTATGTAAAAATATCAAAAAATCATGTATAGGCGTGTTTTATATACATTCAATTAAATATTTCCTTTTTGTTACATGTAATGTGTAATTATAGTTTTTTAATATTTATTATTTAACCCACCCACCGACTGAATTTAATTTGAGACAGAGCCAGTCCTGGGTTTTATAAGACCCAGGGTAAAAAAAATTTAAGTGTGCCCCTTTTAGAGGTTACAAACGGGCGGGCGGACCGGGCTCGGGCCGGGTCCAAAATGACCCGGATTTTGACGGGCTGAAATTGTGAGACCCGTGGCCCGGGTCGGGCCGAGCCACGGGCTTCTTCCTTTATTTATTTATTTACAAAATCTTGCTACATCAAAAATAGTAATAATAATAAATATTAAAAATGATAAAATAATTTATAATTAACAATAATTCTAATTACCTACATTAACTATATATCTCAATCAATTAAAATTCTAATAGTATTATAAATTATTTTCAAAGTATATAATCAAATTTAATTTTTTAAAATTAATATAATTTATTTAATTTTTAAAAATATCTAGGATTATTACATATCTACAGATACAAGGATTGTTACAAAATAATTCTATTTGGTACGAATTGTGACTTTTTTGAAGGTGTATTCAACACAAGACACATAATTTACACTATATAACTATATAAAATTCACTATATATTAGTACTAGTTTGTTTATATAACTATACAAAATTCACTTTAATATCTTTTTGTTAAAGGTTAATTACTATCTTGAGAGCAGTTTTGCCTCTGCCCTGGCCACATATTAAGTTCAATTGTCGTATTTTTATTGTAAATGCATATTTATTAAATATCATTAATTATGTACAATAAATTATACAATTAAATGAGAATTTAAAAATGGATAATTTTTTTTATTTTTAATATACATAAAAAGTCAACTAAATTTTTTTATCATATTATGGAGGGAATAATAAATATAATATTAAAACTCATAATAAAAAATTAAAATAGGACTTTTGTGTTTTTTTAAGTTGTTAGCATCTATGATATAGAGATGTGTAATATAAACAACTTTTTAATTAAGTATGCCTTATTTTGCAGTTAAACAGTGAATCAAATATTTATTCTCGTCAGTTAATACAAAATATTTTAAATTTTACAGTTAAATCGTGAATCAAATATGAACTGAGAGGGTTGAAGGATTTTTTCTTCTTCTTTTTTTTGTGGCTAAGAGTCTATTTTGATTCTCCATATTAATTTATTGATTTGTTTTATATTATATTTTATAATTATTTTTTTATTTTTTATACACATATACATAATTTTTTTTAAAATTTGGGCCCTCCTCAACTTTGGACCCTGGGTGGTCGCCCTGGTAGACCTGCCCCAGGGCCGGCTCTGATTTGAGCTTAAGATAATATCGAATACCTTTTGATTTGAATGGTATCATCCAATTCATATTAACCATGAGGTTAGTGGTTCAAACCTTAACTGTGGTTAAGAAGAGTGTGTGTGGTGGGATTTGTGTCAAATTAACAAGAAAAAAAAACCCTAAGATAATGGTTGAGGGAGTCTGTTAATAACTAACTTAAAAATTATTAGAGCATTAATAACAGTTTCCTAATCAACTTTCTATCTCTAATTTTAAAAAATACATCAATAAATTATTACCCAATAGTTTTCTTATTTTTATTTAACACTCTATTTTAATCTCTATATACGATTTTACTTCCTAGTGTGAGTGAATCAACAGATCGTTCTCTATATATACAAAATGACATTCCACATCCTCATTTAAGTAGACTACACATCAATCATACACATCTTGACATTTTTTTACTACTTCATTTTTAAATTATAAATTTGATATTGACTTTTTAAAAAAAATAATTTCAAACGTATTAAAATTTAAAATTGATATAAATTTATTAAATTTATGTCAATATAATTATAAATATTATAAAAGTACTATTAATTATAAATTTTATTATTTTCAAATTTTAAATAAATCGTGTTGAATTTAAATTTAAAAATATCACATATTAACTTTTTAAAAGTTAATATTGATCGTATGTACATTTGCAACTACAATCTATTCAATACTCAATCTATAAATTATATAAATTTTAAAATAAAATAAAATTTATTTTACAGTGAAATATAATTGATAAATTATACTCTCTTTTATAAATTATAAGATTATTACTAATTTGATGTTTTGACTGTTATAACTTTTAAATTTTAAATTTCATTATTTAAGGAATCAATATAATGAACCTGTTGGGTACATAGTGAAAAAATTGAATCCCTATTTTGCAGAATGACCCAATAATAGAGATAAAATAAGGAAACAAGAAAAAACACTTTAACCTGCTGTGGTTGTAGTGTTTTAAGCAATTAGCCACTGTACTTTTAAAATATTCAATTAGCATAATGTACTTTCTAAAAATGAAAATTTAGGCCATTCCGTCAAATTTTTTAGATGGACGTCAAATAATTACACAAATGACATTGAAAAAAATTCAAAAAATCATTATTTTATGATGTGTCAACACAAAACAAAATAATAAAATAAAATCATTGATTAAGTGGCTTTTTTCTTTTCCTTTTATCTCTTTTCCAAATAATACAAATAATATATCAAAAAAATTGTATCAATCAGATTTATTACAACATTATATTAATTTATACAAAAATTAAAAATAAAAATCATTAATTAAGTGGCAAAAAATAATTAAAATAAATATTTTAATTCATTTTCTTTATTTGTATTATTTTCCTTATCTCTTTTTATTTCTTTTAATAATTATTTTTATTTTAAAAATTAACACTAATATATATATTTAATGATATAAAAATGGTAAATACATAATTAACATAAAATAGAAAATTTAATACAATTAGCAAAATTTACTTAAACAAATGACATAAAAATTAAAATCAGCAAATTTTATTATGAATTTAATCGAAAGCTGGCTCGACGATCTTCACATTTCCCGAGGCGAGGGCGTTGATGAAGGGAGTGAGGATGAATTCGAAATCGACGAGGGAGAGCTCGTGGGTCCCACTGTTATGAAGGATTCCAGGGAAGGAGGATGAGGCTTCGACGTTCGATTGGCTTTCCGACGAGGAAAGGGGAGAAGATGAGGAAAGAGGGAGGCGTTCGAGGAGAGATTTGCATTGGTGCACGAGCTTGGAGTGTTTGCGCCATAAGCCGTTTTTGATGATTTTCTCGAGGGCATGTGTTAGTGTTTGGCTGAGGCGGGAATTGACTTCCGAATAAGCCATCTAGCCGGAATTTGGGAGTAGATGTAGATCTCGACTGGATAGAACTGAAATTAAGTGTGGAATTTAGGTGATTTTTGAGTTTCTATTTGGCGTGGTGGGTGGCGGTCGGGGTGATGCAGTTGTCTGCGGTGGTGATCGCCGGTGAACAAAATATTTTTTTAATAGATTTTCTTTATAATTTTTTCTTCTCAAACAAAAAAAAAATTAATAAAATCATTATATGATAAAAATAATAATAAAATTAAAATAAATATTTAAATTCATTTTTTTTAATTTTTAACTTTTCTTTTATCTTTTTCTTTCTTTTAATAATTATTTTTATTTTAAAAATTAATTCCAAATAATACAAATAATATATCAAATTTTTTGTATCAATGAGATCTATTACAATATTACATTAATTTCAACAAAAAAATAAAAATAAAAAATCATTAATTATTTGGCAAAAAATAATTAAAATAAAGAAATTTACTGATTTTAATTTTTATGTCATTTGTTTAACTAATTTTTGCTAATTGTATCAAATTTTCTATTTTATGTTAATTATGTACTTACCTTTTTTATATCATTAAAATATATATTAGTATTAATTTTTAAAATAAAAATAATTATTAAAATAAAGGAAAAGTAATAAGGAAAAGAATACAAATAAAGAAAATAAATTAAAATATTTATTTTAAATTTATTATTATTTTAATTATTTTTTTTGCCACGTAATTAATAATTTTTTATTTTTTAATTTTTATAGAAATTAATATAATGTTGTAATAGATCTCATTGATACAAAAATCTTGATATATTATTTGTATTATTTGAAAAAGAGATAAAAGAAAAAGAAAAAAGCCACATAATCAATGATTTTATTTTATTATTTTTTGTGTGTTGGCACATCAGAAAATAATAAATTTTTGATTTTTTTTCAATGTCGTGTGTAATTATTTGACGTTCGTCCAACAAATTGGACGGAATGACCTGAATTTTTATTTTTTAAAAGTACAATAGGTTAATTGAATATTTTAAAAGCATAGTGACTAATTGCTTAAAACATTACAATCATAGTGGAATAAAAATATTTTTTCCATAAGAAAACCGTTGTAAATGCTTTTAATTATACCACTTTTAATGAAGGACCATATTGACTTTTCTTATTTTGACGTGGCATTCATACATTGGACATTGTGGAAGAGCTGAGCACCACGACAATTTACCAAATTTCTTTTGGCAATCACAAAAATGAAACGGATAACAAAATAATAAAAAATTTATTCTCCCTCCTTTCCTCCACTGCAAAGCGTCTCTCATCATCCACATTCCAATCCTCCATCTCTCTTAGCTCCCATGACCAGCAATCAGCTGAACTAAATCCTCTGCACCATAAACCCTACTTAGCTTTCTCTCTCATCCATGGCGAAGACTCTAATTTCATCTCCTTATTTCATCGGTTCACCCCTTCGCCATGGCCTCCACACCCTCCCGCAGCGTAGACTTGCGACCACCAGAGTCAAATTCAGCTTCAACGGTCTTCCTCCGATTCAATCCTTTGACGGTCCTCTTGATTTGAGAGCGATTGTTAGCCGAACTGAGAGCCTTTTGTACACACTCGCTGATGCAGCTGTTGCAGTTGATTCGGCTTCCGGTGGCGCGGCTTCTGCACCTGCTGATTCCCCTGTCCAGAAAAGCGCTGGCTGGTTCGGTTTTATATCAGACACCATGGAAGTTGTTTTGAAGGTAAAATTTTTAAACTCCAGCTTAGCTTGGTATAATTGTGGTTTGTATGTATTCTGGTTACTCAATTAACTATTAACATGCTCATAGAAGAGTGCACTTTTTACACAATTTTTAAAAATAAAAAATAAAAAAAATGAGGAAATCAATTTTTAATAGGTGAAAAAATTGGAGAAACACTCATAACTAATGCATTTATGAGTAACAGACGCACAATTGTGCTAAAAAAAATTTAGGGAACAGTTTAACAAAAACATGACAAATAGGATGATTTGCAATTTAGAGATAATTGGAAGCAAAATGTTATTATATCGATAATTGTGTGTGTGAGTATATGTCAATTAGTGCATGAAAATTTTAATGTCTAAAATTTCGATTATTTAATTTAAGTTATTATTGTTATCCTATTCAAAGCAATTGTTGCAAAGTGAATGAAGTAGTAAATGTAGATATGGTAAAGTAACAACCTTGACTCATTAGGTCAAAAAAATTGTGTCTTTATAACTTCATAGGCTTGCAGAGATCATGAATTTATTTAAATGTAAATGGAGATTTAGTGAATTTTTTTAGGCTTGTGATGGCTGTAGTAGTTGTTAAAGCATTTTTAGAAAATCAAAGATAGAAATAATTTGTAAGTACGTGAGGTCACTGAGGTGGGATATACTTATGCAGTTATACTATAAAGGAGTAAACATGTTAGAGTATCAAGTAATAGAATTATAAAAGATGTAGTACCACTTGCAGTAGTAAATATGGTATCAGGGAGGGTATCTACATTATAATATTGTTTGGGTGCTTGGGAAATGTTGGAGTTGACGAGTGAGAGTTGAAGAGTTGCTTCTAGTAGTTTCAGGGTTTTAGTAGGAAGAGGGAGGGTAAGGTGCTCTGACAATGTGGTTGTTTTGCTATTATATTGGCATTTGGATGGAGGTGTGCTTGGAATTATAATTATCACTGATTAGTAAATGTCTTTTTAATCTCCTTTGGGATAGGATCAGTTCCTGGCTTCCCTGCCTTCTTTCCTGGCCTTTAGCTATGGGTGCTAAAGAAGTTGATGGATTAATCTCTTATCCGAATGAGCATAACATTTTTTTGTACTCCTATATATATATGCCATATTTCCTGTAAGAGGAATATCAGATACATAAAAACTTATGCAAAAATATGTCACAGATGGAAAAAATTATGTGTACACACACATATACATAGTCAGAATGGATACACTAAGCCAAGGTTCATACAAGAATGTTATTGAAGTTCTACTTGGTTGCTTTCGTGACAAAGATTTCAGATTGTGATATCAAACATATCTCATTGATTGGTGAATGATAATTACCTCCCATAATCGTAGTTGTGAGATTTTTATAAAGCTCCCTCCTTCAGTCATATAAGAGCAATTTTGACTTTTTGAAGTCAATTTGAGGTATTTTCAAATTCATAATTGACGTGATTTATTTAATTTTTGAGAATAATAAATTGTAACTAATAGTACTTTTTTATATAAGTTACAATATTAATTAAAAATCAAATGAATTTGAAAATTTCTCAAATTGAATTCAAATAGTCAAAATTGCTCCTAAATTTTGGAACAAGGGGAGTATTTTTTTCTCATGCACCATATGTATATTTCATATTTATTTTGAGATATTGATATCTCATACAAATTTATCTATTATTATTGTTTTGTTACTATAAGTGATTGGAATCAATTTTGCCTTAAAATTGCTGGGCAATGTTCCTTTTCTGCAATTATCTGATGGATTATCATGCATATCAAACAAATACAAGTGTTACAAAAATTTAACATTTGGGTGATTAAGAATTGGGAGTAACCAGAAGATTCTCAATTAGTCTTAAAATTTTGATAGAGTAGTATCAATCATAAATATATAGTCGTAAACTAATCTAATTTTCTTGTACCAGGTTCTGAAGGATGGACTCTCAGCTGTTCATGTGCCTTATTCTTATGGATTTGCTATTATATTGCTCACAGTTCTTGTTAAAATTGCCACGCTCCCTTTAACGAAGCAGCAGGTAAACTTATTTGCCACTGTTATTTTTGGAGAGAGTCTAGAGACAATTCAGTCATTCAATTCTACTGTCTATAACTCAGGAACACAGACTACTACTACTAATAATGCCTATACAGCTATTTGATAATATTTTATTATTTTATAGGTTGAATCAACACTGGCTATGCAAAACCTCCAACCGAAGCTCAAAGCAATTCAACAAAGATATGCAGGAAATCAGGTGAGGTACATATTCATTTTTCTTGTTCTGGAGTATGTTGCTCTTCTTATATACAACCCCTTCAAAACTTAAAACATTTTAAAGGATGAAGTGAAGCCTTTAAGATGCCCAATAGTGTTGATTATGTGTTAATATCATATTTCAGAATGGAAATATGTGTATGTATGTAGATTAGTTATAACCAGTGGAAAGAAGTTCCTGGAAATTGAAAGAAAAACATAGCAGTCTTGTGTGTGGCAGGAGTCACACTTCAAACGATAACAGTAGGAAGCTGGATACTTCTAAAAAAATTTTCTCGTGCGGGATAATTGGCATTTCGTTAAACTCTTGAAATCGTGTACATAATTTGCTAGCTATGTCTACAATTTGAATAAAGATCACATTATTTTAAACTTGCAAACACTGCTTGAATACTTATCAACATGTCACAAATAAAACTTGGATGTCAAGATGTGATTTTTGTTTAGCCCGTAAGTGAAGTATAATTTATTAAGAAATCTGAAAAGAGGTACCTCGATAAATGGGAAACCTCAATATTTTCATTGAAGGTGAGAGCAAGGACAGAGTAGAGGTCATTTCACTTTCATATGACTTGGGTGACTGAAGATCATTATGATCAGTAGGTTACAATTTTCTCATCATGATCATATAACATTTACTTAATAACTCAACAAAACCTTGTCATAATTTCTTGGGGTCAGCTGCACATTGTCATGTACTTAATATTTGGCTTAAAAATTAAAATTTTATTTTAACCTCTTCTTGGTTTTATTTTGTGCTAGATGTTCATGTTGAGTCGTTTCCCTTTCCACGCTTCATAGATGAGAACCCATTATGAAACTCAATTCCATTATGTTGAGTTAGGTTACTTTAAGAATTCTTAAAATCATGGTCACTTCCAAAGTGCTGACACATTTGTTCAGACAAATTGTTGTAATCAAGTATCAAAGACATCTCACATACATAAACTCATAAACTATTTAAAATATGATTTCTGGATGATCTCACAATTTTTTTTGAGCCATTTGCTCTGATCCTAATATTTTATTAGTGATATTGGAATTCTGTTTTCAGCAGCAAAGCAGCTAGAATCTCTAAAAATTACAGGGATTCATTCAAGATTATAGAAGAAAGCTAGAGGGGATAAAAGTCTAGCAATCAATTCTAGATCCTTTGGCAAACACACATCAGAGAGGATGCATTTAGTATCCTCTATTTCAAACAATTAAAGAGATCTTCACTTCATGCTCCGGCCATGACATCTTTATTCTGAAACCTTGTTGACCAAGCACGGAGTATCTTTTAAAGCTAAAGATTGAAGCCTTTGTTCACGCTTCCTACAGCATGAACAGAAAATACCTCAACTTTGCAATAGCACTTGAATGATACTTGTACCCAATTTTTTTTTAACTTAATCTTTCCTGTCTTGGGTTCTGAATTGTCTTCTCCTGTAACCTGCTGTTTGCATCTATAGAAATTGTTACGTGCAAACTCGTCTAGAAAGGAGTGAACTTAAATATCTAGTGATCAAATCTGAGTAACTAACTGAACGGATTATGCCTGCCTTTACCAAAGGAGTGAACTTAAATATCTACTGATCAAATCTGAGTAACTAACTGAACGGATTGTGCCTACCTTTTCCACATGAAATTTAGTTTAGAACATGAATCTTAATTGTATGCATTCCCATGTTCACTCCACTAATGTGTGGATTTATGTTTAGTTTTTAGAACTAGTACTGATTAAACTCTGCAGATGCATGTTATTTTGTATAGGAAGCACCTTTATTTGAGTTCCTCTTTCAGTTTAGAGTCTCACCTTATAACAGGATATTCTCCTTCCCAATTTGGGTAACCATCTTTCCATACTGAGATTTCCCAAGTACATGACCCTATTCAGCATATGCATTCATGACTTACTCAATTTGACTATTCACCCTATGTTTGAAATGCTAAGCAATAAGGTTTAAAATTTTTGGACTCCAATTCCAATATATCTGTGTAAAGTTAAGGGTTAATAGGAAGCAAATTCGAAGTTTTGTCAAGTGTCCTCTTTCTTTAACTATGTACCAAGCGAAGGAGGTCACTTAAAAGATGGGGCATAATAATTTCTTTTTCGGTAAGAGAGAGAGAGGGGTTGTTGTTGTATTAATCATTTAGTGTACTATATAACAATTAGTTTTCTTTCAAAATAAAATCTATATTCTCTTAAAGTTATATAAAGATAGCACTTAATCAGTCTCTCCTTCCCCCTTCCTGCTTTATAAATAAATATTCATGGAAACTGCTAAAACATGTGTGCTACCATTAGTGGTAGACAGAGTTTTGCCAATGGAAATATTCATGTAAAGCTAAATCTAAGACTATGATGTTCTTTTGCTTATTTGACACGAAAATTGGCAGAATTGATATACTTTTCCCCTGTTATATATCATGCAGGAAAGAATACAACTCGAGACATCCCGTCTATATAAACAGGCAGGGGTTAACCCTTTGGCAGGTATATCTTCATTCAATCAGTTAGCACTGCCTATGTTTATAGTGCAACTGGCTATTACTCTCTTTGATCATAATTATCACATTTTATGTTTTTTAAAAACATTGTTGAAATACTAAAAGCTCAAATTTCTTCGTGGTAGAATTTCCCTTTTGCTGGCAAAACATTTGCAACCCTTTTTCTGGATATAGATTGCAAAATAATTTGTATATTCTTGATTGTATGTCTAATTTTCCTTTCTAATTTTCCTTTAAGAGGGTGTTTGAGTTTGCTTATAAGCAGTCAAACCTGCTTATAAGCATTTTTAAAAAGCAAAAGTGTTTGCTAAACTGTTTTTTTAAAACTGCTTATAAGCTCTTATATAAATATAAGCATAAGCATTAATTTAATGCTTCTGATTATGAAATCCAATAAGCATGTTTGAGCAAGTATATTACCATTCTATCCCTACTTTATTACTTTTATTACTATTTATCCTTACTTCATTACTATTTACTATTAGATTCTTTTTTTGGTCATTTTCTATAAAAATAAACGATAAGCAATTTCTTCAATACCAAATACTTTCTTCTTTTGTACTCTTTTAAGTACTTTTTAATCACAAAACACATTATTTTTTTAAACCTGCTTATAAGTAAAAGCAGGAAGCAAAAACACTGATACTTTGGGCAGGGCACATAGCACGATAGCACCGGGACATTCAGATTGAAACATCCACTTTTGGGAAATTTGTATATCCAAATGATCCTTTTACAGAGTTTTGTTTCTTGCTATCTCGAGTAGTATTATTGCTTTTTCTTGTTTTTTTGCAATTCTATGGCATCAATGTTCAATTTTTATTTTACCTTTCTGGTAATATAACAGGTTGTTTACCAACATTGGCTACAATACCAGTCTGGATTGGTTTATATCAAGCCCTTTCAAACGTGGCAAATGAGGTATTACGGTTGCATTCACTGTTGTCACTGGTTTTGATGAAAACATGACATGTGCAGAACAATAAATGACTGGATTTTTTGAACTTATTTTACTCTAAGGGATTGCTGACGGAAGGATTCTTTTGGATTCCGTCTTTGGGAGGCCCAACTACAATTGCTGCTCGACAAAGTGGATCTGGAGTTTCTTGGCTCATTCCATTTGTGGTACTTATAACTTACACCATTTTTTTCTCTTCCTATCATTCCCTTCTAATTTGAGTTTATTCTTTTTTCTTCTTTCATGATGGACTGTCTCTGTGTCTTTTTAAATAATTTGTTCCTTTTTCAAAGGTCTTATTTGTTTTTGGCATTTAGCCAACAGACTTTGGTGGTATATGTAGGGTGTGTTGAGCTGCCATTTGTTTTAAAGTGTTATGTGTCCTCTTTCCTAATGTGGATCTTTCTATACTGGATGGGAAATAATTCAATGGTTCAGGCGCATTCCCAATGGTATACATGATGATGAACACCTTCAGGAAGCATGCCAAGTGATATTGATTAAATTTTCTCTTGAACCTTTTCCTTTAAGTAGAACTGGTTTAGGTTAAAATTATAATTTAGTACTTATGAGGCTGAGCGTCTTTCACAAGCTTATGCTATATAGGAATTGTAATGTTATCCATCTTGCAGGATGGCCATCCACCACTGGGTTGGCATGACACTGCAGCATACCTAGTTTTACCTGTCCTTCTTGTTGTTTCCCAGTTTGTTTCAATGGAGCTCATGAAACCTCCCCAAGTAAGGACTGTTTTATCTTTCTTTATATTTGAACCATTTGCTTCTCAACCTTGTATTCCTTCTGTGACTTGGTCCTGATTTCTTTTTTTTTTTGGCAGACTGATGATCCATCTCAGAAGAACTCACTCCTTGTTTTAAAGTTCCTTCCACTTATGATTGGTTACTTTTCCTTGTCTGTCCCATCGGGATTATCAATTTACTGGTTAGTTTCTAAGTGCCGATCTTATCTTTTATTAGTTTCTGCAACACTTGAGAGTTTCCTTTTCAAAAGTATCCTTGCAAATCTTTGGACAAACAATTTGAAACTCAGATAATACGATTGGCCATACCATTTTTCTTGTTGTTGACGCTCAGAAATTGTTTGCGTGTTTTAGGGGTATTAAAATTTAAGGTTGAAGTTTTTTTTTAATTAACGTGCACAAATGCAAGTATGTCGTATGTGTGAGGAGCAAACAGTGGGTTGTGACGAGCATAATAAGCATAAGAAGGTTCTATTCAGATCCGCTTTATAGCATAATAGTAATAAACATATACTAGCACGGTTCAAATTACAATTATTTTACCTATATGTTGGTTGTAACTATATCAATTAATAACATAATTTTGAGATAAAACTTGTATTGTTATAGTATGACCACATCCGCATCTCATTTTGCTCATCACTTCCGCTTTCATGAAACTTTTACTGTCCAACTACTTTACTGAGTTCTTTTAGTCTCTGTCATCTGAACCTGCTGTATCCACCACTATACCTAGTGAGGCTATTTCCCTTCACTATTATCCCCTGCAGTCATGCAAATTGAACCATTATTTTTGCACACTTCAACACCTTGCATTAGTGCTTCAACATCAGCCTGCTTCCTATTCCTACAACCAAAAAGAAAGAAAAAAACCACCAAAACAACCAAAAAGCTCCACATAGATGTAGACCCTAAGTGATCATCTAAACAAGCTCCTATGCCAAGTACTGTCATTGTAGTCAGGTTTACAACATCACCTTTCAAGCATCACTGTCGCTTTGATCCCAGTCAAAAGCAGGGCCATAACCAAGAAATAGACTAAGGAATCTCCTCCTTATGTTTGGTTTTGGGTTGAACTAACTGGCTTGCACTATTATATTAGTTAAAGCAGATGCAAATGAAATTGCACCTTTTTATCTATTAAAAGCCGAAATCACGCATTTTTCATATTATGCAATAATTTAATTTCAAAATCAAGCATTAAGAAATACTTTCTTTGCTGTGAGTGGTCATGTTTATTATTTTGTCTGCCATTTCTGTTTTGAGGATCTACATGACTTCTGTTGCACATTGCAATGTGAATCACAAATTATATAACAATCTGACATGACTAGTTGACCTGCCAGGTTTCTTATAACTTCATGTTAACAGAACTTGTTTGTGAAATTGATATATCCCACCAAATTTATTAAGACATCAACAATTCTTTCAGCGAAAGAGATTTGTTGTCATCTATATCAGTTTCTTAAAATCATTTCTGTTGCTTTTCCATAATAAAATTATTGGAAGTATATGGATTCATTCACTTATGAACTACGTAACTGGATTACTAGGTTTACAAACAATGTGCTCAGCACTGCACAGCAAGTATGGTTACGCAAATTAGGTGGTGCAAAGCCTGCAGTGGGCGAGAATGCAAGTGGAATCATCAGTGCAGGCCGTGCAAAACGATCAGCTTCTCTGCCAACACAGTCTGGTGATAGGTTGGTCTTTTTTATATATGCATTTACAAGGCATTTTTATCTTCTTTAGTAAGTACCCTCCTGATGAGCATGGTATTTTGAACAGGTTCAGACAATTAAAACAAGAAGAGAAGAATAAAAAAGCAAGCAAGGCACTACCTGCAGAACAAGTTGAGATTTCGGCATCTACATCTGACTCTGAAGACGATTCAAATGAAGAAACGAAGGTAAATTTTTGACTTGGCATTTTCACCTTAACGAATTATTTTTGACTCTGGTTGTAACAATGAATGTCCTTGAAAACTAACTATTGTCTGTAGAATTTTTTCTCCGGTATCAATTAAAAATAGGGAATTGTTTTCAGTACCATGGATTTGAACCAATCATAACTAAAAATTAGACAGCACGGCAGCATTTTTCCTGAAATGGTTTTCCACTTTTATTTTTTGTCAGCTTGTCAGATTTTTGTCAATCTCAGAGAACAAGTTACTTCTTTGTTTGCTTTATTAGGTTGGAAAACGTATTTTACAACTTCAGTTAGGGTTCTATAGGCTTAGTTTTGATGGGTTTGTAGTGCTAAAGGTATATTTAGATAATAAAAAGAGGGCATGGAACTTAGAAAAGATATAGTATAAGCAATAATAGGGTAAAACACGATTGCATGTGAAGAAGAAACTCTTCCTCTTAGGCACTCACATCTAGGATATAGATTGCATCATATAATCGAAAGAAAACACGATTGCTGTAAAATAATATATTACTTGATATCTAATAAATTAAGAGGCATAACATGACGTCATATGGACTTGTACTGATCCTAAACTTAATAGGAGTTGGACTCTTAATTGGAAACTAATTGACTTAACTTAAAAATATATATAGAACCTCACCAAACTATATCAAAGTGGTAATAACTCCTAAACTGATAAAATAAGACTCACGGTGATTACTATGGTGAACTCAAATGCAGCATATTCTACATTAACGCTAAAACACTACAAGACTTTGATTTATCTGCATGTTTCAATACTTCAATGGAAGTTCACAAATAGACTTTTTATAATCTATATCATGTTCTAAATCAAGCCTTTTAAAATACTTTATAAAGTTGCTGCCACATGTCTCTATTTTTCTATAGATTAAAGCAGAAGATACATGTTGGGCAGACATAACTTCAACCCTAAAGAGTACAAGTGGAAAACAAAAATAAAGCACTTTTAAAAGTGCAACTCGTAGATCTAATCCTACATATATCTGAGACTGAGGTGCCTTGAATTACTCCCATAGGTACACCTTACAGTGAGGCAAGAAAAATGGTTTGATCTCTTAACAAGTGTAATTATAACTATTATTAAATTTGAGAAGACTTAGCCTTGATAAGTTAAAAGGCATGGAACTACTCATGAAACTTGTTGTCTGAGCACTGGAACTCAACATCCATGATCTTGGTACAGTCTGAACGTGGATTCCTCTTCCATTTTATTAGGTTCCTTCTATAATTTCCTCTTATACAACCCAATTGATGATAAAGAATATCATATATTTCTTCTTTCAAAAGTTGTGCTGGTAGAAAGTGATTTGAAGTAGCATCACCATTTCCGCGATATTACATAAGATCTTCTATGTAAATGCTTACGCTCATATCATCTGACAAGTAAAGAACTAGGCTTTGGAGATAAACTTTTTCAAAACTTATCATTGATCATCCTTTTGGGCCATCAATATTTAAATTGTAATTCTAAGTGGAAAAAATAGAGGAATATGGGATGTTCAGCTAATGAATTTCAAGTTGCTTTCCCATTAAAACTTTTGTTTCTTAATTTGGTGATCTTAGGAACTCATTCAAGTTTCTCACAGGATAATGATGTTCTGGAAGAGGCATTTGCTTCTAGCAGTGGCAAACCAGTTCCAGATTATTCTGGACCAAAGAGGAGTAAGCGATCAAAGCGGAAGCGTGCGGTATGAAATTGTATACTTAATTTTGTAGATTCCTTTGAATCTTGTATATTTAAACAATTGTATCTTAGAAATATATAGTGGCCAATTTTACGTTAGTTCTTTTATTTATGGTCTGGTAGCAGATATTACGAAAAGGTATTGTTTGGTAGGATGAGACATTTCTTTGGTTGGTTTTCAGAAGTGCCCTTTCAGGTTATGATACCATGTTAGTGATTTCAAATTTAGAATTGAAGCCTAAACTGTAGCTTGAAGTTGTAAATTGACAAGCAGATTGCACAGCATAAACCACAATTCTAATTTTTGAACATCGTTTGAGTGAGTTTTTATTGAGCAAACATTTATTATGAACATTTAAACGTTAGTGTTGTATACATAACCACATAGGAAGAAAAATAGTTTATTCTTTTCAAGTTTAGGATATTTTAACAAAGTTTTTTAAGATTTACTTTTCCACATTTGGAGACTCGGCCAGCTTGGAAGGCCCCATACATTTTGCTCGATATCCCTCTCTTCCCATCCAGATGTAGAATTGGATAGGTTTATGTCAATCTTTTCATACGTCAGTTAGTAAGGAATGGAGGGAGTATATTGGAACCGAACCTAAATGATGTCACCAGAAAACCCTGCTGCTCCCTTTATGAGTGGAAGGTTTCATGGAATTGAAATCATCTAGACTTATTTAACATTATATAGATGCAGCTTTGTATATTGTCTGCCTCGTACAAATGCCTACCATAATCCTATTCAAAGAACTTTTGTGATCATCTGTTCTACTCTTATTACTCCGAACAAGTAGATAAATTGATTTATGTTCTTGATGGTGGACGATGATTTCCGACTGGGTTTGGTGCAGATGGCCTTTTACCAATCTTCTTATTATCTTTTACCTACGTAGAGAGAGCATTTATAAATTAAATCTATCTGGATTAATTAAGAAGAAAAGGCAAAGTGAACTAAAGAAGAGATAACTTGTATACTTACCCAAGTAGTTGAAATGTAGCCAGTGGTGAGCCTTGAGTTTTGATGCCTGAGCTCGGAATCAACTAGTGAAACAATTGAGAAAGTAAGTTTGATCAAAGAAAAAAATGATATGTTGTTGAGAACCAAATGGAAATGGTGGTCAAACTTGCCTGATTGCATGGCATGGACCTTGCATAGGATGGCACAATGGTGGTGAAATATAGCCAGCAGAATACCTAGTATGAGGAGATGGGATAGAGCTTGTAATCTACTCATCGCAATGAAGTTAGAACAAGTATAGAAGTCTGGAGAATAATTTGTCAAAAGTGCCTCGGATCCTTGGCTCTACTGGTGAATTTATTTAGGAAATTTGGATTTCACTTCATTGTGAGTTGACTTCTTTTGCGTTATCATTGCATCCATGATCCATGTCCATGATAATAATTTTCATTGTTTTCTCGTGAGTGCTTCAACTGTGGGGAACGTTATGCCTAATATACGCATGAGTTTTTTGGCATTATAGAATGTCAGATTTTTTTGTCAGGCATTATTATTATTTCCTTTCTTCTTATTTACACCTTTTCGGTGATCTCAAAAGATACCCCATCACCATTATAGAATTCTTGCGTCTTTTGTTATATATCATCATTAGCCTCACTTACCTCCTCAGTCCATTGATTTGGGCTTGTGGGAAGGGTCCAAGTAAATTCAAAATATGGGCGTAAAAGGTGTTGGGCCTTTGTTTTTTTAGAAAGGGGCCTGGGTCACTGGATAACATGAGCTTTTTTGGGTTTGAAGAGTCAGGCCTCAAGTTCTTGGACAAAGACCTCATTATTCTAAGATAAATTAGAAATTCTAACATCCTACCGTGAAGAAATATATTTTTCTTTTGACCGACTATGGTGAATGATGAAAAAGCAAATTAAAACTTTAAAAAATAAAATTAATAGTTTTTTTTTTGTAAAATAAAAGATCGTCTTAAGGCGGAAGGTGCATTGTTTATTGGTTAATGGATCATATTTGAGATTAAAATGGTCCATAACTTTTTAGTATTCAATTTGTGACCAGCATTTGCATTTTGTAGAATGTGGATTCATTGGACACATGGGAAGCTGGGAATTGAGTCCAAATTGTTTGGATATCCATAACAGAAGAAAACCGACACAGGCAGGCTCCCTTATCCACATTGGCGTTACATTTGCACGATAAAAAATTACATTTTGAATAAAATAGGAGTATTATACAAATAATTCTAACTTTTTACTATATATATATATATATCATTTCAATAAAATTGTTCCAATTTGACAATGACACAAGGGCCCAAGATAAAAACAGAAAACAGCTAAAAGCAAACTAAAGGCTACGTGAATTTTAAAAGAATGAGATTCTTTGGATATTCGGCTTTTATGTTTTTAGGTTACATTTTTCCTTGCTAGGAATATTTATGTTTTACTTTACTTTTAACATATACTAGACACTAGTAGTATAATATAGTACTCCCTCCGTCCCAAATTATTTGCTGTTTTAGCAAAAAAATTTTATCCCACAATATCTGCTTTTTTAAGATTTCAATGCATTTTTTCCATTTGTTTTCCAAATTTGCCCCTTTATCTTAATTGTTGATAATCATTACTCTCATTAATATCTCTCCTCTTTTTTAAACATCCACATTCATGCCTCTCTCTCTATTTAATTAATAATTGTTTCTCTCTTTCTCTCTCTTCAATTAATGTGCTGTTTTCTCTCTCTCTTCAATGTTTCTCTCTCTCTCCAATTAATTAGTTGCTTTTTCTTTCTCTTCAATTAATAAAAAAGTCAGCACAAAGGGTATTTTAGTATTTTTATCATACATATTGGTATCTGTGTGAAACTCTAGAACAGAAGATAATTTGGGACGGAGGGATTATATTACTTTTGTATTGGAATAAGAGATTGTTATTTATTGGACAGAAAATAGTGAGAGAACCAAAGTTACATTTAATACTTGGGGTAATATTAGAAATTAAGCAATTAAGGTTTACTTGAAATTCTAAAACGACTTATATTAAGAAATAAAAATATTTTTCTAAAACGATTTATATTAAGGAGTACTTAATTTCTACATAAAGAAAATTCACATTCTATTACAACAGGCTAATAAACAAAAGAATTAATTTTTGAAAAATATTAGTGTGTACAGTACTAGTACATTTTTTCTGTTTTTACATAATACCAAACATTAAACAATCTCAAATGGACAAAATATTCCCTTAGGATACTAAATAAGTACTCCCTCCGTTCCTTAATATAAGTCGTTTTAAGGTTATGCACAACCATTAAGGTAATGATTGTATAGCATTAACTATAATATCAATTGTCTATATTACCCTTGTATTGAAATAAGAGATTGTTATTTATTGGGCAGAAAATATTGGGATAACCAAAGTTACATTTAATATTAGGGGTAATATTAGAAACTAAGCAATTAATGCTTACTTGAAATTCTAAAACGACTTATATTAAGGAACAAAAATATTTCTCTAAAACGACCTATATTAAGGAACGGAGGGAGTATCAGTTTTCACAAAAAATAGCCCAAGAGCAACATGCCCTTTCACTCCTCTATATATTACAACTCAATCTCCCATCACATTCTTCACACACAAACCTCTCCATTTTCTCTCTCATCTCTTCAATGGCTTCCACTCTTCTACTGTCTTTCTCTCTCCTCCTCATTTTATGTACTTTCTCCGCCGCTACCCAACCGGGCCTCATTCTAACCGTAGTTAACAACTGCCCCTTCACCGTTTGGCCCGCCATCCAGCCCAACTCCGGCCACCCTGTCCTCGAGCGCGGCGGCTTCGCCCTCCATACCCTCACCCATCGCTCCTTCCCCGCCCCCCCGGCCCACTGGTCCGGTCGCCTCTGGGCCCGCACCGGCTGCACCTATTCCGACAACCGCTTCACCTGCACCACCGGCGACTGCGGCGGCCGCCTCGAGTGCGACGGTAACGGCGGCGCTCCCCCTGCCACCCTCGCCCAGTTCTCCCTCCACCACGGCCACTCTGATCTCTCCTCCTACGCCGTCAGCCTAGTCGACGGCTTCAACCTCCCCATGACCGTCACTCCTCACGAGGGCCACGGCACGTGCCCCGTAGTCGGCTGCCGGGCCGACCTCCTTGCCACTTGTCCAGGAAGCTTGCAGCTCCGTTCGCCCTCCGGCCACGTGGTAGGGTGCAAGAGCGCGTGTGCTGCATTTGGGACCGACGAGCTTTGCTGTAGGAATCATTACAATAGCCCTCAGAGTTGCAAGGCTTCCAACTATTCGGATTTTTTCAAACACGCGTGTCCGGCCACGTTCACATACGCCCATGATAGTCCTTCTCTGACGCATGACTGCTCTGCGCCACGTGAGCTCAAGGTCATTTTCTGTCACTAATTGTACAAGAGGCATCGAAAGTAGTACGGGAGTAGAACTTAGCCATGTGTTATGGATTAGTCTTAAATAATTTGGGCGGGGGAATTAAGGGATTAGTCTTAAATAATTTGGGCGGGGGGAATTAAGGGGTTGTTGGGCTTTAATGTCCGCTGATGGGTGGGTCAGGGTGTTCTTTAATTTAGAGGTTTAAGCTTATTAGTTAATACGAGTATGTATGTGTCATTAAGATTACGCTTAGTGTTGTGTTGTTTTATCTATTTATAGTAAAAGAATGTGTTTGGCAACTTAGTGAGCTTATAATGCTCTGTTTTAATGACGGACAATAATAAGAGTATGGTTTCTGTTCTCTAGTGTTTGTTTTTCATAATAGCTATATAAATTCTTGTTTTGGTGTAATTTGTTTACTACTTGCTACTACTATATGTTAAGGTCGACGGATGAGATTAATTAGCATGAATTGTACCCAATATATGCGAAACAATCATACAAACACAGACAAAAACGTGATTTTTTTACCTGTGTGTATCTGCACTGTTAAGTAAACTTATGAATAATGCTAATTGTTCCATGTTAAGACCAACCACGGGAGCTAGTAGGTATGAGATGAGGGAAGGGTCCCACTCCATCAGCAGCGAATCTTTCAGGAAAACAGTGTACGTTGTCAGCAAATCGCTCCATGTTAAGATCAACCACGGGAGCTGGTAGCTCCATGTTTGCTCGCTCTCTCACGAAAACACTGTATGTTGTCAGACACATGTTTTCCATTATCATCGATCTTTTCTCCAGTGTTCTTTAAAATAATTGTATGTTACATAAAAAAGTATCACCTCATTTCACATACACACACATATATATATATATATATATATATATATATATATATATATATATATATATATATATGAATATCAGGTGACTTTGTTTTATGTACATTGTTATTCCCTTCGTTCCTAAAAGATTATAAGTAAAATTTATTTAAAAAAGTTTGTCGTTCATAACTTTCGAGGAGAATAAATTATTTATTTTTTTATATTACTCTTACCTTTTTTTTATTGTTCCAAAAAATTTTCTCCTTTATATTAATAATTTTTAACTTTTCATAAAAGGACATCATAAAGGGTCACTGATTAAATTTTAAATAAATTTTATTTAGTAAATGATAATATTTTTTTAATTCATATATAAAAATCTTAAAAGACAATTTTTTAAGAAAGTAGTATATTTTTTTTATTGTGTTACGTGCCACTTCACCTTATTCGTCTTTTGAGGACTGACTAATGGTATTGACACACTAACCAAACCAATCTAATCTAATCTTGTGTCGTTTGGGGGAAGGGAAGGACTTTTTAAAAGAGGGAGAGGGAGTACATGAATTGCTTTAGTACTCGCTCGTCTTTATTATTATTTTACATATTTTTTATTATTTTAAGTATTTTTAAGTTAAATGTTTATTTATTTTTAATAATTTATTTTTTATAATAATTTATCTATAATATCTTTATTATTAATTATTATATTTTTATTCTCTACACATATTTATGGAGCATCACTAGTAATGTGTAAAAAATTATTCAATTAAATGAAAATTTAAATATAGATAATTTTATATAATTTTATCCTCTTTTTTAATATGAGTAAAAAGTCGATCAAAATTTTTATCTATTTCATTGAGCCCACAACCTGGTAATATTAAATGCATTAAAACCAGTCCGATGTTTGTGATTGGCTGAATGACCAGAAAATGGCAAGTTATTTTTACATGAGCACTTCTACGGCGACAGGAAATGAGCGACCGGTCTAGCGACCGGTCGGGATTTTTTTTTTTTTTTTTAAATGTCTCCCAAATAATTTATAAGATTTATTGGAACTGGAATTTTTACAGAAAAAAGTCTTTTGGATGTCATTTGGATACACGTAAAAAATATGTCTGTATAAACTGTACAGACATATTTTTTACGTGTATCTAAATAACATCCAAAACACTTTTTCTGTAAAAATTCCAGTTCCAATAAATCTTATAAATTATTTAGGAGACATTAAAAAAAAAAAAAAAAAATTCCCGACCGGTCGCTAGACCGGTCGCTTATTTCCTGTCGCCGTAGACTTTTTGTTTTTACATTTATTTAGTAGTAAATCAATCATAAATGAAATTCCTAAGATAAGTGGAGTACTGACATTTGTATAACATACATAATGTATTTATTGTACAACATTAATTAGTGTTGTGTTGTATGAGAGCATATTCTTTGTTTCTATTTTTCTGTTTCTTTGTATTCTTCTATTTAAATTTTAATATTTATTTTTTTATTTAATTTTAAAATTAAATAATGTTAAGTAAAAGATTAGATATCAAAATTTAAGTGAAGAGGTACAAAAGGGACAAAAAAAAATAAAAATAAAAAATCTGCTGTCGTGTTGTATGACTAACATTGTAGACAATACTAGTACCACTCAAGTTAATAAAACTTGCATCAACATACGTATACTTTTAATTTATACCATACAACTAATTTTATACTACTAATCTAGTGGAATTAAATAGAACTACCGATTTATTTATTATATGAGCTGCTTACAAAAGAAGGGGAGTATCACAAAAGAGTCCTTTTAAGGCGACATTCTTGTAGCGACTTTTTTTTTTGGGTTTTTTTGGTTTTTTTTAGTACTTCTTAAAAAATATGAAATAATATTTATTTCAATTGAAATTTTTATAAAAAATAATATCTTAAGTATAATTTGAATGTATACAAGACTCCCTTCATCCTACGAGATATGTAAGTATTGGGAATTGGTTTCTTAAGATCGGGAGTGGTGTATACATGATACTCACTCTGTCCCAAATTATCTGCTATTTTAGTAGAATTTTTTTATCCCATAATATCTATTTTTTCAAAATTTCAATGTATTTTTTTCCTTTGTTTTTCAAGTTTACCCTTTTACCTTAATTTTATCATCTGTTCTAAATTTTCCGCAACTAAAAATGTTTATATGAGAGTTGGACGAGTCTTATTTGAAATGATATTACCGACCGATTTAGTAGTACTTACAATATTAATAATGAATAAATTAAGACCATAATATAATACTATCAAATACTATAAAATTAAAAGAAAATACATTCACTCTAATTCAACACCTTTGACGGGTCGGTCTATACTAGAAATTAACCACGATTGTATTGTACTAAAAAAATTCAATTATGTTTAAGCGTCGAGTCAGTCTCCGGTCGATACGTATATAATGAATGAGTTCAATGGTCAGGTCAGGTCAAAGTCACGTGCTGCGGCCCCATTCTTTCTTCTTTTTATTTCTCTCTCTTACTCTGCAAAGGGACATACCGACGAACCGGGTAAGAATCACATCACCACAATCTCTCCCTAACCACAAATATAGCTTCTTGATCCAATTTACGGAACAAAATGCTCATCTGATGCTGTGAATTCCGGATTATCTGTTGAGAATTCTCTTTTTCGATGCTTTGATTACTCTCCAACACCTATTACTTTTTATTCGTTTGTTAGATCTAGTATTATTAGCATTTTTAACTTAATTTTACACACCTAGCTTGATCAGATTTTTAAGTTAGTATTGTTATTTCTTTTAGATTTCCTGATTACCTGCAAGTTGAAGTTTCTGCTTCTGTATTGAAATTGACGTTTTTAATGTTCAAGTTTAAGGATTTTGAAACGCTATATACTTGGTCACGGCTCGGATATGGATTGTTTGTTATTTGGTTACATATAATAGCTTTGAGAAGATTAGTTTTGTTATTTTTATTATGTACAGGTGAAGTGTTGTTTGATGGATTTTTGGGGTCTACTCTAATTGAATGCAACGAGTCTGGAGGAGAATATTAGGTTCCTCAATCAACTTGTAGTTTATTAGAAATTGAATTGATCTTATGTGTCTATAGAGTCACCTGCAAGTGAGTTCTTATCTTAACTAATACTCCCTCTGTTTCACCAAAGGGGTCCCATTTACCAAACTTACAAACTATTTAAGTATTCCACAAGTTTAATTTAAATCTCTCGTTTGGATGTGTTGTGTCGTGTCCTTACCTGTGCATCTTAGGTTGTTATGCATGTGGGATCTCAAATTCTTATTCCATTATTATCTTCTGTTCCAAAGACATGTCTAACTGTGTGAGTATTTTTCCAATGGGAATCTAAACATATTTTCAGAAGTAAAAATACACCTATCAATAAGTTTGGGATCATATATTGAATTATCCAGGTTGCTTGCATACCCCATTCATGCTTAGCAAAGTGAAAATCAGTAAAGTTTGTTACTAGTGTAATTCGTAAGAGACGTGATTGCAATAACCTTTTCTTTTTTTGGACTTCTCTGTTTTAACCAAGTAGATTGGAAAAAATATGCTCTCTGGTTATTCACAATATTACACAACCTTTTCCCAGCTTGACCTTTATTTGCGCCACTTCCTTATTTTTCTGATGGATTATCCGACTCTTGAGTGTCAGAAACGGTTGACCAAAGAAAAATATTATATATGAAAAAGTTCCATTGACATAACTTGCTCAATTTTATTTTTTCCCAATGTTTATACAGGTTGATGAGACCCATTGGAGCTTCTCTTTTCAAGCTTAAGCAACACTGTTGCCATAAACATCATGTCCCATGCAACACATTTATGTACCATCCCAGTTGCTTTAGAAATTAAAGAATTTGATTGACCTGTTAGCACTTTCTGACACCAATTGCACCATTCCTCAATGGGAGACTCATTTCAAAGTCATGGTTCAAGAAGAAACAATGCAGCTACAAATGTGATTACCAGTAAAAAGGTTTCTGGAAGGTGTTTGGTTGCTTCTAGCCCCAAGTCTTTCGCTCATGAATCTTTAAAAAAAATAGCAACACTAAATCGTGGAAAAATTGGAAGTGGGGGTCCTGGTCATGTAGCTGTTTTCTTACTTAAGGTTGCTGCTTTAGAGGCTGTACGGAGGTTCTCAAGGGCCAGGTATCCATTTATATGGTCTGGGCTGCAAGCATTGCAAGTGTTTTGTTATCCACCATTTAAATGGGTCCAAAGATGGTATCCTTTCAGGTTTTTGGTTAAAGGCATGAAGGTTTGTCCTTGCATAACATAAATTTTGTAAGATCCACTTACTACCAATAGTTGTATATGTGCATACAGAAAGAAGAATTATATCTTACACAGTTGCACCTTTAAAGGCATATTTTATAGGCCCTTTGTTCAATAGATTGAAAACTGAATTTTTCTGGAGTCTAGTACATATCACCAGCCTGCATAGGGGTTATTGGACAGAATGTCGTAGACATAGACCTACTGTGGTTACACAGATGGAATGCTCTTATACTTGAAGCTACTTTCACATGCTTCGTAACTTGAGCTTTGGTATTCCTATTTGTAGTTGTAGCAAAGTCTAGCAAGTATGGAGGACCTATGATATTTGGACAACAGTAATTTTAAAAGAACTTCTCTGTTGTTTATTCAAAATTATCCTTCTGTAGATTGAACTGGTACAAAAACGTGGACATACATCTAATAATTGATATACTCTAAGAAACATTTAGCAAATTCTATGTTTTAGCAAAGGGGAAAATGTTGAAAAATATGCCACACAAATCTGGACGCAATTCATATAATAACCTTTAAAAGAGAATATGGTGATATAAATTATAAAATGGCACGAAAGCTTGATTTGTTATTTAAAACTGAGTTGATTGAATTTAGGTCAACATGCTTCACTTAAAAACTAAATTTAGCTAATGACCATAGGCTTATGATTTATTTCTCAATGGACACCTAGGCTTATAAGGAAAGCTCAAATAAATTTTTATGTCATTGTCAGAAATACATTGTGATCGGACTTGAAGACTGGAATGGCTCCAGATACTTCTACTTAAATATACTTATTTTGGAAAAGAATAAGAAAAGAAAATAAAGTTGTCTGTGCTGTGGTAGTATTTACTTACCACATTATCTAAATTTGGTACTGTGAAGAGCATTTGAACACTCCCCGGGGGGTTGTATTTTGTGTGTGTGTGTGTGTGTTTGGGTTTTTTTTGGGAGGGAGGGGAGGGTGATCCTGTCAGCTTCTCATTTCAAAAACTTTTGATCGAGAGTATTTGTGGGTATAGTGCTGTGTTGAACTTCAGTTCAAATATACAATTTGTGACATTACTACAATGAAACAAGAAGTTCATGTCATTCTATCACCTTCTTTCTTATTGAGGAAACCGAATAGAGCCATGGATTAGGTTGCTATTGCATTAAACTGCAATCAGTGTGAGTAACGATTTATATTTGATTGCTAAACTACTTTGAGCTATATTTATTATATTTATAATATTGATGTCATAAGGTTTTATGCACTTCTGAGGTGCATGGTCTGCATCTTATTGCCACAATTGATCATGACTTTGTCTTTAACAACTACAACTACAATACTCTTTATTGTGTAATCTGGAAGAGAATTGATGGTTATAAATTTTCCTTGTTGCTAGATGTTATCAAGGCCCTTATTGGTCCTCTCTATTGCGACTGCTTTCACTGATGAATCTTGGGATGATAATGTCATATCAGATGGTATGGAAGGATCTCAAGGTCTAAGAGATTCTCAAGCTGTTCCAGAAGCACATTCTGATGTTCCTCCTGTACAGTCTTTACCAGATACAGGGTAAGTGGATAGGGATTTCTTATTGTTATTTTATATCTTGAAGAAGCAAAAAAGTGGTGTGGAATGAGTCTCAGTTCAGGCTCCTATATCCACTTAGCTTATAAGCATATATATATATATATCTGCATTAATGGAGAGACACAATAGGCTTTATGTTAACTTAATATTTGGAAAAGGGATGGCTTGTGAATATTTTAATGCAACTTGTTCGCTTTCAATTTTCCAATTTTCAAATGAAATAGATGCAACATTATTGTTTGAGTTTAGGTCCATATAATTATCTCAGCTTTTGTGATCGCTAAGGTTTATGATAGCTAGCTATAGTCTGAGTTCATACCCATATAATAGTCGTGTTTTTTCTCTACTCTCAATTTCAGGTTAAGAAAAGGTAAGAAAAATTAGAAAAAGGGGAAAATATAAATCTGAAAATGAAAAATGATTTGCCTTTTCTTTTAGTGTGGACCAGAAAGGCAGGAAGTGCACTATCTTACCTACATAGGTTTAAACACTATTATAGATATATTTGTCAAATCACCACCTGCTTTAAAAGCTTAAGCTTTTAGAGGTCTAAACAATGTATATCATACTTTAATACTTTCCCTTGCAACCTCCTTTTGCTTTTGGACAGACAAATTAAGTTGTTTCATAGTGCATATTACAAAATAGTGCACAATAAACTATCTTAACGGTGAAACAAATTCAAGTGGAAAAACTTGAATCCAAGACCTTGGGAACCAGAGCTTTAATACTCTCTCCGTTCCGAATTATAAGATCATTATTGACTTTCTAAAAGTCAATTTGAGACATTTTTAAAGTTAAAATTGACATGATTCATTTTAGTTTTCAAAACAATAAATTTTATAACTAATAATAGTACTTTATAGATAGTTTATGATATTCATAATTGTATTGACATAAATTAAATGAATTCATCTAAATTTCAATGTTTGAAATTGACTTTTTAAAAGTTATCTTATAATTTGGAATGGAGGGAGTACCATTTTAAGTCGTCGGTTAACCTATACAACAAGAGCTTTAATACCATTTTAGTTTGTCATTTTCTTTAAAGCTTGAACTGTTAGAGAGGGAGGACCTGCATACCATGCTTTAACAAAACATTTGTACGTACCTGAACCCAAAAGGCTAATTTCATATCACAATTTTTTCTCCATGTAACCATCACATTGTTGTTACTTGTTACACAAGTACTTTCTTCTTTGTTTTAGATATTTGCATTTTGAAACTCTTTTGAGGGCATACCCACAATTATTCAGATTCTTGGATTAAGCATAACTTGAAGCTTAGCTCTTTTTCTTTTTTATTTCTTATTTCCATTTTAATATGCTACTGAAATCATATCCCGTGACTGGTCATCCTTGATCTTGTTTCGAGTACTTTTTTAGATAAATAAATTTCCAGTTAGAAAATTTACACTATAATAGAAACCTTTGTATTTTTCAAGACTGATTGCAGCTAAATTCAAAGACTTTGCATTTTTCAAGATCTGTTCCAGCTAAATTCAAAGATGTTGATTCTGTTTTTCATTTACATAATTTTGGAGTCATCTCTCAGTACTTCTATTACTTGGCTATTTTCATCTTAAGATTTCATGTGCTTTTCAGGATATGTGATGAAGCTACTCAAAGTCTACCACCTACAAATTGGTTGCGTCATCTTTACACGGAGCTTGAAAATCAGGGGATTACGTTACCTGAAAGGTGATCAGTGGAATAATATTACTTAAACTCATTTTAGTATATACTATTAATAGCCATAATTAAAGAGATAAGTAATAATGAATAATTCATGAAAGATATATAAGCTTAATATATTAGATTTCTATCATTAAGCATCAGTCCTTCACAAAAGAACTCTGATTATCCAGTTACAGGCAACCCTCAAACTATAAGTAGTCCGGGGAGATACAAAATTTTAAAGGTAAAACTAATGATTTGATCACTGTAGTGGCAAGTTTTACTTATTACATCATTATACTTTTAATTTTTTAAATTACCCCATTGAACTAATTGTTATTTTAAAATTAAGTCAGCCCGTTAAAATAATTGAACGGACGTCTATTATTTATCTACGTGGCAACATAAAAAAATAAAATAAAATAAAAACAAAAAAACGTGGCAAAAATATAATGAAAATAACTTAAAACACAATGACATGTCATTTAAAATATATATTTTTCTCCCTTTCCTTCTTTGTCTGCACAATCAATAACCCACAAAATTTCTATTCCTCCGCAACCACCGCGAGCCACCATAATTATCCATCGTCGTCTCCTGCTTCAAATGCTACTCCTCCCACATCTAATGCATCGGATCAAACCAACACCCAATAAACCCTACAATTGCCTCCTTTGCAGTAACCTAATTCTCCAATTGTACAGAAATACATAAAAAGTCTGCTAGGGTTTTATGTGCGACGATGAAAATTTCCACGGTGCCATGAATCCGGCAGCGGCGACCAAGGTTGAGGTGGAGCGAAGGGCCAAAGAAGTAGCTATTTCGAGGAAAAAGGCAAAGGATTAATATCGTTGGATTTTGGGTTCGTTTAGTTCCTTTCCGTTAACCAGATTTGGATCTTGGGCGCGATTGCAGCTAGTAATCAGATTTCGTAATCTTGTAGCTGGTTAGTTGGATTAAAGTAGTGGGTACTTTTTAGAGGTGTTTTGGCATAAAGATGAGACGGTGGAAAAGGTATTTTAATGGTGTTTGTGCGGCACCTCAGGTGATGAAGGAATCTTTATCATTCTTCTTCTTTTTCTTTATATTTTTACAAATGGAAATAATTTTATCTCTCTTAAATGTTAATGGAATGAATGGAAACTTTGGGTTCGTCTGGTTCCTTTTCGTAAATCAAATTTGGATATTGGGCGATTGCTCTGTCTAATCGGGACCCTTTGTATTTACTACTTATTTATCTTCTGGGTTCAGATTTAGATGTTTGTTGATGGTTCTACTGTGAATTATTGTGGTTTTTTGTGAGTTGCATTCAATTTACTTGTTGGGTCTATTGATTTGGGTCCTCTTTTGTTATAACTACCTTTGGATTTCTGAAAATTACTTTAAAGACCACCGTGGCGGTGGAGGAGGATGTGGATAGCCTACAGGAGGAGGAGGTTGTTGCGGCTGCGGATTGATCTAGTGTGTTAAGGCGTTCGCAGAGGCATGAAGGGCAGAAGCCAGTGAACTGCTCTTTTGGATGGCAGTAAAAAAGTGCCAAGTCATTTTTTTTCTTTTATTTTTAACATCAACGTATGAAAAAAATTGAAAGGATTTAACGGCGGTTAACAGAATGACCCAATTTTAAAATATTAATTAGTTTAATGGGGTAATTTAAAAAATTAAAAGTTCAGTGGTATATTAAGTAAAACTTGTCAACTACAGTGGCTAAATCATTAGTTTTGCCAAATTTTAAATTTACAAAAGTTTTTTGTGTTTCATATTTCACTGAAAATCAGCTTTCATATATCACCCATTGTTACCTCAGTTATTTCCTCTCAGCTGCGTCCTTTTACTCATAAACTAATTATGCAATAATATCGACACTCCTGTGGTAATTACCTCACTGATATGGACTCCCAAATTACATTTTCTAGCTTGCATATTTATTTTTGAATTTCTTGGCTTCTCTTGTTGCAAGAGGAGGATGACATTATAGTGTTTATGCAGAATTAACGAGGATGAACTCCATAGGTTTTATACTGCTGCGAATGGTGATTTTATGTGCTTGTTATCGTCAGTAAAGAAAACAATTCGTTGGAGGGAGCAATTCAGAATTCTTTCAAGTGAAGAACTTGAGAGGTGGTCAAATTTGGTCTTCTGGCATGGATTTGATTTTAAACACAGACCCTGCCTCGTTGTCCGCCTTGGGCTAGTCTGTATCAGCTTGCCATCTAGTGACAGACCTCGCTTTGCACAAGCAGTTGGTAAGATATATGTCCTTGATCTTACAATCAATTTAGGCTCTTACCATATGGAACTGCTATGCCATTTATTTGACAAATTCAGCTTAAGATTAGATAATCTATGTAACACCCCCTTTCCGAAATAGAAAGAGAGGTTACTCAAAACACAACAAAACTAATGAATATATATAACAAGGCTCTAAACCACAAAAGAATAATCTCATAATGATTAAATGTCATAAGAAAAACCATAATAAATGCCACACTGGCTCAAACCACAATAAGAAACAACTATTACAACTCTAAATAAATCAATGTATTATAGCATAACAAAATATATCAAAACTATTGGATAGAAGGGAGCTCTCGTCACACTTGCCCTTGATTCCCCTGATTACTTGCTGGAAGAAAAATACAGCATGAGCCAATTGCCCAGTACGGATATAGAATACAAATAATGAATCGAAATAACTAACTCAATTTATTGAACTGAACTGAAACAAACAAAACTAACACAACGAAATAATAGGCTGAATCAAATGGCGGGGTGTTATTTCATACCGAGCTCAAAACAAATAGTAATATACCTTGCCACACAGGTAAGTCAAATAATGCCACACATGCAATCAAAATAATGCCATATGCAATCACACATCGGACTACGCAATCCAGATGCGTGCAAAATCGGAAGGCGTGTTTGGCACAAACATCACCACTCCGCAGAACAGAACAAAACAGAAAACTAGGGTCGACCCATACGCTTCCCATAACAAAACACCAAATGGCCAACTCCCACCGGAGCACAAAACGGAGACGTCGTGGATTGATCACACCGCCACGGAAGGTGTCATGCCTCGGTGCCAAGAAGACATGCATGTGGTACTCCCACAGGTGGTTATAGCTCAAGTATACCCTACGGTATTCTAACAAGGATACCATGTCACAACACATGCGACATAATATCATCAAAAAGGGTTTCTAATATGTACGTGTTAAACTGAAATGAATCATCAACTCAAAGTCTCCAAAAATATTGACATGTACTTTCTACGAGAATCAAAATAAATACAAAAGATGATACACTAGATCAAGAGTACAAACACGAGTTCTAAGTATCAATACCAAGACGGAACTATCAAAATAAATTTAGACATGTTGTACTAGTCTAAAGAGTACAAATATGATTTCCAACTATAAACACCAAAACGAACTATCAAAATAAATTGTCAAGGAATAATTATGAGATGCAATACTAAATTTCGAAACGAATAACGAAACGAACAAATTAAAAACAAAAGAGTCTCGCTGAAAAAGTACGGAATCCGTATCTGGAATAAATACTGTAATACCCAAAATTTATATTCCAAATATTACTCGTTTAGACTCCCTCCGTTCGATCTAATTAAACAAAACAATAATTAATATAATTACATTTGCAAAACTATTCTTTCCATCTTTAAACCTTTAATTAACTCATTTTATTATTGTTATTATTATTATTATTATTATTATTATTATTCTTTGCTCTCATAAACTTTATATTTTAAAATTTTAAATAGTTCTGCATAGTATCTTAATTTATAAAATAAATTTCATACATTCATACCTTACAGATTTTAAAAGAATTATAAAGTGAATTTCATACATTAAATATGCTCACTTAATTTATAAGTGAAAATCAATTTAATTACTACATACATAACAGTACATATGAACCTATTGTTTATATACTGACATAATATAAAAAGATAAGATGACTAATCAGATTCTATATAGCAGCTAGGTTTATTCCTTTATAATATATATATATATATATATATATATAAATATATACACAAACACATAATAAGTTTAGTAACTTTGGTCCAGATAAAGATTTAATTCATTCATATAAGAAATCTGTATATCATCATTTATTTCTTCCCAACCTTTAATGATCACATCAATTGTGGAAAGCTTTAACATATTCATTATTTAATTTGTTATGAGCCATACTCACGTACCTTAAGAAATATAGCATAAGATTTTTTCCTCATGTTCTCAAGCTGCCGCCTCACTTCGTTCCCTTCAATTAGCTCGTATCAGATAGAATGACTCAGTTAGGTTTTGCTTATTATATATATATATTTTATTATTTCTCTTAATTTTAGTAGGATTTATTATTACTCAAATATAAATTAAACCCAATTAATTTTAAAGCCCAAATTTTACTAAATTAATTTATATCACTTACTAATACTTATTAGCCCACATAAATTAAATGATTAGATTGACCCAAATAAAAGACAAAGTACAATTAATATAATTTAAAATAAAATAATTTTTATTATTCAATTTTTATTTATTTATTTATTTTACTAGGTATTACATCACTTACCACCCTTTAAAAGGATTCCGTCCCCGGAATCAAAAGAATGAACGTACTTAATTATCAAAAAGATGCGGATATTCCGCTCGAATAGACTCCTCCATCTTCTAAGTTGTTTCCCGCTCCAAATGATTCCTCCACAAAACCTTATCAAACGGAATAGTTTTCCTCCTCATAATTCGATTTTGACGATCCAAAATTGCCTCGGCTTGCTCCTCACAAGTAAGATCCTCCCGAATCTTATCGAATGGATATTGCACCACGTGTAACGGATTGTAATGATAACTCCTCAATACCGACACATGGAAAACATTTTGCACATGAGCTAACTGTGGGGGCAAAGCTAACCGATATGCATCCTCTCCAACCCTCTCTAAAATCTCAAATAGTCCAATATAACGCGGACTAAGTTTTCCTTTCCACCTAAATCGCCGAATGCCTTTCCAAGGAGAAACTTTTAGAAACACATGTTCACCAGGTTCAAATTTTAAATTCCTCCTATGCTTATCAACATAACACTTTTGCCGTGATCGAGCCGATTTCAATTTCTCATTAGCCACCGCTACCTTCTCCGTAGTGATTTGTACTAACTCAGACCTTTCTATGGCCCTTTCACCAACCTCATCCCAACAAGTCAGTGCCCGACACTTTCTACCGTACAACGCCTCAAAAGGAGTCATCTCAATACTTGCATGTCAGCTGTTGTTATAAGCAAACTCAACTAGGCTCAAGTAATCATCCCAATTACTCGATCATTCAAGTGCACAAGACCTCAACATGTTCTCCAACGTCTGAATAGTTCGTTCGGATTGCTCATTAGTTTGCGGATGAAAAGAAGTACTAAAGTTGAGCCGAGTGCCCCAAGCTCGTTGAAACCCTTTCCAGAACCGTGAAGTGAACCGTGGGTCCCGATCTGAAACAATAGACACCGAAGTACCATGAAGTCGAACTCCTGCTGAAAGATATGTGCCAACCTATCCACTGGTAACCCTCATGGATCGCCAAAAAGTGTGCCGATTTGGTCAGTAGGTCCACTACTACCCAAATGACATCATTCTTCCTGAAAGTCTTCGACAAACTAGTCACAAAATCCATTGTGATATCCTCCCACTTCCAAACTGGAATGT
Organism: Panax japonicus; assembly: GCA_020205505.1. Classification (NCBI taxonomy): domain Eukaryota; kingdom Viridiplantae; phylum Streptophyta; class Magnoliopsida; order Apiales; family Araliaceae; genus Panax; species Panax japonicus. Next base: position 80,821,754 of record CM035110.1, on the reverse strand, counting down.
CAAACTGTTGCAGCAAACCACTAGCTCGTTGATGTTCAATCTTCACTTGTTGTCAAGTGAGGCACTTCCCAACATATTCAGCCACGTCTCGTTTCATCCCATTCCACCAAAAATTCTTCTTCAAATCCCTATACATCTTCGTAGAACCTGGATGAATAGAAAATGGCGAACTATGAGCCTCAGCCAACACAGCCTCCCGAATGATTTGATGCGACGGTACACACAACCGCTCACCCAACCAAATCACACCATGATCATCAATACGAAACTCGGGCTGCTTGCCCTCCTCCAGATTTTGCGTCATACTCCACAATTCCCCATCTTCTTTTTGAGCTTCTTTAACCCGCGAGATAAAGAGGGCTCCACTCTCATACCCGCCAAATGCCTATCTGAACTTCGTACATACAACTCCAACTCGAGCCGCTCCATATCTGAAATAAGCTGAGGTTGTGTAATAAGGGCTGCTACACTCCTTGAACTCTTTCGGCTAAGAGCATCTGCAACCACATTTGCCTTCCTCGGGTGATACTGAATTCTAGCATCATAATCCTTTAGAAGCTCCAACCAACGCCTCTGCCTCGTATTGAGCTCCTTCTGAGTGAAAATGTATTTAAGACTTTTGTGATCAGTGAAGATATCACAAGTCTCTCCATACAAATAATTTTTCCAAATCTTTAGGGCAAAGATCACCGCTGCCAACTCCAAATCATGTGTGGGGTAATTCACCTCGTAAGGTTTAAGCTGCCTAGAAGTATAAGCAATCACCTTACCGTGTTGCATCAAAACACACCCTAAGCCCTTCTTAGAAGCATTACTATAAATCTGATAACCTCCTGTCCCCGACGACAATGTAAGTATTGGAGATGTCACAAGCCGTTTCTTCAACTCCTCAAAATTTTTCTCACGCTCCTCATTCCACATAAACTTCGCGCCCTTTCTCATCAACTGAGTCAATGGTAAGGCAAACAAGAAAAACCCTTCCACAAACCACCTATAATACCCTGCCAAACCCAAGAAACTCCTAATCTCTGTCACTGTAGTAGGTCTTGGCCATTTAGTGATAGCCTCAACCTTCGCATGATCCACCTAATGCCTTCAGCAGAAACAATATGTCCCAAAAATGAAACCTGCTCCAACCAAAACTCGCATTTAGAGATTTTAACATACAATTTCTTTTTGCAAAATCCCCAACACCGTGCGAAGATGCTCCTCGTGCTCTTCCTTAAACTTGGAGTAAACCAAAATGTCATCAATAAAGACAATAACAAATTGGTCTAAGTACTCCCTGAACACCCGATTCATCAAATCCATAAACACCGCTGGAGCGTTAGTCAATCCAAATGGTATCACCAAAAACTCGTAATGCCCATATCGAGTGCGAAAAGTTGTGTTAGGGATATCCTCATCCCTCACTTTCAACTGATGATAGCCCGACCTCAAGTCTATCTTCGAAAAATACTTTGCCCCTTGAAGTTGGTCAAACAAGTCATTAATCATCGGCAATAGATACCGATTCCTGATGGTAATCTTGTTCAACTCCATGTAGTCTATGCACAACCTCATAGACCCATCCTTCTTCACAAACAAAACTGGAGCACCCCACGGCGAAACACTCGGTCGAATCACACCACGATCTAACAACTCCTGCAACTGTTCCTTTAACTCCTGCAACTCCAACGGTGCCATCCGATACGGCGCCTTAGAGATAGGTTTCGCACCAGGAACAAGCTCAATAGCAAATTCCACTTCCCGCTGCGGTGGTAACCCTGACAACTCCTCAGAAAACACATCAGAATAGTCACGAACAATTGGAACATCCTCAATACGGGACTCACCCTTAGAGGAATGCTTCACAAACGCCAAATATCCCTCACAGCCCTTTGTCACTAACTTCCCAGCCTTCAAAACTGAAATTAACTTCACCACTCTACTCGGTTGTGAACCCTGAAACACGAATTCTGGAGACTTCACATCTCCAAATGTAACCTTATTCGCCTGACAGTCGATAGTGGCCTGGTGCTTATCCAACCAGTCCATCCCAAGAATGACATCGAAATCGTGCATACTCATCAGAAGAAGATTAGCCCTACGAATCTTATCCCCAAAACTAATCGCACACCCTCGATATAAATCAGAAATAACAGAAGTTCCCATCGGGGTAACAATAAACATAACAAAATCTAATAACTGAGATGGCACACCCAGGTGTCGAACAAAAGAATGAGCAACAACGGAATGAGTAGAATCCGTATCAAACAAAATAGAAGCCTCGCGGTTGCCAACTAAAAAAGTGCAAGAAACAGTACCTGGTGCACCTGCCGCTTGGTTATACGTCAAGGCAAACACTCGACCACCCTGACGTTGACCTCCATTACCACTATTATCACCACCTCCACCATTTCCATGTGGCCCAGTACAATCTCTAGCCATATGACCCATCTGTCCACATAAGAAGCATGCCCCGGTGAGTCTTTGACACTGCCTCCAAAGATGATTAGCCCCACAAGTAGCACAAGGAGCTATCGGAATGAGATTCGGGTTACCCCCACCAGCTGGTCCCGGATAACGACCCTGATTCTGCCCTTGCTGAGATTCTGTCACGAATGATGATTCTGACCATGCCAAGGTAGCTGCAGCTGACGATTTTGCCCTTGCTGAGGCATCTGCTGATAACCCCTATTCGGATTCTGACTACCATTGCCCTTGCTGGCCACCACGGTTCCTGTTCCACTGACCTCCCTGATTTTTCCCATGCTGACCTGAAGTTTGACCCTGATGGTCATCTCTGTCCCTCTTTCGACTCCCTTCGGGTTTAGAAGACCGAAAGTCCTGTCGCTCCATCTCAATATTTTTGGCTGCATTTGCCACAACTGACACATTGTAAACTTGGTGTTAATAAGATGCTGGCGATACCTATAATGAACCCGCCACTTGAACTTCTCTGCATGTTTCGCTGCAGTCCCTGCAGAAGTTCCCGCAAATCCTGCCAACCTGGTGAACCTCGTCATGAAATCCATGATGGACTCATCATCTTTCTGGCGAATGGACAGATAGTCTCTAGCATATGCCTCTTTATCAGCAGCTGGGAAGTACTGCTAATAAAAGACCTCACAAAACTCCGCCCAATTAAGTGTCAGCATAATTTTCACCTTTTGTTACTTTCGTCGCCTTCCACCACCTCTGTGCATCCCCTTCCAGCTTGTAATCAACAAGTAACACTTTCTGATTCTCCGAGCACCCCAACACATCAAAAATCTTCTCTAAGTGGGCAATCCAATTCTCTGCATCAATTGGAGTTGGAGCTGAACTGAATGCCTGTGGCTTCTGCTTCTGAAACCTTTCCAACCATACATACATCGGAACCACCGGCTGATCATGACCATTCACATTCTCTTCCACTTCGTTTTCCTGTGGACCATTATTTCCCGGGTTCTCCTGTTCAGGAATTTCTGGTGACGGCTACTGCATTGCCTGTACAACCTGTGCCACTAACTTAGGTAACGCCTGATTCACTAAGGTAGCCAATTGAGCATTAATCTGATCATTAGGTTGCTCATTGGGCTGACTTTCACCTCTTCTCCTATTGTTGTCTCGTCTCCCAGCAACTCTGGTGGATCTACGAGCCATCTAACAAAGAGATCAACGAATATATAATACAAATAATAAATCGAAATAACTAACTCAATTTATTGAACTGAACTGAAACAAATAAAACTAACACAACGAAATAATAGGCTGAATCAAATGGCTGGGTGTTAATTCATACCGAGCTCAAAACAAATAGTAATATACCTTGCCATACAGGCAAGTCAAATAATGCCACACATGCAATCACACATCGGACTGCGCAATCCAGATACGTGCAAAATCGGAAGGCGTGTTTGGCACAAACATCACCACTCCGTAGAACAGAACAGAAAATTAGGGTCAACCCATACGCCTCCCACAACAAAACACCAAGTGGCCAACTCCCACCGGAGCACAAAACGGAGACGCAGTGGACTGATCACACCGCCATGGAAGGTGTTATGCCTCGGTGCCAAGAGGACATGCCTGTGGTACCCTTACAGGTGATTATAGCTCAGGTATACCCTACGGTATTCTAACAAGGATACCATGTCACAACACATGCAACATATTATCAACAAAAGGGTTTCTAATATGTACATGTTAAACTGAAATGAATCATTAACTCAGTCTCCAAAAATATTGACATGTACTTTCTACGAGAATCAAAATAAATACAAAAGATGATACACTAAATCAAGAGTACAAACACGAGTTCTAAGTATCAATACCAAGACGGAACTATCAAAATAAATTTAGACATGTTGTACTAGTCTAAAGAGTACAAATATGAGTTCCAACTATGAACACCAAAACGAACTATCAAAATAAATTGTCAAGAAATAATTATGAGATGCAATACTAAATTTCGAAATGAATAACGAAACGAACAAATTAAAAACAAAAGAGTCTTGCTGAAAAAGTACGGAATCCGTACCTGGAATAAGTAATGTAATACCCAAAATTTATATTCCAAATATTATTCGTTTAGACTCCTTCCGTTCGATCTAATTAAACAAAACAATAATTAATATAATTACGTTTGCTAAACTATTCTTTCCATCTTTAAAGATTTAATTAACTCATTTTATTATTGTTATTATTATTATTATTATTATTATTATTCTTTGCTCTCATAAACTTTATATTTTAAATTTTTAAATAGTTCTGCATGGTATCTTAATTTATAAAATAAATTTCATACATTCATACCTTACAGATTTTAAAAGAATTATAAAGTGAATTTCATACATTAAATATGCTCACTTAATTTATAAGTGAAAATCAATTTAATTACTACATACATAACAGTACATATGAACCTATTGTTTATATACTGACATAATATAAAAAGATAAGATGACTAATCAGATTGTATATAGCAGCTAGGTTCATTCCTTTATAATATATTATATATATATATATATATATATATATATATACACACACACACACAACATAATAAGTTCAGTAACTTTTGTCTAGATAAAGATTTAATTCATTCATATAAGAAATCTGTATATCATCATTTATTTCTTCCTAACCTTTAATGATCACATCAATTGTGGAAAGCTTTAACATATTCATTATTTAATTTGTTATGAGCCATACCCACGTACCTTAAGAAATATAGCACATGATTTCTTCCTTAGGTTCTCAAGCTGCGGCCTCCCTTCGTTCCCTTCAATTAACTCGTATCAAGATAGAATGACTCAGTTAGGTTTTGCTTATTATATATATTTTATTATTTCTCTTAATTTTAGTAGGGTTTATTATTACTCAAATATAAATTAAACCCAATTAATTTTAAAGCCCAAATTTTACTAAATTAATTTATATCACTTACTAATACTTATTCGCCCACATAAATTAAATGATTAGATTGACCCAAATAAAAGGCAAAATACAATTAATATAATTTAAAACAAAATAATTTTTATTATTCAATTTTTATTTATTTATTTATTTTACTTGGTATTACAATCTAGGTAATAGTTTCCATGACTGAACGGTATCAGCTGCTATGATTGTGAACTGTGTCCAGGTTGACATGGTCTCAAGTCTCAACATACAAGTTTCTTCACCGAGTAGGCTCGGGAGTTATTAGTTGATTTCTTGTCCTAGTCACTTGTATCACTTTCCTTCCAAAAAAATATGATTAACAGATGAGTGGTTGCAACTGCAGTATCTCAGGTAGATTATGGGGTCTTGCATTTGGTTAACTGCAGAAATCCTCAAATTACGGTATTGGTGGATTGTGAAGGGTTGACTTCTCTGAGATTTCCTATGCAAATGTTGAGATCATGTTCTGCTCTTCTGCAAGATAATTTCCCAAACCTTCTGGGGTGTTTGTTTGTTATACGACTTCCTCCAGTCGCTCGTGTTATTGCACAAACTTTTATACAAGTAAGATTTTTATTTATTGGAAAGACGATGTCAGTATTTTACATAGAGGCCTATTCACCCCATCCTTGATTTAGCATGCATTTATATTTCTTTGTAAATGAATCTTTTCCCAATCCTCCAAAGGTTTTGAAACCTGTTACTCGCCAAAAGTTGAACATCATCGGGGGGATGTACCAAAAGGTTGTTTATGAGAATCTCCAGACAATCCCGTCATATCTTGGAGGGACATGTGCTTGCACCACATGCGTTAATATCTGGTCTATGCAGCCTCGTACGAACGAGGAGACCAACAATGAACAGAGAATTGTAGACAATGCTAGCAGTGAAGATCTTCCATCACTCCGCCCTAGTATTCGGGACAATATGTACATGGATGGTAACTGTGACCAGGTCTTAAGAAGTGCTGTAGTAGGCATCCTCATATTCTGGGTTTTGATTGCGTTGATCATGGGCATATATGATCCTGAAAGCCGTCCAGTTTTATCACCCATGAGGTAAGATTCCGACCTTTTCATTCACCATGGACCATCATTTTTCTCAAAGGTATCATGTGTATAGTCCATAAGTAAAGTATGATGATTAGTTCTGGAAGCTGTTACGGTCTTGTAATTTTTATGTTTAATTTGAATAGACGTGTTTGGTGGTTTGACTTAATTTCAAATGTAAAAGCAATAATAAGTTGAATGTGATGTGTCCACTCTTATGAAAGATGATTTAACCAACCCCATTATTTTACTGTGGAATTGACAGATATCAACTACCCCACCTAGATTGGTAATGATTATATTCTAAGACGAGAGAAATCCTAAATATGCACGTGGCATGTCAATTAAAACTTAAAATTTTGTAACAAACTTGTAATACAAGTATTTTGAGGGATTTGAAATTTAGATAATAATAATAATAATAAAGTATAAATTTTAATAAACTTAATAGTTCAAATGCGTTTGTTAGAAGAGGGAACATATTTGAACTAGGATTGTAATGGGATGAAGACGTGTTTTGAATAAAGTGGAGATGGGTGAGGGTGACCCTTGAGCTTCTGAACGGAGAGGACAAATGACGTGGGAGCTTGATAGGTTATCACGTTGGGTTTCAATTTTTGTCTTTCCTAATTAATTTACTTTTTTAGTGTTATAATGCGTAAACCTAATTTTTCTTGAGTTGCATCCACATCGATCAATTCAGAAAATGAACACTGGAGTAATGAATGCATGCTAAATCAAGGATGGGATTTTAAATCACGTCCAAAACATTGTATTATGTAAAAATTCTAATTCCATAATTTTTTTTTTAAGTTGTTTCAAAAAAAAGCAAAAAAAAAGGTCCGTATTTTAATAGTCCGGGATCCCGGACTGGATCCGGACTCTATATATATATATACGCCCAAAACACTGTATTATGTAAAAATTCTAATTCCATAAATTTTTTTTTTTTAGTTGTTTCAAAAAAAAAAAAAAAAAAAAAGTCCGTATTTTAATAGAGTCCGGAATTCCGGACTGGATCCGGACTCTATATATATATATATAAGCCTAAGACCTAATTAATATGCTGATGTGGTCTGGTTTGGTGCAAAGAATGTTTGATAATTGTATTAAAAATATCAGCCATGGCCCACTTGACTCTTCCTCCTCAAAGGATCATCAAGAACAAAGCAAGGGTTGCTAGGTGTAGTGGATATCTAAGGGTAATCCACTTCAATCAACTCTTGGCTAATTAAGATTATTACCACTTGAGAATACCTTTACTCCATAACAATTATTCATTTATCGGGTACCCTCATCACATGGCTTTTCAAATTTAGGTAAGGATTTAATATTTAATGGTTATTGCATTTTACTTAACTAAGAATGAGGTTTTTAGATTACCTTCATCAATCCATACCATAACCATAATGGGTTATTGCATTCTACTTATATGGTTAATCTCTGTTGCTTTTTTTTTAAATGAATTAAAGTTGGATACTCTGTCCGTACATCACGATGAACGGATCGTGCTAGAATTATGACATATTATTAATAAATATTAAATAAAAAAATTATATTTAATGATGTGTCATGATTTTAATTCCGTTTATGTATACTATATCAAATTTTAACTAATTTTAAATTAGGACCATCCAATATTTTTTTTTTCAACTTTGTAAATATTGTCTCATTCGCCTTTAGCAAAAATAAAAATAAAACCTAACAATCATCTCTCATACATAAAGATAAAAAATGTATCTAAAATTTCTTTCTATCGTGTTTAACTAACTTCTTTTTTCTCAAAAAAAAAAAAAAATTCCGTAATTTGCATGTTAGACATTTCAATTTACTTGGGTCAACTCTATCTGTGTGTGCGACACACACTGCTACTAAGTACTAAGAAACATCAATTACTTCCTACAGCCTATAAATGATTTTGGTGAAAATTTTTGGTGTTTAAACCACTTCTAGCCAAAAGGGGGACAAGTTTCGCTATTGAAGAGTGAAGGCATTTGTTAGAAACATTTATTATATAATAATAAATTAATAATAATTACATGCATCGACCACCTGAGAAAAGACTGGTTAGTGAATACAACTGTGTCAAGTGGGAGTAATCATTTATTTATTCACCATTTTTTCTACCTAAGCGCAACAAGTACGCTATTCGTACGGGAACGGGAAACACAACTACCCATTAATAGCCTATTTGTCGTCTCGTTTGCACGCCATTTGCTTCGAAAGCTAGCTGCTAGTTGTGGGTGATTAGCATTAAGTTAATTTTGGTCAATTGATTAATACAAATGCAGGTTTGGAGGTGATCTTTTCCTCTGCGTATCAACATTGTATTAGTCAATTGACCAACTTACCATGAAGTTAACCGGATCCGGCTAGTTGTGAGCTCAATTTAAATAAAAGATAAAAAAATTTAGAAATAAATGAATAAGTGGTACAATAAATGAATAAAATAAAAAAACACTTTGAATTTTGACCTCATAAGATTCGGTCACCTTAGAGTTCGACCACCCCTAGGCGGTCTTACTTTGTGACGCTACAAGGATAAAACCATGAAAACGAATGTGTTGGAGTGTAATTATTTGGGGCTAGCCATGGTGCAGCCCAATCTATTTAATGGTCCGGATCTGGTGATGTCACATATGTATTTATTATGATAGTGGGAGAGTCCTTATTAAAATAGGATTGTATTCCCTTATTTGGAGGGATAAGGAGTCATTCTCCTAGTAGGAGAAGGGTAAAGGTACTTCTATATATATGACTGCAAGCTAGGGTTTAGAGGAAGAACACAAGAGATCAACACGAATACACAACTTGTACTCCCTCCATATACACAACTTGTACTCTCAATATTATTATAGTGGATTACTCTCTCTCTCCGTGGTTTTTTCCCAATTGGGTTTCCACGTAAATTCTTGTGTTCATATTTTATATTTCTTTATTTATGTTTATATGAGTATATTTCGTGAGTTTGATTTCACAATAATTACTCCATCAACCGTTGGCGCTATTTTGGCCTGCTGTTTTGGTGATTTCGTCAGGCGTACAAAATCAGGCGTTAACATTGGCGCCGTCTGTGGGAAAGAAGACACTTGTTCTAGTGTCGATTTAAAATCACCGAATTTAATCGGAGTTCCAACAGGAAACTGAAAACTGTAGCTGCCGGAAACGACCTCATTTTTTTTTTAGGGGATTAGCATTATTTTCTCCAGACTCAGAGTTGGCTAGGATTGGATTCTGAGAAGGAAGCATGACGAACATTAAGGATTGGATTTTGTCTCAGCTAGGGTCCAAGTCATTGGTCTAAGTAAGACCATTGTCAGGCAGTGGTAGTTTTTTTTGAAGAGGAATCTTTTCATGATGATCAGTTTGGTAACCAAGATTCTGGAGTTGGGTAGTTAATCTACCATTATAATTTAGGACATGAAAATAGGGGATCGTCTTCTCCCCATACCAACATGTGCTTCACTACCCAACTCATATGGGCCAGATCAAACTTCCTTCACATCTGAACTCAGCAATAGAAGATCCATCGGATAAAGATTACCGCTCGGGCAACTTTAGAATTTCTAATCTACAACTCCGGCTAGTTGAGAATTTTCCCGTCTTTGAACTTTCATCACATCTGTTCAGAACAAGAAGAAACCCTTAAAAGCATTGTTGTTAGAAAATCCATCTGCAATACTAAAATTCACCTCTGAAGGCGACGAGCAGATGAATGGAATTGATCGGAGGGACGGGATTGAACAGTGGGAGCAAGAAAGGGGGATTGATCGATATTTCATTATTGGATCACGGTTGGAAATGGGTCGGGTTGGAAGACATCATCAGGATAGGCTACATAGAATCATATCAAAATATTTATTTGGTGTTCCCATTGCCAGCCTTGCACATGATAAAATTAATTGGGGATTTAGTAAAATCGGTCTGGGCTTCACCAAAATTAATGACTTCGGCAATCTCTTTGGTCTTCGGGCCACACCAATTTCATCATATCTTTGATCGGTTGTTTACTTTCGGCAGATATACAGTCTGATCGAAGCCTCCCACAGGGATCGGGACGGATACTATGGCGGCATAAGGTTGGAGGGGTTATAAGGTCAGATAAACGTCCTTCGGGAAGACTTTGATCTCCCGAAAGGATGAAAAATCCAGCGAATAATAATTCAACGGATATAAGTCCCGAGGATAAAAATCCCGAAGAGACTTTTTGAATAGTCTCTTATAAATAAGGTTCTTATAAATAAGAGACTGGGGGGCAATGGTTGGTATAAGGTTGGAGGGGTTATAAGGTCGGACAAACATCCTTCGGGACGGATCATCGCCCTTTCGGTCGGACAATATCCTTCGGGACGGATATTATGGCGGCATAAGGTTGGAGGGGTTATAAGGTTGGATGGCGTAATAAGGTTGGATCCTTCGGGAAGGCTTTGATCTCCCAAAAGGAAGCCTCCTGCAGGGGTCAGGACGGCTATTTTTGCAGTATAAGGTTGGATGGCGTAATAAGGTTGGATCCTTCGGGAAGACTTAGTTCTCCTGAAAGGAAGCCTCCCACTAGGGATCGGGACGGTTATTATGGCGGCATAAGGTCAGAGGGGTTATAAGGTCGGACAAACGTCCTCCTGAACGGATTATTTCCTTCGGGACGGATTAATCTCCTCCCGAACAGATTACATCCTCCGAGACGGACCGATATCCTCTCCAACGGATTACATCCCGAGACGGACCGACATCCTCTCCAATGGATTACATCCTCCGAGACGGACCGACATCCTCTCCAATGGATTACATCCTCCGAGACGGACCGATATCCTCTCCAACGGATCACATCCTCCGAGACGGACTGATATCCTCTCCAACGGATAACATCCCGAGACGGACCGACATCCTCTCTAACGGATCACATTCTCTGAGACGGACCGATATCCTCTCCAACGGATCACATCCTCCGAGACGGACCGACATCCTCTCCAACGGATCACATCCTCCGAGACGGACCGATATCCTCTCCAACGGATCACATCCCGAGATGGACCGACATCCTCTCCAACGGATCACATCCTCTGAGACGGACCGACATCCTCTCCAACGGATCACATCCTCCGAGACGGACCGATATCCTCTCCAACGGATCACATCCCGAGATGGACCGACATCCTCTCCAACGGATCACATCCTCCGAGACGGACCAATATCCTCTCCAACGGATCACATCCTCCGAGACTGTCCGACATCCTCACCAACGGATCATCGTCCTCCCGAACGGATTACTTCCTTCGGGACGGACCATCATCATCTCGATCGGACAATATCCTTCGGGACGGACCAACGTCCTCCCGAACGGTCAAAATAAATATTTATATGGTTCTTCGAAACGAATACGTTTAGTTCCTCGGAGCGAACTTTATAATTTATTTTTGGTAGTGATAAGGTTGGTTCGGTCGTAATAAGGTTGGTTCGGTCGTAATAAGGTTGGTTCGGTTGTAATAATTTATATTCGGTTGTGATAAGGTTGGTTCTTTATATCTTCGGTTGTGATAAGGTTGGTTCGGTTGGTATAAGGTTGGTTATATATATATTGGGTTGTGATAAGGTTGGTTCTCTATATTCGGTTGTGATAAGGTTGGTTCGGTTGTAATAAGGTTGGTTCGGTTGTGATAAGGTTGGTTCTCTATATATTTGGATGTGTTCGGTGGATTATTTATCTGTCTTCGGTAGTGATAAGGTTGGTTCGGTTGGTATAAGGTTGGTTATATATATATTGGGTTGTGATAAGGTTGGTTCTCTATATTCGGTTGTGATAAGGTTGGTTCTTTATATCTTCGGTTGTGATAAGGTTGGTTCGGTTGGTATAAGATTGGTTTTTTATATCTTCGGTAGTGATAAGGTTGGTTCGGTTGGTACAAGGTTGGTTCTTTAGTAGCAATATTATAAGGGCAATTGTTTATCTATTTAGGAGTAAACAAGAGTAGTGAGACGACAATATGGGGAACCAACAATTTTAATTCGGCACATGGGGTTCAGGCGTGATATTTTCTCTTCGGCAAATATGGTCGTTTTGTTGGGATATATTTGTATAGTCTCTCATTTATAAGTTCCTTATAAATAAGAGACTGGGGGGCAATGTTGGAGTGTAATTATTTGGGGCTAGCCATGGTGCAGCCCAATCTATTTAATGGTCCGGATCTGGTGATGTCCCATATGTATTTATTATGATAGTGGGAGAGTCCTTATTAAAATAGGATTGTATTCCCTTATTTGGAGGGATAAGGAGTCCTTCTCCTAGTAGGAGAAGGGTAAAGGTGCTTCTATATATATGACTGCAAGCTAGGGTTTAGAGGAAGAACACAAGAGATCAACACGAATACACAACTTGTACTCCCTCCATATACACAACTTGTACTCTCAATATTATTATAGTGGATTACTCTCTCTCTCCGTGGTTTTTTCCCAATTGGGTTTCCACGTAAATTCTTGTGTTCATATTTTATATTTCTTTATTTATGTTTATATGAGTATATTTCGTGAGTTTGATTTCACAATAATTACTCCATCAACCGTTGGCGCTATTTTGGCCTGCTGTTTTGGTGATTTCGTCAGGCGTACAAAATCAGGCGTTAACAGAATGTAAGAAGAACGACCCACTAGTCTCTTTAGTGTTCGACCATTCTAGGGGTTGACCTCCTAGGAGGCACACCTCGATATCTGTATTCTCGAATGTCACGTCGGAAGAGCCCTAGCGAAATAATGATGGAACAACGATATTGAAACCAAGGAAAAATACAAGAAATTCATGACGATTTAGGACCTTAAAACCTCTGTGGCAAGATGAGCTTATTACAGTGTCAAGAATCATAAGAAAATGATGAAAATCGAGCAAGAAAGATAAAGATAAGCAAAAGAAGAGCAAATGAAGCACAAACCTAGGGTTCGGTAACCCTAGGGTTCAAGCCTTCCTCTAGGGTCGTGTTGAGGTCCTTCGAAGTTTTTGACGGTGAATTTGGGCGACGTGGAATCCAAATAAAGAAAGAAGAAAAGGAAAAGTATGACTTGAGCAATAAGGCCTTGTATATGAAGACTTGAGAGGGGTCTGCATGAGTTCCGAGATAGAAAACTTATGGAGGAAACTCATTATGGAAAATTATTGAGGGATTTGAATTGACGACTAGAAAGACGGGACGATTTGAGCATCACTTTGGGCAAGTAAGGGTGCGATATTTCTAAAATTTTACTAAAAGTCACACGCCAGACACGTGACTCAGACATGTGTCAGATATATGATCACTTACTAGGAAGCTCTATAAACATATATACCCTTCATTTCAACGGAAAGGATGTTTGATTATCTAATATTCCAAGACACATATAAGAACTCTTCTTTAGAGTTCTACCACGTGTTGTTCTGGTGATTGTCTACCGTTCTTGACAAACCAAAAGACTAAATAAAGAATACAAACAATCACAAGAATTGAATCTATATAACTGTGTAATCATATAAATTCACAAAATTGGATAAATTAACTTAAGCAGCCACAATATTTTATAAAAATCAAGATAATAAGAGTTAACCCTAAAACACATATATGAAAATATTATTTAAATACTAAACAATAAACTGAAAATTCTAATTATGGAAAGAATAACTAAATTACGAAATAATCTAAATAAGTTCAAAACTGATCGTAAAAACTTCAAAAGGCCCAAACATATATTTCAAGGTTCTTTTTTTTTGGCTTTTAATGGTGTCCATCATGGCCAAAGGCGATAGATCTTGTAGATAAAACTTTAATTTGATATATTATGGGTCGCGTAACTCTATTCTCTAAATAAATTAAAAATTATAATAAAAATAGTGTCAACTCTTCTTGAGCTTGAGTTTTCTTTGAACAATATTAAGTTTTTCACTAGCTAGTATTGTACTAATTTAAAAAATTACTATATACAAATATATAATTTTGTATGTACAGTAAGTCAACTTAAAAAGTTTACTTTGGTTGTTGGTGCTCCTACTATTCTTAACCAGTTGATTAAAAAAAATTGCCAAAAATTCATATTGGTAACTTTTTTCTATACATTTTACAAAAAAAATAAAAGAAAATTGACTGACCAAAACATGCATTAATGTAACTTTTTATTACACCAATTATACAGAAAAAGCTGTTTATTTATTTATTTATTTAGTGTTAGGAAAACTGAATAGACAAAGATTATATATATAGGGTATCCATCCACAGCAATCGGTTGTTCGGAGCAACCCATTTTGGCCAAGCCGCTACAACCTGTAGCGGCTTATAAAAAAAAATTTGTCTAAGGCCGGTACAGGTTGTAGCGGCTGGGCCAAAAAGGGTTGCTCTCTAACAACCGGTTGCTGTGGATGGAATCCCATATATATATATATATATATATATATATATATATATATATATATATATATATATATATATATATATATATAAACCCATCTCTCGTGAACCAAAGTTAAAATGCAAAATATGTCAAGGCTAGTACTTGTTATTATATTCTTAAGATAATTATGCCTTTTAATGGTATTCAGAGTTAATAACATTTGTCTCCCATGATACAATAACAATGTATACTATAGCAGTATTACATAAATAATATACTCAACGAACCAAAATAAATACTCCGACTCTCTCAAAAATAACTATGAAATACTAAAGAACAAATGAAGACTTGAATGATTGATAATGCTTGAATGCTTGAGCATTGAATGAATTGAATAACAACTCCCCTAGTCTATTTATATAAGGGATTAGTGACCTATCAGATGGGACAAAACCTCTTGAAAAGCCACGTTTTTGCCAAAAACGACGTAGTTTTTGGCTTTGGCAGAAAGGACGCGCGCGTGCGTCCGTTCGGGCAAAAAACGATATAATTTTTGGCTTAGCAGAAAGGGTGCATTTGTTCAGGCAAAAACAACGTAGTTTTGGGACGTCCGTTCGGGCAGATAACGCTTCCCAAAATGATGCACTATTGACGCGTCTGTTCGAACATATAACGCTTCTTAAAACGACACATGTGACGCCCCCAAAATAGGTATACATCACTTATTCTGAGTCGCCAAATACATGGAACAGAATACAAATACAATCTTAAATATACAACATGACCTGTGAGTTTTAATACAAATATTGTCTTCTAGACAGTATTCAAACTCAAAATAAGTCCTCAACACATTTATTAACACACTATTTCATAGAATATTGAGAACTACTGATGCTATCATCTGGACCGTCACTCCGTTCCCCGACTAGTATCTGCTACGTTCTCATTTCCTGAAGAGAACAATAAAAGTAAAAGGGTGAGCTCAACTAGCCCAGTAAAAAATATTATGACTAAGATAATGCAGAATAAATTATTGTTAGCCTTCAACAGTGTTAAACTGATACAATATAACAAACATCAAGTTTAACTGTAGCAAAACATGCAATTCATTAAAAGAATCAATTAGAGAATAAAATCTACTATCTTTTATGATTTAAAAGGTTTTTCATCACTTTTATTGATGTGAATCAGCTTAATAAATAATTCACATCATCCCTGCACTACGGCCAAGGATATTCATTAGTATCACAATCATAAATTATCCATGCAATACGGGCCAAGGATATTTGTGTATTCATCAATGGTCATGATCATGCCAACAACTGTCCATCAATGTACTACGGGCCAATGAAGACTTTTACCACATCATTTGTAACATTACGATCATGATTATACCGAATAATCTCTGGTCATAATCATACCAAGTCCATCTATGCACTACAGGCCACAGATGACTTTCAACAAAATATAAACATGAGGATGATGACAATGATATAAGAATTCAATAAAACAAGTTCAAGAATTAATTTATCCAGAATTCAATAACGTCCAAATTGTCAACATGATACTTCTTTGTAGAGTAAAATTCAAGAATGCTCAGAAAAATATTTCCATGAAAGATACTGGATGAAGCGCAAAGATCAAGGATATTCCACTAATTTTATGGAGTATAGAAGTCAAAAATTTAACCAACTGAGTATAATAAAGAATGGAATAACAAAAGAAATCACCAGGCATTCGATAAATCGCACAGACAGGTTATTCTAACAGAATAATAAATAACGGAACTAGGTCAGGCAAAATTCGCACCGACAGGATATTCCAACAAAATAATAAAGAGTGGAATAACAACAGAAATCACCATGCATACGATAGACCGCACAGACAGGTTATTCCAACAGAATAATAATTAATGGAACCAGGTCAGGCGTAATACGCACCGACATGATATTCCAACATAATAATAAATAACGGAACCAGGTCATGCGTAAACGCACAAACAGGATGTGCCAACAGAATAATAAAGAATGGAATAACAGAAGAATTTCACCATGTATGCGGTACTTCGCATAGACATGTTATTCCAACATAATGATAAAAATGGAATAACAGAATAATTTCACCATGTATGCGGTACTTCGCATAGACAGATTATTTCAACATAATGATAAAGAATGGAATAACAAAAGAATTTCACCATGTATGCGGTACTTCGCATAGACAGGTTATTCCATCATAATGATAAAGAATGGAATAACAGAAGAATTTCACCAAGTATAGGGTAGCCCGTGTATACAGGTTATTCCAACAGAATAATAAAGAATGGAATAACAAAAGTTTTCTTCATGAATACGAAAGAAATAATACCCCTTACGAGTATTGAAAGAAAATAATTCTCTTTATGAATATGAAATAAATAATACTCCTTACCTTAGAAGAAACTGGATATAGGAGTAGTGAAGTAGCAGAATACTTTTCTTCTTTCTCTCTATAGTTATTCTCTCTAGAATTTCAGTGAATTCGTAAGAAATAATGAAGGAATGGTCTTCTATTTATAAAAGAATGGACTGAATATTAACTAATTCATGAACGGTCCATGCAGATTGATTTACTTTTAAACGGACGATCCATATTAATTTACTATGCAGTATAATAAAATATTCTAATAAAATAAAATCTTTTAAATAAAATATAATATATTCTATTTATAATCTAATAAAACGAATAACTTTATAAAAGTATTTTGTTTTATATAAAAAGATTTTACTATACAAACACTATGCAGGCACTATGCAAATACTATGCATAATAAAATATAATTTATTCTAATTATTATATAATAAAATAAATAACTTTATAAAAGTATTCTGTTTTATATAAAAAGATTTTACTATGCAGGCACTATACAAACACTATGCATAATTGTAAGACCCCAACTTTTATGAATAAAAATGAATTTTCTATAAATATCATTTTTGAATATTATGAAATAAATTTGATATAATGTTATAGTTGTGGGTAATATTTATAAATTTTGCAAAGTACGCAAGTTGTTATATAATATTCAATTGGTCGGGGAATATTCGTTTTAACAGGGAATATTCGTACGACAACACAATCATTGGTGGACCCCACAATGGAATTATTGTCGGATTGAGAAAATGATAAAAATATTTTTTATAAAAATAACGGCGAAAGTTTTACCGTTAACTGTTGAAACACCCGGTGTTAAAAGTACAGAAATACGCGTGGTAGCATAGTAGCACACAGTATTGATTATTGATGCTTACGTGAGAAGTCACTAAGTTTTGTTCAATTATTAATGCTTCAGTAATTGTTGCATAGTATCTCACGTTAATTGATTCAATTATTGTTGATATTTTATAATTGAGATGACGAAGTTATTAATATTATTATTTGTAATATTAACGATGTCTAGAAGTTCTGCCAAGGAGATGTTTGGTCACCTAATTGTGCGCCAATAGGGAGAAATTCTTATTGGAAAGCCCTTCTTTTCTGGGAACGACCTGGTCGATTAATAGTGTGAATAATAATAATGATGATGAATTTTTGTTTTATTAGTATTATTAATGTAATAAAACAGAAAAGTTTTTTATATAAAACAGAATACTTTTATAAAGTTATTCGTTTTATTAGGCTATAGTAAAATCTTTTTATATAAAACAGAATACTTTTATAAAGTTATCTGTTTTATTAGACAATAATTAGAGTATATTATATTTTATTATGTATAGTGTTTGCATAGTGCCTACATATTGTTTGCATAGTAAAATCTTTTTATATAAAATAGAATACTTTTATAAAGTTATTCGTTTTATTAGATTATAAATAGAATATATTATATTTTATTATAAACTAATCTGGACCGTCCGTTTAAAGTAAATCAATCTGGACCGTTCATGGATTGGTTACTATTCAGTCCATTCTTCTATAAATAGAAGCTCATTCCTTCATTATTTCTTACGAATTCACTGAAACTCTAGAGAGAGAAACTGTAGAGAGAACTCTTCTTCTATAATCTTGAGCGTCTTTCTTTAGCGTTTAAGAAAGCTTTGAGCGTAGTGCAAGTTTCTTCAAGTATATATCCCCGCCCTACCGTCGGACTACTCTTCTTTATAAGGTAAGTGATATTTTTTTTCATATTCATGAAGAGAACTTCTGTTATTTCAGTGTTTATTATTCTGTTGGAATAACCTGTATACGCGGGCTACCCTATACTTGGTGAAATTCTTCTGTTATTCTATTATTTATTATTCTGCTGGAATAACCTGTCTATTGCGAAGTACCGCATACATGGTGAAATTCTGTTGTTATTCCTTTCTTTATTATTCTGTTGGAATATCATGTCTTACGCCGGACCTGGTTCCGTCTTTATTATTCTGTTGGAATATCCTGTCTGTGCGTTTTACGCCGGACCTGATTTCATTATTTATTATTCTATTGGAATAACCTCTCTATGTGAAGTACCGTATGCATGCTAAAATTCTATTGTTATTCCATTCTTTATTATTCTGTTGGAATATCCTGTCGGTGCGTATTACGCCTGACCTGGTTCCGTTATTTATTGTTCTGTTGGAATAACCTGTCTATGCGAAGTACCGCATGCATGGTGATTTCTTTGTTATTCCATTATTTATTATACTCAGTTGGTTAAAGTTTTGACTTCTATACTCCATGAAATTAGTGGAATATCCTTGATATTTGTGCTTCATCCATTATTTTTTATGGAAATATTCTTCTGAGCATTCTTGAATTTTACTCTACAAAGAAGTATCATGTTGACAATTTGGACGTTATTGAATTCTGGATAAATTAATTCTTGAACTTGTTTTATTGAATTCTTATATCATTGTCATCATCCTCATGTTTATATTTTGTTGAAAGTCATCTGTGGCCTGTAGTGCATAGATGGACTTGGTATGATTATGACCAAGGATTATTCGGTATAATCATGACCGTAATGTTACAATTGATGTGGAAAAGTCTTCATTGGCCCGTAGTACATTGATGGACAGTTGTTGACATGATCATGACCATTGATGAATACACAAATATCCTTGACCCGTAGTGCATGGATAATTTGTGGTTGTGATATCCTTGGTCTGGGGTGGAGAAGATGTTGCAAGAGCACCATCTCGGCGTGGTGTGGAGAGGAGGAAAATGATTCGGGGGAAAAGTGAAATAATTCGGGGATGGTTTTTTTTTATTAAAAAACCATTTATACCGACGGGCATACGTGACCGTCGCTATATAATACCCTATAGCGAGGGTTCCTTCCCGACCGTCGTTATATATACCCTATAGCGAGGGTTCCGTCTCGACCGTCGCTATAGGTCGTCGTTATAGGTGAAATTTCTAGTAGTGATAAAGTTCATTTTTGGATAAGTTGATCAATTGACCAATAGAGTGCTGATACGCAGGCGAGGCTCTATGTATGTCAATATTCTATTGATCAATTGACCAATTTACTCAAAAATAAACTTCATGTTAACCGAATCCATATTTTAACTACAAACTCCACTTCCACTTTATTAGATCTTCGTGGAGAGAGCCACAGCCAACAATATTGATCGAAGTCGTATACAGAAAAGATAGTGGGAAAAAAACTAGCCTTTTTCCCAATATATATTTGTTAAATTTTTTATAAAATTTGAAAGAAATTTTAAAGTCAAGTTAATTAGTCTATTTTATTGTCATATTACATTTTATATTATTCGAGTTACAAAATTGATTTCTTTTCGTTATAAAATTAATGAGATTGATTTTTTTATTAATTGAGTAATTGATTTCTTAACTTTAAACTGGCAAAACCTTTTTGGTATATAGCTAATTCAGTCGTGCATGAATAATATATAGATAGACTTCTAATCTTATAAAAAAAGATATATTAGCATGCATGTCTTCTACTATATATATATATATATTGCACTATAATATTTTTTTTCAACTATTTGTTCTAAAATTCAAGAAAAAGCAATGAGTTGATCATGTCACTTTCTCTATTTAGAGAAGACAAAATTGTTGAATAAAAGTATCCACTATGACCTTTTGTACCGAAGATATATAATATTGGAGGGGTAAAAATTATTCATAAAAACAATGCTCTACGCATGTCTCAATTCATTTGGATTACATCTTCTTAAATTTTTTTTTAATTTTCTTAGTTGTTTTCTAATTATTTCAATATAAAATACCTGGATTCGTACAAAATCATCCATCATTTACTTTCTACTTGCAAGCAAAACTATAGGTCCTTTTCATATTAAACAAGACATTATATATACACTATGCCTCCTCTTTATGCATGGCATATCTAAGAATATATATATATATATAGGGATTCGATCCGTGGCAACCGGCTGCCATAACACTGTTCTAACAACCTCTTTTCTCCCGACCGCTACAAACTCTCCGGCTGTTAAAAATTAATAAAAAAATTAAAAAAACACCCCAGCCGGCACAAGCTCAACCGGCTGGGCAGAATTTTTTTTACACACTTCATTTTACTTTTAAGTGTTAATATATGCATGCATGCATGTATGGTAATTATTATAGTAATATTAATAATAATTTTAATATCATAAACCTATTGCAGTGTTTTACAATATTTATATTAATACAATATTACTATATTAATATTTATATTAATACAATATTACTATAATATTATTCTATTACTATAATAATATTTATTATTAATATTAATATTAATACAATATTACATAATATGTAATATTGTATTAATATTAATATTAATAATAATATTATATATATATATATATTAAAACCGGTTATTATTATGTAATATTGTATTAGTATTAATATTAATAATAATATTATATATATATATATATATATATTAAAACTGGTTATTATTATTAATATTAATAATATTGTATTATTAATATTACTATAATAATATGTAATATTGTATTAATATTAATATTAATAATAATATTATATATATATATATTAAAACCGATTATTATTAATATTAATAATATTGTATTAATATTAATATTAATAATAAATATTATTATAGTAATAGAATAATATTATAGTAATATTGTATTAATATAAATATTAATATAGTAATATTGTATTAATATAAATATTGTAAAACATTGCAATAGGTTTATGATATTAAAATTATTATTAATATTACTATAATAATTACCATACATGCATGCATGCATGCATATATAAACACTTAAAAGTAAAATGTAGTGTGTAAAAAAAGTCTGCCCAGCCGGTTGAGCTTGTGCCGGCTGGGGTGTTTTTTTAATTTTTTTATTAATTTTTTAACAGCCAGGAGAGCTTGTAGCGGTCGGGAGAACACTGACAACCGGTTGCCACGGATGGAATCCCATATATATATATATCTCCACCCTCTACAAAAACCTCTCCTACCTCACCCTCAAAACTTTGTACCTCTCCCCCCATTCTCAAAACCCAAAAACACTTCCTAAAAATTATTGTCATGCTTATTTTTAATCAGCTCTACAAATAATTCTCGAATTGAAAATGCAAGCCCTAACATCGGATAGAGCTCGAGCTATGTGGAAATCATGTCTAGCCTCCGCCTTCCGTACTGCCCTAGCTTGTACCATTGTTGGTTGCACCACCCTCTACGGCCCCGCTGCCCTCCGCCGCCATGTAACACTGCCGGCTTTTTCTTACGTGACGGTTATCCTAATAATAACCGACGCTACCTTGGGTGACACATTTCGCGGCTGTTGGCACGCTCTCTATGCCACGCTCCAAGGGGTTGGACCGGCCATCTTATGCTTGTGGGCTCTTGGGCCGGCCCACCTCACGACAACCACCACCTCAGTGCTGGTGGCGCTCGGTGCATTTGTGGTGGTGCTGCCGGAAAACACTCACCTGGTGGCTAAGAGAATAGCACTTGGGCAGATTGTGCTCGTGTATATTATAGGTTTTATAAACGGTGTACGTACTGAGCCTGTTATGCATCCTGTACACGTGGCAGCGAGTACGGCCGTTGGAGTGTTGGCTTGTGTCTTGGCCTTATTGTTTCCTTTCCCAAGTTTGGCTTGTTACGAGGTAATAAATAACTAGTAGTATAAAAACACTAATCTACTTTCTCTATATATGTTGAGAATCTATCAGGAATCTTAAACAAAATAAAAACTTCTTAGAAAAAACTAATTTAATTTATCATTAACTATTTTTGAAATTAAGTATTGTAGATTCACAGTTAATTGTCCGTGTCTGAAGGCATGACGTAACGAAATCCTTCATCTCTCTCCGTTTCAACAATCTAAAAATTAGAATAAATTTGAACCGTCTTTGTATTTTTCTGTCCAAATCAATTAGAATGAATCTGAACCGTACTTGTGTTTTCCTGCTCAAATTCAAATTGAGTTGCATCTTATTATTAATAGAGTTTAGACCCCGGAAAACATAAAAAAAATTGCATTTGAATGCAGTGATTGTATTTTTTGGATCCGGTTTAGCATGAAGTTTATTTTTCGATAAGTTTGTCAATTGTTCAATATAATGCTGACACACATTGAGTCTCGTCTGCGTGTGAACATTTTATTAATCAATTGACCAACTTATTCAAAATAAACTTTATGCTAACCACTTCCGTATTTTTTATTCAATGCATGCACCTGCAAATCTGCAATGTACGGTGCAGCAGGCTCACATTTTGATGGTGCCTTCATGCATGATCATAGACTTGAACTAGAGTAATTAACATGAAATTAATTTTGGTCAATTAATCAATAGAGTATATTATTGACACGCAGATCAAAAATAATTTTTTTTTTGTATATTGATCAATTGACCAACTTATCAGGTAACGGATCCGACTTGAACATTGAAGCTTCACCAAGAATGATGGTATACATAAGTAAAGAAACACAATTCTGATAAAGTTTTACTGCCTATATAAGAATAGTGAGTTTCTTTTTTATGCACAAAACTTTTTTATAAAAACTAAAGACTTGGTAATTATTATTTTTACTAGTCATTGAGAGAGCACTGTGAAAATATATAGTTAGCTAGCTTTAAGTTTTTTTTTAAGATTATTTGTCAGGTCATTTATATATGCATTTTGTCAGCTACGATCTATTTAGTTGTACGGAGAATATATCTTAGCTTGTTAAGTATTGTAATTTTTTACTTCATGTCTTATGATCACTGCAGGTAAAACAGAATTGCAGACTTTTTGCAGAAAATACTTCAGAGAGGCTAAAACTATCTGTGAAGGCATTCTGTGAAGAAGATAACGCTACTGTTGTAGCATTGATTTCTCAGGCCAAGTCCATGGCTACTACAGGAACCAAACTTCTCCAAAATATCAAATCCAAGCAAGTAAGCTTCTAGCTCTAGCCCTAAGCATGCATACGTTTTAAATTCTTACTCCTCCTTGTCCAAAAATTACTAAAGCTTTTATTTGACTTCTTGAATTTTTTTTATTTATTCGTATGCATATAATTATAGTTTGCCCAACACATATATAACTTGATGCATTTCTTTTAAGTATTAGTAAAATTAATTGGGTAAAGAAAATTAGAACGTACGTGGAATACTACCTTTATTTTTTTGACATAATTTTATTTTATTTCCAAAGAAAATTTTCTAATCGACTCTTTTTGTCTAATAAACAGGAAAGCATGCAATGGGAGAGACTTCCAATCAAATTCTTGAAACCCTATTGCCCAAACCCTGGAGAGAAATTCCAAGAAATACAGACACCGTTAAAAGGGATGTCAATTGCTTTATCCCATTGCCGCTCATTTCCTGTCCAAATGCTAAATCCAGAACTCAAAGTTGGTCTACATAAGCTCGAGGAGCACATTCACATGGCCTTTACACAACTAAAGAACTGCATGCCATTTAACTTGTCCACTGTCCCAGAATCAAATGCAGATAATCTAATGAAATCCCTCCAAACCATTCCACCACCAGCAACCCAGAAAGATTTACCCTCTTTTTTCTTCTTATTTTGCTTCAAACTCCTCCAGGACAAATTACCAATCACTTCATCATATAATCCTCCCCAAAAAGCAGCAAAATCCACCGACTCGGGTAAAAACAAGATAAGCTTTCTTGAAGGGATTTGGGGTAATAAAAGGTTCATGCCAGCCTTTAAATGCTCACTTTCTCTATTCTTTGCTGTTCTGTTTGGTTTACTATATAGCAAGGAAGATGGATATTGGGCAGGACTTCCTGTGGCTATAAGTTTAGCATCATCAAGGGAAGCAACATTAAAGGTGCTAATGTTAAAGCGCAGGGGACAGTATTGGGAACTGTTTATGGAGTATTGGGGTGCTTTGTTTTTGAAAATATGTAAAATAAGATTCATATCTCTGCTTCCTTGGTTCATTTTCACCACCCTTTTAAGGCGTAGTCGAATGTATGGCCAGGCCGGAGGGATTTCAGCTGTGATTGGGGCAGTACTAATTTTGGGCAGGAAGAATTTTGGCACTCCTAGTGATTTTGCAATTGCTAGAATTGTGGAAACTTTTATTGGTTTATCTTGTTCCATAATGGTAGATATAGTGTTTCATCCCACAAGAGCTTCAACTCTAGCAAAAATTCAGCTGGCAAAAAGTCTCAAATCGTTGCACGAGTGCGTTGGGACGATAAATTTATCTCAATCTTGCACGGACAAATTGGAAGAGAGCCAAAAGGGGCTAAAATTTCATGTAAATGAGCTGAGGAAATTTATTGGAGAGGCAGAGGTGGAGCCAAATTTTTGGTTTTTGCCTTTTGATGGTGCTTCATATAATAAGCTATTGAGGTCATTATCACAGATGGGGGATTTCTTGATTTTTGTGACTCATGCAATTGGATTCATCCAAAAAGAAATAGGGAAAATGGATGGTAATGTTTGGAGAGAAATTGTGACACAATTAGATGGTGATCTTGAGGTTTTGAAGGAAATGGTTGGATCTTCATTAAAATGTTTCGAGGGAATTATTTTGATCAAATCACTCGAAAAGGAGCTTCAAAAGAAGAACGCATCGTATGATCTTGAGTCAGGAAAATCATCTTTTCCGGTTATGTTATCGTCTTCTGGTAATTCTAGTACTGTGGAGGATGAGATTGAAAAGATCATTAGTTCTTGTCTTCGAAATTTGAAAGAAATTCTTAATAAAGTCCATTCTGAGGAGGAGGTGATTAAGAGCCAAATGGTTTTAGGATTGAGTGCTCTAGCATTTTGCATGACTGGTTTAGTAAGAGAGACAGAGGAGATGGAGAAGGCAATCAAGGAACTTATACAGTGGGAGAATCCTTCAAGCCATGTAAATTTCCTGTAAGATAGATGATGCGCTGTACAACTAATTCACCAAAATTGTATTGTACCACCTGTTTTAAAGAAATGGAAATCAAGTTCTTCTAAGTGATCTTTTTCTGTGTGTCAGTAATCAATTAAATAATTTATCATAAGGTAATCGAATTTATTTTTTCAATTTTACCAGAATTTTGAGAACTGGTTTGAAATTTTACAAGCAGATTCTCTTCCTTATTTAGTCTTTCTAATTAATTAAAAAAATGAGTATTTTAATTTGCCAATAAACAATATTTTTTTAGGTTAATTCTTAAAATATATGTAGTTGTTTTCACATTTAGTCCTCCAATTATAACTATTTTTATGTTTAGTGCCCTTTATTTAATTTATTTTTCTCAAGTTGGACTGAAATTGTAGAAATTATAGAATTTGAGAATAAAATGTACCAAAAAACTTAAGTAGCTAAGGAACTAAATTAACATGAAAAACAACTATAATTTAAAATTAAACTATAATAAATATATTTTTCAACCCTTTTATTTATGAAAACCACCATTCATCACACGATCTCTCAGTACTTCTTGTCATATAAACACCGACATTTTTCTTTTTGCAAGACATTGTGGGAAGAAAAGTAAGTATAAGCTGCAGAAAGATAGAAGTTTATCTTTTTCTCCAAGATTTATAATTTTAATAAATTGTATTATTATTTTTGAAAATATTTTAAGTTAATTTTTAAAAATCAATAATGATATTACTATAATAATTTAAAATAAAGAAAGTATTATTATACACCCGTCATATATACACAAAATATAATTTTGTAGTATTAATTAAAAGCAAATGTGAAATGTGGCTGCTGGGATTCGAGCCCAGGGTCTCCACGGCCACAACGTGGAATTCTTACCACTAAACTACAGCCACAAGTTGATTAAAATATGGAGGTTAAATGTTTGACATATTCATTACAATTTTTAGAGCTAATTTGCTCTTCTTTTTCGTATTTCCCTCTTCTTAAAACGTATACCATTACAATTCAATTCCAAAGATACATTTTATCAAGGAGTCTAGAGGAAATCATAGGAAGGGGGATAGAAGGGGAGCAAGAGAACCAAGGGAAAGTTTATTTTTAATCTTGTGTAACGTTTTATGGCTATCGGTCTGTCTGAATACTAAAAAAAATTGAATTATGAATTCAATTCTTCAAGTTTAACGGTTGATTTTAATTCAAATCTAACTATTTTTTTTTGTATTTAACAAATAAACACTTTTTACTTTTTAAATTACTAAATTAGCTAATTTGTATAATATTACTAGGAGACAATAAATTGATGTTTTTTAGTATTAC
Organism: Panax japonicus; assembly: GCA_020205505.1. Lineage (NCBI taxonomy): Eukaryota > Viridiplantae > Streptophyta > Magnoliopsida > Apiales > Araliaceae > Panax > Panax japonicus. Next base: position 80,794,318 of record CM035110.1, on the reverse strand, counting down.
ACCGATGGAAAGCAAGTGACAACACGTTCATAAACCAATTTATTAGGTAATGAAAATAATGGTGTGATGTAAATAATTTTTATTTTTAAATTATATTTTTTAGACGAATTATACTAACGATTCTCTATTTCTAATACTTATTTTATGCATTTTGTTATTTTATTTTTATTTT